>JBBPCZ010000037.1:12058780-12086313 GCA_037974445.1 Brycinus macrolepidotus | reverse complement strand
TAGTAAAATCTTATGAATGATTAAATGCTCTCCAAAAATACTGAAAATTCCTTTCTTGCCACTGTCTAATAGTATTTGCCCTGTCACCAATAATTCTAGTTCAGCCGGTAAATATGCTTTGTTTACATGTTGGTGGTAGATGGACAATGGCAAACCAGATGTTCCTGAGCAGCAACAGAAAGTTCTGCCACTTCCCATGACAACATTCTGCTAACCACTGTGGAAGTGTCATTTTCCCAATCTTTGCCATGCTGTATGCCACCATTGGCTGTGTGCCATCACCATTTCTACTATGAGGTACGGAATCTACACTATGAAATATGAATGTGGCACCATAATCTGTCATTAATGCTCCTGTGTGCAAAACACAAGACTTTTTATTATGAGCTAAACTTTTATGGACGACTAGCAGGGCAGTGTGTTCTAATGCAGTTGTTTCCTACCGCAGTGTTTTAATGACGCTTAGCAAGTGTCTCAGTTACGGTTAATTTTGTTTTTTTACTAGTTTTTGCAGCCTTTCTGCTCGCATTTGCACTTCCATCAACTGACTTGTGTCCAGTGCACTCAAACCAAAAGAACACAATGATCTTGCATTGTGCATTATTTCTGTAAACAAATATCAATTAAGGTTTCAGTGAGCTCATTTGCATATGCTGTAAATTACAATGTTAAGTTCGCCCAGATGCCCAAGTGTTTATGTCAGGCCATATTTAATTACAGCTGCATTCAGAGAGCAAGTATAATAGTCAGTGCATGTGGGAGAACTGGAAAATAACACAATTTTTTTCGTCCTCACTAGGCACGAGTTTCAGGAATCGTGACGAGTTTTGAATCAAAATTTCCAATGCAAATGTCTTAAAGGAGGCACTTTTGTCATTGACATTGAAAGGCATTCTAGAAAAGGCATTGAAAGAATCTCAATAAACTGTGCAAAACCTTCTATTATATAAAAGACCTTGACAGTAAATATTGATGCAAGAGCATGAATGCGCTTATGTACAGTATAACAGTGTCCATATTTGACATTGAAGTTTCCTTTGGTCTTTTATGTTCTCTGGGCTATCTGAAGAATCTGATGAAATTTTTACAGATGATTAAATCATGTGTCTAAGAAGTTCATCAGTTAATTTGATCACATTCAGTCCAGTCTTTTGGTCACAAAGGGCTAATGATAAAACTCTAAATAGAAAATCCTAATTAGAGTTTGGATAAAGGTATGAAAATGATACGTAATAAAAATGGGCACTGTCACATGTTCACTGAAAGTAATTTCAAGTAACTTGGACTGGAGTCACACTCGAGCAGCATGTTGACTGACTCAACTCAACTTAGCAACTTAACTCCGCTCAACTTAAACTTGCCCATAATTGGCTCAGCACTCGATTTGGACTCTGCACTAAACATTTATGAAATTTCAGCTATGGGAAAAGTATGTGCAAACTTGACGGCCTAAAGAGTGCCTGTCTATTTCACAACCATCATACCCAGTTCTTCACCGTGCAGTTCTTCCACAGTTTGCAGCAGTTTCAGCATCAGCATGGTCTCAGAAAATAAGGTTTCAGCAAACGCTCTGTTAGAAAATATCTTTAGTGTGTTAGACATACCCGAAGTGCTACATGCAGTAAATTTGCCTTTTAAATGAACATTTTAATTAAAAAAAAAATGAACACAAAATACCCAAGAAAGTATAATCACAAAATGTTGTTTAGAGCATAGTTTGGTAATTTGCTAATCTGGCAAACTGATATGTGTGTAATGTGATATACATTTGCTTTAATTAAATTAGAGATCAATAATTAGGTGATGTGTTCATGTGGAATGAATGTTCATATGGAAGTTTATTGAACATATGTCAGTAAATGCAAAAAGAACATAGCAAAACTCAGTCTTTTTATTCATGTAAAGTGTACAAGCACACACACAGGTCTACCCCAGACAGAAAGATGCAACTGAAGCCATACTGCAAGGTTTACCCTGCAATAAAAAGAGTTGATGCTCATCAGGGGGGAGAGGTTACAAAACCATCTCTAAAGAGTTTGAACTCCACAAATCTACAGTCAGACCAAATGTGTACAAACAGAGGAAATTCACGACCATTATTATTTTCCACAGGAGTGGTCAACCAAGAGCAAGACATGTAATTTACGGTCCCAAACGAACATAACCTATGGCATATCTGTGAGGCCATTTCCATTGGTCATGTATGCCACACTTATGTTATTGGTCATGCAGGGTCTCACTTAATTATTAAAACATCGCATAAGAAGGCTATCTAACTCGCTAACCTGCTAAATTTGCCTTTTAGCTAGTTGTCCTCCTTGCTTTACCACCAATATCTGTTGCTAGTGATATATGATCTCAATTGTAATGATGGTTTGAAGTTGTTTAACACAGTTGAAGGATTCCAGCATGCTTTCACCCCAAATTACTTTTAGTCTTTCAAATAATCGCGTCCTTCTTGGAGATTTGTCATCGGAGAAGGATTTATCTAGTATTTAAACGGGCAACTCATTCTAGATATTAATATGTCACCACAGTTACAAGACAGTAGGCATGTCTACATCAGATGTATTGATAATAACACTTTTGTTTTTTGTCCAGTATCCCTTTAAAAACACTTTGCATCTGCTATTCATCAAGCAAACAATAAATAATCCTACACATACTGCAATGTTGATTGATTCTAACCCTTGAGCTGCTGGTGGTGGTGGTGTTAGGTGGGCTGGGCAGGTGCAGAGGGCTTGTCTAGTAAGGGCTGTGATTGATGCCTCTCCCCCAGGCCGCAGTGCCAGCGCTGGCTTGTGCCAAGAGAGCAGGGCCCCCTTGACTGACTGCCGCGCTACATCGGCAGCCATAAAAATCCTTCACTGCCTTAATAGTGGCTGTCAGAGCTGCTCAGGAGGGCCAAGAGAGCGGGAAAACAAACAGCAGCAAGAATGGATGACTCAACAATAGCATCATACAGCAGGCTGAATAAGACCAAGCAGTTCCTTATATCTCCATCAAAAAAGCACTGGAGCTAGAGCAGCCTACAATGCTTTCTGTTTTGCTTTGTTTCTTTTATTACACTTTAAATGGTCAAATTACTCCTTCACATAGTCCTACTTGCCGATAATTGTGCTGCAGAAAATGCCAGTTTATTCTACGACGTGCACAGGCAGGACTTGTCACTTGGACTTTATACTCCACCTGGAAAACTCGAATTGACAACCTCCCAGCCAGCCTGGTGACAGCTATGACATGTAATATTCGCCTCACGTAAATGAGGGTGTCTGCTGCATTTTGTTTTTGACACAAGAGAGTGGAGACAATTACATGGATCAGTTATCCCGGATCAAGATTTCACCCGAGGTCTCCGTTAGGCAGCCCTAAAGTCGCCCCACTTACATCCAACACATTAATCAGTCAAATCCAGGACATTGCATATTAAGGAATAGTCTGAAACGTGACTGCGGATTCATAGATGAAAGCAATCAGTTAGAGACATGGCTTTAAATCTACCTGTGTCGACCGTGAGTGAGTCATATTTTGCTAAATCCCAGACCAATACAGTGGCTTTGGATAACTGCCTGCCAAATTAGATGAAAACGGCAAGTAAATTAAATCTTAACTTATCAGGTGGGAAAAAATAGATGTAAAGCTTGGTGAGTTCATGTGAGAACATTTTATTTGATGAGGTCTGTATCAAAGCCAGGAACACATCAGATCTCAGTGCTGAGACCAGCTGATCACTATTCACGTTGTGATCAATCCTCAATCAATCTAATAAAGAATATATCGTTAAAAGACCAGTTTTCTGTGTCAGCCCTTTTATTTTTTAAACATGAAATATCAGGGAATTAAAATAATATCATGAAATGAATAATCAGCATACAGGGCACTTAAAGGGTGCATATCATGAGCAATTTCCTGTTTATTTAAATAAAAGAGTTTGATGTAGTATGTAAAAGCTGTTAAAGCCTCCAAACATCCTGTTTGCTCTATTTATGGGAATCAGAATGTATTGATTTCATCATAGTTCTGATGTAACAACCAGTAAGACATTTACATATGGCAACATTTGACACGAGAAGGAATGTTACTGAAGACTAGAGCAGAATTAAATTACATCCTACAAACACTTAATAAACAAATGTTTAATAAAGGCACCAAAATGGGTTCTTTGATACCATTGAAGAAGCCCTTTTCCAAACATGTCATGATTTAATATTAAACATCAGCTGGAACGGTTATGGTATCACGGGTGTATCTCCAAATAACTCTTTTCAATACCTTTTATTTTTCAAAGTGCATGAAAATGACTAAGGCTGCTGTTTTTTAGCCATGTCAACAATGATGTGAAAGTTTGACGCATTCTTACTCTCCACTACTTCTCTCCCTCTCTAAGTGTCCCTTGGACTTTGTGTCCCATGTCTCAGTCCCCTTCTATCCCTTTCCTCTTGGGCTGTCTATTCCTGTCTTGAGCCACAACCATAACAACCTGTGCATCCACAGCACATACTTTCATCACTCTCCCTCCGCCTCACTTGTCTCGCTGTTCTCCTGTCCTGAGTCAATAATAGATGATGCGAGAGGTCTTCTGATGGCAGGCTCTTTTTTTCCAGTTCCCTGCCTAGTTGGTGGGTAGAATATGGACAGTACGTCAGTAAAGGCGAGTCTTAAGTATGTATGTATATATATATATATATATATATATATATATATATACAGTAGATATAAATTAAACCTGGCACTTTATGAAATCAGGAGCAGTTTGTTGTCTTTTCTCTTGAAAATGTGCAAACATACACACACATTAATTCTAAGTGTACACAATCAGTCAGTACATAAAAAACCTACTGAATTACATCATGTTCACGCACTGAACTTGCCAAACAATGTGTTTCAGAAATACGCTAAAAAGGCTCAGACTCCTTTGGTCATGTGGGCTTTCTTATGTGCTGCTTTGAATATGCCTTTATTCATATCAAAAGCACCGTATCAAAAAGCAACCCCCCACAACTGTGCATGCAAACCTTACACAAGAGCTAAAACAGATTCAGACTGAGGGAGGAGTTTCATCGAGAGACAAGTCTAAATATATTCAGAACAAAAGACTCTGTAGAGGGAAATAGCTTCTCCGGGTCATCGTACATCATGAGCGGAGGACAGGTTCATTTTGCTGTACTTTGTGCTGACACACCAAATTATACCACGGAACAGGTCCTGGTGGACTACCTGACAGAGCAAAGATATCACCAACCAAAACGAGTGCTATGTTCCTCCCATATTCACCTCATCTCAGTCATATTCTCTAGGAATTCTCTAAGAAATAGCCTTGATCTCTGGAGCAGTCAAAAAACAGTGCTTTATAATTATGTAAATGATTTACATTTGCCAGTTGGTTGCACACGAAAAAAATGTGTTACATCAATACAATTGGTGGATTTCAGTTTACTAGTGATGGGAAGTTTGATTCATTTTACTGAACCTTTTCTTTCAAACTGTTGAACTCATTCAGTGATTCTTAAACCAGTCCTGGAGTACCCCCTGCCTGGCATATATGTTCTCCCTGCTCCCAACACACCTGATCCAATTAATCAAATAATTACCCAGCTGTTCTTAGGTTGAAAGGGGTGTGTAAACACTAAAATGTGCAGGGCAGGACTGGTTTGAGAACAACTGAACTAATTCAACTAATTCATGTTTGTAATCGG
The DNA here is from genome assembly GCA_037974445.1 of Brycinus macrolepidotus. Lineage (NCBI taxonomy): Eukaryota > Metazoa > Chordata > Actinopteri > Characiformes > Alestidae > Brycinus > Brycinus macrolepidotus. Next base: position 12,080,617 of record JBBPCZ010000037.1, on the reverse strand, counting down.
ACAGTGGTTGTTGAGGAGAGCATTCAAATGATTGTCTATGGCCTTGTTCACACTTATGTGTCAGGAGAGCAGGGCAATACTCCCACTTGTCTTGACTGATCTGACCAGAAAGGACAAGCAAAATGCATTGCATCTGACATTCTGAAAGCGTCTCTAGTGAGTCTCTGCATCACTTTCCTGTTGCATTTGTTCAGAGATGCCTTTGCTCATATTATATTTGGTCTAGTTTGCTTGCCTGGCTAACTTGTATAGCAGACGACTTCGAAACAATTTTACAGTTGTTGTGAATTTTCCAGTGAGGGCAATGATGTGGTTAATATGGGTGGTACTTTGTTACTGTCAAGGACAAATTACTCTACAAATTACACTAGACACTACAAATGTTTTGTGGTCAGGTACATTTCTGACCACCTCTGTCGGTGGCTTGAATACCCAGACTACAATGGATCTCCACGACACACTGTACTCCATTCACACTTGGCCACTTGTGATAGGGTCACCCAAAACACATGCTAGTTCACTGGTATGAAAACAGGACTGCTTCACTGAGTACGCCAAAGCCAATGGACAAAATTACACATGGGAAAAGTGTTTATGCTACAGTAGTAAACAAAAAGAGCTCTTAAAATCTCAGCTCATCTGGTTTAAATTTTACATTCTCCATAACTGGACTATATTGTATTTTGCACTAATAAAAGTAAGTCAAGAGCTTAGAGACAGGATTAAAGTTCAAATATATAGTCATCGTAAAACTCCAGCATACATAGTAGAAATGTTACCTGAATATCTATTTGAAGCTTTAGTTGGATGAAGTTAAATGGTAGAAGTATCCTACAGTTATGTCCATAAATATTTGAACATTAATGTTTAATTTTTGTAATTTCTCTGTATACCACCCCAGTGGATATGAAATTAGGCAATCAAGATGTGACAGAAGTATAGACTTTCAGCTTTAATTTAAGGGGTTTAACAAAGGTACTGTCTTAAGCTTTCAGAAATTACAGCCGTTTTCACATAGTTTCTTTAGTTTTCAGAAGCTGAAAAGTAACTGGACATGTGATTGAGAAGCAGTTTCATGGCCAGGTGTGGTCCAAAATGGACAGAACCGTACACTTGCTTTCACTTTTGCATGTTTCTGTTTTCAGCTTGAGTGTCATCATCTATGGTGTTAGCTTTTTGAGTTCATGGCCCTTTTTTAGTGAGTGAGTTACACTGAGTCAAACTTGCTCGAGAACTAACGAGGTTCAGCTCAGTCTGGATCCCTGGTGTGACTCTCATTATCTGATTGTCAATTCTTTTGAGTCTGACTAGACAAAAAGTCTCTAATAGGGAGGCCTAGTGGTGGCATGTCCCAGGTACCCACAGACAGAGGACATAAGTGAATTCAAGGAGGTAGATAAATTTAATTTGCATTATTTAGTCTATAACATGGACGTTAACATTGCAAAGATGCTACACAAAAGTCTGATTGAAAAGAGCTAGATATGCACATCAGATGAACTGGAGATGCTAAATTGCCCCTAGGTGAGGTTGTGTTTGTCTGTGTGTGCCATGTGAAGGACTGACAACCTGTTCAGGGTGTTTCTCCACCTTTCGCCCTGTGACCACTGGCATAGGCTCCAGCCACCTTGGTAAAGGACAAGTGGCTCAGCTAATGAATGAATGAAGCAAACGGAAAAAAGTCTGACTCAAGGATGTCGATGTAAATCTAATTTGCTACATAACAGTGTAATTGTAACCATATAATTTAATTAAGCAATGGAACAAGAGAGGTAGTGTGTTATCATGATATGTAATAATTTGATCACATGACTCACAAATGAATGTTCAATTATTTTCAAACACGTTTTACATAATAAAAAAAGGTAAAAACCAAATCCACACATTTTCTATCAGTTGTGCTTTAATATCAGCATTTCCTTCCACCAGAAATCACAGAAAGTACATTGCAAGGATAGAACCATGAAACTGTCAAAGTATCAAGTTCAGATCAGCTGTTTCAACTCTTAGCAGATTTCTCTGAACGGTGTTTTGGTCAATCAGTCTGTAAAGCATTTCACAGCTTTTTGTTTGTCAATTTGATTTTTTGTTTTGTTTTTGGTGAACTCCATTGTGCTCTGATTGGATTGCTGAGCTACCCCCTGAAAAGTTTACTTAGGGGAAACAACAGGTTCTGCATTGCTGCAGACTTGGTGTTGCATGCTCTTCTTCAGAATTTGACCAAATGCTTAAATGTTAAATGTTAAACATCTTAAGGTACACTAAGGTAGAACATTACTGGATGGTAAGCTGCAGTGTAAAGTGAGTAATTTGCCAGCAGAGAGATAGTTATTGTGAAAAAATGTGCTGTTATTTATATTTATAATGGTAGAACAATCAGACGGTGCCATCAGAACTGTTGCACAATTACACGGTTATAAAAACAACCGTGCCCCTCTCAACTTAATCTATGAATATAACTACAAGGGCCTGTATGTTAAGGAAGAGCACATCATGAGAGGTAAGATGGTTAGGGTTCTTATGCTCTAGGATCATCCTACGCAATAATATGAAGATCTGAGAATGGAGAATAGTGGCTCCTTGCTCCCTCTCCTTGGAGAAAACGGCTGCCTTTGTGTCATCACTCATGCCCTCACAGAGCAAGATAAAAACCTGCAGACAGAGGGCTCCTCAAAAAAAGTGATTTAGTTGAAATGCAAAGTACCCACTTTAATCTTTTGCCAGACGTGCTGGCGTGTGAATGATGCAGGGCTGCACTTTTCTGTACTCATGTGAAGAGCTGTATGTCAGAGTGTTAACATCAGTGCTGTAGAGAGTGCTTAAACTAAGCCTTAGCAGAAGCGCTGAGAGATTACCTGCTGTGGTACAAATAAGTATTTTAAATGACTACAGTTCATGACATGATAATGAAAAATAGCATGACTGTGGTTAATTTATCTATTTAGTGATAGATATGGGGTCAGCATACATAGTCCATACTCACAAAATCAGTGAAGTATTTGCAGCCTACAAGCTGTGATAGTGTGTGGTGATAGCCAGTATGAATAATCGGTATATAGGACTCTTAAAGGACCCCTCTCATGAAAGTTTTTTCAAATAAAAGAGTTTGATGTGGTTTGTCAGTTTGTTTCAAAATATACCATTCATATACCTAATATAAATTTGTGCTGTTTTGTGACATCACAAAAGCCACGCCTTTACATATATCGTCCTACTTAGCTTGCAGCAGTTTAGCCCTGCCCATTCACACTGAAATGATAAAAAGGCTTTCAGTTTTTTTTTAACTGGCAAAAAATATAAACCATAGCCTGTGCAAAAGTAATGGTATGTTTTATTTTTCCAATACATTAAACTAATAAATACATTTGGTGAAAAATGCCATTTTTAAGTTATTACTGTGTTAAATGGATTCTAACCGGTTTTTGTTATAAACCCACAAAAGTATCATAAGTAGAACATGCAGAATAGGGGCCCTTTAACTACTGTTGAACGCCTAATGAAACATAACTGAAACTGGTGTAGTAAAGAATAAATAATTTCTTTCAAACAGTGTTCAGGTAAAAGTGTTGTCATTTAAGATTAATTGAAAATCCAGGGGAAAACTACTTGAAGGGTGCATGCAATCCATTTATTCCCAGTATTGATTAATATAGGCTGTGTTAAGCACATTAAGATAAACAGACTTGGGCATAGCAACCCACACATCAGTACAAACCACCCAAAGCAAATGTGGTTTATGATGCCAGTCTTGTTTCCAGAGCTCTTGCTCACGTTTTGTTATGGAGCAGTAGACCCAGAAGGTGGCACAGCTGAGATAGTTTTACAGAGTACATGCTGGATGTCCACGCAGAGTTTGATTACTGCCCTTTTCCTTATTCCCTTCTCCTTTTGTTCATTAAAAACCCTGTTCTTCGCCCCTTAAATGGCTGCAAACGGCTGGTGAAGGCCCACACGCAAATCAGTAGAACCATCGTGGAGAGAAAGGCAGTAATGCCTCCGAGCAAGCTCTGCATTAACATTGAATTGAATGAAGCAGACGAAATGATCTGTTCAGTCTGCATCACACAGTGAAGAGCTACAGTTAGAGGAGATTTTCTGAGGCAACACTGAATGCACGATCACATTCTCACAGAAGAAGGACTCTCCTCGAGGTATTGCCTTGTGTGGGCTGACTGAATGTTAACACATGATGGACGCTAATAAATTATTACATTCATCTACTACAGCAAAACTTCATTTTAGAGTAGTACATACATTAAATATTAAAAAATAAGTATTTTATAGGGCCCTTATTCCATATTTTTGGTGTATTATAGGTCTCCCCAGGGTCAATTTATAATGTGTGTGCAGTAATGTGTGTTTTTAGCTTAACAATCATATTTCCCTTTTCTATGATTATTTTCCAACCATTCTTCATTCCCAAGAGTTAAATTTCACTTTACTTAAATTACAGGTTATCACAAAGCCCTGCCCACTAACTGTGCACTCATGAGGCGCAGTGTATAAATAGAGATGAAAAAAGTCGTCCAAAAGCTTGAGATGAAGTTCAGTGATGAAGAGATAGTGGTGTTAATGAATGAAGTTCAGTAGGGGGTAATTCTACTCCAGGCCTGATGTAATAAGCATTTAATCTCAGTTTCTGGCTCCCTGTTTAAACTCTCGGGATCAGATGTACATGTGTGAGAAGATACGGTGCAGAATATGCTGTGATGACATGTAGAATGTTTTGGGGATCAAGAATTGATCAAGTTGTTACAAGTTGGGACATCCTGTTTCATATCTTGTTGCATATAGTCACAGTGTTAGAGGTACACAGCACAGGCTGAAAGCCATGGTCAGATTACATGGAAATCTTTAGATGTTTTGATGAGATATTAAAATTGAGTCTGTTATTATATGCTTGCTTATTATATACTTGCCTCACAGCAAGAATGTTCTGGGTTTGGTTCCTGGATGGCTAAGGGTCTCTTTTGTGAGGAGTTTGCTTTACCCATCTGCTGGAAACTGGGCTGGGCTTTTTCCAGCTTTCGCCCCTATGACTGCGCAGATAGGCTAGAGCACCCCATGTGACTCTGGTTTAGGATAAACAATTCAGATAATGGATGGATGGATAGAAATCAAAACCGAGATGCTGCATAGCTGAAAAGAATCAAAGGCTCTGCTTTGTCATGCTTTTCGAATGCTCCAGTGAGTTTTGGACGTTTTTCAGTGAGTTTTGGACATTTTTCTTCTGAGGGAAAACAATTTCAGAAAGCTTAGCCCAGATCCCTCACTCAGTGAACTAGAAGGCTGAGGGCAGTGACCAGAGAACAAAACTTTATTAAGCTGACCTGTCTTTCTGTCTTACACACACATTCACACTCAGATGGACTCAGTCACACAGCTACACAGAGCTACAGCAACACCCTTCATACAGGGTCTAATTATGAGGTAGAAGCACCCTACCAAGAAGGGAAGAGCATAGAGAGGGCAGAGAGAGAGAGAGAGAAAGAGAGAGAGAGACCTATGGTGACGATTACTTTTCATTCATGTTAGAGTTTCCTCGAAACCACCATTAGAAAAACCATAGCTTCTAAGCTAATTTTAACAAGTGAAAGTGAATAAAGGGAAGAAGCAGAGCATGACAGAGGTGTAGGAGCGTATCCATCACCACAATACTTCTCTGGGAAAGACACAAGAAAAAGCGCAGGAAGTGGAACAAATGAACTAATGCACCGCTGTGTGTCCAGTGGCGCTAAGAGCATGGCTTACATTTTGATTATTAGCTCAGCATCTCATTTTGAAGAAACCTCAGACCAGTTTGAACCTGCTAAAAGAGGAAAAGAATGAAGAATGAGCATTCAGTAAACAAGTGAACAATGTAACAGTGACATTTACAACCCTCTGAGTAAGTTCACCCACACTGTATCATCAAATGAGGAAAAATACACCGTTGCTAGTTTAGGAGACTATGAGACATGTGGTAACAAAAGGACTGGACTACAGAAACAAAGAATGCAAGCACGGTGGACAATGTGGGTGAGGTGAAGTGGGAGGACTGAAGATCCACTCTGCTTTTCACAGGTCCCTTTGTGAGATCCGTTCCAAACTGAAGACTGATTAGAGTGTCAAGTGTAGCTGAAGAGCCCTTTAGTACCATGGGGATGCTAAGAGAGGTGGACAGAGAGAGGCTTGGAGAAACTGGCTGGTTGATAACTGTTCATCGAATGGTTTACTACAATAAAACCTTCATTTTAACAGAGCATCTATATCATATTATAAGACACACATAGGTAATTCATGGTCAGTGTACATTCTAAGAACAACAAGTTTAATAGCAGCTGGGTATCCCAGGAAAGAATGGAAAAGAAGTGCACTTCGAAGCTGTCATTTTAGAGTCCCACCTATCCTATGTGCTGTCCGAGGGACAGTGGTTTGGCTTGAGTGCCAAAAAAGAATTCTTTGGAATGATGCTACAGTAGAAACATTTTGGTTATCTTTGAAATGGAAGGTTCTTTTTGAAAAACATTTTCTCAAAAATTAGTTTTGCAAGAATAAAATAACACTTTCACTTTACTGTTCTAGATTTACTAGATCTAGGTGTTCCTAGAACAATATACTCAAGTCAGTAAGTATTTAGAAAGCCAAGAACCAGTTTATGTGAGGAAGAGGAACTTACTATACTGGGATGTTGCGAGAATGGTCCTTTGGATCATTTTAGTCAAGTCAAGTCAAGTCAAGTCAAGTCAAATTGGCTTTTATTGTCATCCATTCACATTCACAGTATATGATTGAACGAAATTATGTTTCTTACAGTCCCAGGTGCACGGACAGCACAAAAACACAAACACACACAACATACGACATGAAGACAAAAAGGAAAACAAGACAGTGTAACAGGTAACAGTGCAACATACATTTATTTAGGAGAACAGCAGGAGATATACTTTGAGGTAGAGAGCAGCAGATATATATTGACGTAGTATAGAGCAGTGCAAGGCGCCAAGGATGTGCAAGAGTATACTGTATATCTTCAGTGTTCAGTGTAAATGTGCAAAGGTTCAGTGCAAACAATGCTTAATGTCCATAGCAGAGTACAAAGTACAAAGTGGCAGTGCATAATTTTACAGAGGGACAGCAAAGAGAAACATCTTTTTCACTACATTCAGAATTCTGTTTTTAAGGCTGTCTTTCCAGACCTCCAGGCTTTCCCGGATTCTCAATTTAGAAAAAAGTGAAGTTAGAACTCCACCATCAGCACCATTTCCCAAGTTTGTGGTGAGTGTTACATAAAGGTTGATTACATTTCTGTGAAGATGAATGCAAATGCATTTGCATAGAAATGCAGAAAAGGGTATTAAGGGTATTCTAAACTTCAAAACTACACATCGAGGATGTACACCACATCTGTAGCTGAAACTGCCATGGGTGCTTGGGTATTTGAATGCAATGTCATTAAAGTCCCTGTTGGTGTAATGGTCAGGTGTCCCAATACTTTTGTCCGTATGGTGAATGTATGAGTGGTGCTTTGCGTCAGTGACACTGGGACCTTGTTATTTTTCTGCTTCATTCAGAATATTCCAGGCTCATCCAAATTGTCAGTCTAGGAAAAATAAGCAGCAGGAGCCTCGCTATTGTCTGCAGCTCCAAAGTTTGCAGTGACTGTTACATAATATAATACTTTCAATGAACACTTCTCCCTACCGTGGTGTTACTGAGCCGTGAGCATGCGAGGCAGCCTCATGCCATCCATCCATCTACTCGCTTTCCTTTTAACTGCTGCAGTAAGACACCCTGGCCTTTCTGACACTGTCAAAGAGAAGCACTCCTGTGTACGAGTTGCTCAAAAGCTGAGCGGGGAACACTGGCAATGCAGGCTTTTGTTGCTGGACGCTCATAGTGGAATTCTAATTGGAAAGTAATCGAGGCGGTTGCCATGGAAACCTAGTAGCAAAAAAGAGAAAGAATTTCTTAATTAAAGTCCTGGTGGAGTTGGAAGGGAGGAATGTCATCTTGAGGAAACCAGGAATGAGAAATATGCATTTGCACAGGTGTGTGTGAGTTCTGGGTATAGGTATGAGATATGAGAGAGAGAGAGAGAGAGAGAGAGAAAGAGAGAGAGAGAGAAAGAGAGGGGTGGGGGTGGGGGGAATGGGGGGGGCTACAATTAGGCTAGCAGTCTAGCAGTGGCCTTCTCCCAATGTGAAAAGGCCTGAAAAACACACGTATGATTTGAAATACGGAGCTGTAACATTAAAAAATTTAATAGCTTTACAGACTATCGCTATTACTTTCAACTGAGTAAGAAGAACTATGCGTACTTTTCAGTTCTTGGAGTGTTACGAATTTTAAACTAATTAAAATTTTTCTGTGATCCAGAAAGATTGTTAGGATAGACTGTTAGGATAGATCACATGTAATTGCTTTCACGTAAGCCAGCTAATGCTAGCATAGTAGTACATTTTATGTTGTTGATTCCAACATGCCTAATTTTCTTTAGCTACAGCAACACAGTCCAGCTTGGTAGCACACCATTTGAAGCCAGAAAATCTATGCAACATTATACAAATAAAAAATATAGAGGTCAAAAGAGTTTGACAGCAATTGCCCTCTAAAATTTCTCTTAAGGATCAATAGGATTTTGGCAGAAGGAACCTTCAGGGCTTAATTTCTGTGAACTAAAAATTATGTCTGTAAATGTTTTGTGAATTTTTACTTTGAATTATGTTTGTATTTAAACTTGGCAGGCACTGAAGTACTACACAATTGAATTAAAATCCTAAAATGCTTAACAGAAGGAAAAAAAACATTTGTTTTCTGTGGTATCTATATAGATAAAGCTGAACTTGCTCTCCCATTGGTTAGGACTGTATTAAAGGCCTAATGTATCAGATTATGCAATAACTTAACGAGGAAGTGAAAGTGGCATCAACCAAGCACGGAGACTTCCAAAGGATGGAACCAATTTTGTAGTGACATTACGAGTCTTACCGGTAGACTTCTGTCAGATGGTAAACTGCTGCAGTTCTGTACCATGACTCTTTAATGAAATGCTACATTCAAGGTAAAATATAAATTAATATGCCTGTTACAAGCCTGAAACATGAAACATAAACTTTACAAATCCATGCTTAATTTAGAATGGACAAAAAATGTCCATGTGCAAATGTTGTTAGCTTAGAGCCAACATTCTATTAGAATCTAGCAGAAATTAAAATGATTACGTTGCATTTTAATATTTATGGCCTGAACATGCATAGCTTTAGGAGTTGTGGTTTGTCATTTCTGCAACATTTTTGCGGTTCTGTACCCTGTCCAACTTTGTAAAAGAACACATTTCTGGGGGAGTGAACAAAGTATAGCTCCAAAATGATGAGAGAAACTCCAGAAACTTTCTTGGATGGCTAGAGTACATAAACAAACAAACAAACACACACAGACACGATTGCTTTCTAAAGTGATCTTCATGAATAAAAAGGCCATGACCCATCATCTTAAGCTGAGTAGGAAAGGAAATAAACATGGGTGAGGAGCACTAAAAGCATTCCAGCTCATCACAGAGAAATGCCTCACACCCGAGTCTGACCACTTTAGGACTGACTGCTCTAGTAGGTTTGGTACTTCCTTAACATCACAGCGCTATTGCTGAACCTCGCTCACCCACACAGGAACAAAGAGAGAGATAGAGAGAGAGAGAAAGAGAGGGAGAGAGATGTAAAGACGGTCCCTGTTTCCAATTACTTTACATTCTCTCCTTTTATGAGAAACTTTGTTCTTTTCCTCTCCAGCTCCAGTGTCCACCTTTGATTCTACTCCTTCATGACCGCTTCCCACGAGAGAGATTCTATTTGGAATAAAGCTTTTTAAGAGTGAGGCTGGAGGCGTGTACAGTTGTCTGTGTTGAGTGACAGTGTGTGTGTGTGTGTGTGAGCATGTACAGTGTGTTTCCAAGCACACACTGTCATCTATATTTCTTCTGCACAGAGAAGTATTCTACAAGGATTTCTCGAATAAGCGTGATAATGGAAGCCGAAAGTGAACAGAAAGGTTCTTTATCCCTTAAAATAATGAGTCTTGGCTCAGTTGTTTAGTTCTGGGAAAAATCTTTATTTGGCGTAAAACAGGTGTCAAACTGGGTTCCCCTCGGGCCATCGCTCTGCAAAGTGTAGTGTTCATTAATCACACCTGATTCAACTCATCAGCTAAATAGAAACACCTTCATGAGCTGAATCCAGAGAGTTAGAAGAGAAGAAAAGCTCATTTCTGCAGAGCTCTGGACAGGAAGGAACCCTGTTGACAAAACCTGGTACAGAATCTTTGTCAAGGTTCTTTAATGTTCTTTAAACTTACACATAATTTTGTGTTTGGGGGAAAAAAATACAAAACCAGATTCTTTGTAGAAATAAAAACAAGAAAGGGATAATCCTCTGGTACCACTTTTTGTCATCTTTATATTTATTTTTCAAATTCCACAAACTTGTCTTAGGCTTATATTATCCAGCTAACTGTGAAATACTCCCACGGACAATTTGTATCTTATATCTTGTGGAATGTGTGCGGGATGATGGAAAATATGAATAGTAAACAACAGATAACCCACAAATACAGGAATACAAACCTGCGTGTGCTCACATCTCTGTTTTAAATAAGATTCCAGCTGCTGCCTAACTGTTAACAGGGGTCTAGATTTACGACCAGTACTGGATGGGTGACCATGTTCCAAAGCACGTCTACCTTCCACCAGCAGCCCCTCCACACTTGCCAACACTTAAATGTAATGACCTTTTTTCAGGGCAAAAATAATGTTGGTCTGGGTGAAGTGTGTGTGGCTGTAGTGCTGCTGACAGGGTTGGTAATGGGGAAAAGGAATCATAGCTGTAGATCCTAATGAATCTTTATGATTTAGCTAGTTCCCCTGTGGACAAGCTGCTGCAGCTGCTATAGCTTTTTGTAGGGTCTCTACACCAGCAGCAAAAGAGTAAACCTGACGATGGTGGTATGGTTCAAGCAATTGTTAATTGTTTGTATCAGAAAACAGATTTCAGATTTAGTTTTAGTTTAAGATCCTTCAGTTTACTGGAAAACTGTTGCTGTCAGAAGGAAACCTTTAACTTTTTTCATAAATTATTAACACTCTAATTTACATCAACAACTGACTTTCAAGTTGTGTGAGCATTTCAGATCGAACGGATCCATAAAAGTGTTACAAAACCACATGGTCTATTGACTAGGGTTTGGTATCCTAAACCAGTTCCAATTTCCAAGAACTAAGATTTGATAAGAAACATGCATTCTGATACCTCGGTTCCTAACTTTTGCATGTTTCAGTCGTGCTTCTGAACTGCAGGGAGCATTTTACAGTTCATAAAAAATACATGTATCTGCCAGGACCTGCTACACACACCTGGCATCACATCATTAGTTCTGTAGTGTGTCAACAGGGCATATGAGAAGAGACACTTCCTTTTTCACCTGAACCATGGCTGATGACAACAAACACTCGAAAGTTTGTCTTAGTTTCACTAAAAAGACAGCAAAATGCAACACCTGCAGTAAGGATGTTTCATGCACCTCCCATATGATGAAGCATTTTCTTCAACACAGTGTAAAAATGAGAGAATGCACCATGTTTGATGTGTTCCCAGCCACAGGAACGCACCAGATACAGCTAATGTTGACAGTAACATGTCCAGTCCAGGTACAAACAGATGAGATGACATTCTTTTACACTGAAGGTAGTTTACTGATTATAGCCTAAATGTGCCAAAAATAAAGATACATTTTTACTCTTGAAGTATTTATTCTTTTTTTCTGCCCAAAAATATAGGAATTGGAACCTGTGACATGCACAGATATGAGTACCAAAAAACAGAGAATTTAATGAGTAATTCAGTTCCAAGAGTAAAATAGTCAAAGTGTACACTCATCCAGAGTGTAGAAAATAGTCCAGAAACCAGAAAATCCAAACATAGACAAACAAATACAAATCCAAAATCCAAAAACAAGAGTCAGAAAACCACAGGCAGGTCCAGTAACAAATAGCTCAGTAACTCAACAATGCTAAGCATACTTCACGCAGGTAGACTGTCCCTAAAAGTGTATTTATACCAAATGAGGGCCCAGTACTCAGGTGATCTTGATCTACTCATGGGCTTGTAAGAAACTCTGGAGAGGAGATCCGGGGAGGGTCGTCTGGTAGTGCCTGACTGAAACTCCACCTCAGATCCATGACCAGGTCTTACAGGAACTCTCTAGTGGAGATCTGGAGAGGTTTGTCTGGTAGTGCCTGACTGAAATTCCACCTCATATCCAGGACCAGACCTTATAAAACCGACATTCAGTAAGAACCAGATTTACATCTTTATTTTAAAACATGGATAGACTTCACAAATGATCACAAATATGTGATGATCTCTGGCTGGTCCCAGTGGCGGGGGATTTCGTAGGTGGGTGGGAGGGGCAATCACAAATATGCGATTAGAAGGTTAGAGGACTGAGTGTTCCATATTTTGATGCCACTGTTACCCTCAGGTGAAGTGTGAAGTGTGAAGAGTTAATTAAATTGAAACACCGATACCTTAACATTTAATTGTTTATCTTTTTCACTGACGAACAGCTTCCCTAATGTCATTGCTCTCTACTTGATGTTAAAAAAGCTGCCAGCCAGTTGAAACTTGTTCAGCTGGACCTACTTTACACTTTCACAAACACACACACACGCACACACACACACACACACACACACACACACACACACACAAAAACGGCTACCAGAACGGGCGACTAGAGGTCAACACACGCACACACAAACACACACCACACACTTATACTCTAGCAAAGGAACTGCTTTCTTTTCTGGCTTCCATGGCCTGTATATGACCCCCATATAGAAGTAGACATGACTGGAAACTGCAGACTTCCGTGATAAACCCACAGGGGGTGTGTTACATGATTTTAGTGTCTTGAAGAGCTTTTCTACAGCATAAACAGGATCCAAAGCACCTGCCTACCCCACAAAACACACACACACACACACAGACACACACACACACACACACAGACACACACAGACACACACATACACACTCCTTCCCCCTGGCTCCACACTGATGTATGATTATAATCTCAGCGTTAGGGCCGAGGCACTTTCACTGCGTCTTTGATTCAGCGCCGGGGCCATTCTGGCCCATGGCCAGTGCCCCAGCCCAAATGGCTCAATGATTTGTGATGCCGCAGCGTTCCACTGCCTTTTTTTCTCCTCTCAGTTTGGCAGAGCAGATGAGGCTGCGGAGACAGGAGCTGACACGGATCTCTCAGAGATGGAGACGGACATGAAAGCGGCAACAAAAGAAAATCCCAAAGGGAGAAGAGCAAGGGTGAGGTTCATAAGTACATAAACTATCGATCATGACCCCCTGCATAACGGAGGCTATTGTGTATTACTGCAGCCAAAAAAAAAACTGTACCTCAAATGATTTCTTATCTGAGTGCACTTTCAGAGTATCGTTGAATGGCTTTAGACCATAAACTGCACCTTGTGAGTCTCAGAAATAAAATATTCTTTCTAAATTCACTACATCAGATGAGATCCATTGGAGAACATTACATTCCGTAACTCATAACTGCAGCATCTTACCTCTGCACTAGGAAAAAACACTTTTTTCCTCTGACACATTTCCCAGCTCAATACTTCAATAAGAATTGCACTTGGACAAGTCTTTGAACTTACTGGCTTGTCAGAGTAATTAGTCAGTAAAACAAAAATGGACTTCCCACTAGACCACAGATGATGTGGATGAAAAATTTGCTAACATCTTAAATCACACATGTGACTGCAACTCATCAAATTCATTAGGAAAAAAAACAATAGAGAAAGATATGGGTGCTGGCGAGGAAGCCCTTTGGCAATCAACACCAACCCTTCCCTATATTTTGTTGAGCTGTAGATCTAGGAGAATTAGAGCTATGTCTGCTGATTTGAAGACTGAATCGTCGCCATCGTCAATTGCCATGACTCCCCGCCAAGCTACCAAGCTATTTTGGAAGCAACATAGCAATGATGGGCAGTGCTGAGTGCTGGAGTCAAAGCCAAATTCACAATGTGTACTTGCAAGTATAACATTTGCTTTAAAATAGTTAACCTTTGGGCAAAAGGGAAAAAAAATTAAGAATGTAGCAGCTGTTGTATTTTTAAAAAGTTTAAAGCTTTGACTGAAAGACGCTAGATACCGACTTCATAAGTGTGTAACCATTTATCAAGACCACTTGCTAAACAAAGCCAGTTTAAAAAAAATGAAGACTGAATCTCAAACATCTCTGTATTTGAGTGCATTGTTCGAGTATGCATCTATACCATGCATTTAAATCTATGTCTTTTATTGCTTCTAGGATTCAGGCCACACTCAATAGTCACCAAAATCTACACTGTAAATACATCCTCAAAATTTCTCTCCACCCATTCAAACCACATCCAGCTCTTCATTAAGGTGGTGCAGACTCTGGAATGTGGTTTAGAGTGTGTCTTACAGAGTATGAATAAAAATGAACTAAACTATTAACCTGTTTCCAGATTACATTATGTATACCAAACATTATTTTTCAGATGGTGTCAGTGCAATCTTATTTTACCCTCCCTAATTTTAGCAGACTTTTACAACTTTGCCAAATCATAACCAACACATTTCCATGGTTTTGCCAAAAAAAAAAATCGCTCAGCTTTACCCTGTATGCTAGCTTTCTGACAAAAAAGGATCTGTTTGTCTCACACTTCACCATGTGTGGCACGAGGATCTCCAAAATCTGAGAAGCTTTATCCTGAATGAGTAAGTGGAAACCTTTCTGATGTAATGTCACTGTTAGCCCTTTTTTTTTTTTTTTTAAAAAACCCATATATATATATATATATATATATATATATATATATACAGTGAGGAACATAAGTATTTATAAGAACGAATTTTTTTTTCGTTCTGTCTCTCACAGTGGGATTGCACCTACAATGTGAATTTCAGACCCCTCCATGATTTCTAAGTGGGAGAACTTGCAAAATCGCAGGGTGTTCAAATACTTATGTTCCTCACTGTGTGTATATATATATATTGTGTGTGTGTATACATATATATATTAATGCTGGACAATGATTAAAATTTTTAATCGGGATTAATCGCATGATTTCCTGTTATACGCAAAATTCAATAATTAATTCAAAAGTAGTGTATTGCGCACTTTTATTAAAAGTACTGCTATATGAACAAAAGTGCAGTGACATTTGGTTTGCAAACACTTGAAACAAATAAGGAGCTTTTTAACAGCAGTATTCCCTTTAACACAGTTACACAGTCACAGTTCAAATATTTCTTGTAAATCTCAACTTACACATTAATGAAATCAAATCAAAAATAAAACCAAAGCTATTTGCTACTGCCAGGGCATTCACATTTTATCTAGTTTGTTATAGAAAAACAAGTTACCCTCAGAGTCCAGAGCATGGGCGCCGGAACCATTACAGCAGGGGGGGACGTGTGTCCCCCACTTTTTCCCTCCCGGACGACAGGCGAGACGTGGAGCGCTGCACGCACCCCCAGCCCCCCCACGAAAAACTGTGCACTCTAGCAAGTGTCCCTGTTAGAGACGAAGTAGTCGAGCACAAAAAAAGCAAGAAACTTTCAAAATAATAGTAATAAAAAAAACTGCGTTGACGCACAATCACGCGTTAACTTGCCCAGCCCTAATATATATATATATTAGGGCATTAACGACTTCAGATTTTTTCAGATCGACTTATCCGTCAATAAAGTCGAAGTCGAGTCGACAAGTCATCTGATGACGTCATCACACAGATGAGTGTGGTGTGGCTCAGTACTGTGTAGTCTGGTTCAAAAAAATGAAGGATTTCTTTGAAGCCTTCGCCTTGTACTGCAGCCAAAGGTCTCATATCTTTAACAAAGAAATTAACAAGCAGATCTGTGATCTGCTGCTTTTTCTTATCGGTCAGAGGCTTTTCTGTAAAGCTCCTCAGCTCCTCTGGACTGGATGACTCCCTGCAGTGCGAGCATCACCCATGTTAGCTAGTGGATGCTGTTTCAGATGGCTGTGCATAACGCTGTACTTTTACTGTACTTTAACACCGACTTGCAGACTGTGCAGGTCACCGTGCTGTTTGTGTGTCTAGAGTGAAGTATCTCCACACACATGTGTGTCTGTCACCCACTGCCTCTGCTACCGCGTCTCTCGTCTTGTTGTGGTCTTGTGTTTAGATTCCCTTCCACGCGCCAACATTACCGCCCCTTTTATGAAGTGACTATAATAATTGGTTAAATCATGGAACACGTGTCAGCGTGAGCCAATCAGAGGCAGAGATTGCATTGTGTACACAAGTGTGCACACAAAGAGAGGGAAAAAAACACACGACTTGTCAACTTCTCTCAGGGGTCGTCGACTTGTGCCTCTGACGTTGACACGTCGACAAATCGACTTCTCTGTTAATGCCCTAATATAAATATATATATTTTTTGTAACTTTATGGCCATACATGGGCCATATACACTGGGGAGTGAGACAGATATGTTATAAAACTAACTCAATGTTTATGTAAAATTCAGTTTTATATACATTTTCTGTATGAGTTCATCAAATTGGGTGCACTTCAAAACTCCTTCAAAATGTTACGCTGACCTGCAACTGTTTTCATACACTTGTGTTTTTTTCTGCGACTCTGCCATGTGGACCAGGCGTGGGGCAGTTCTTCAAACAAAACATGCCAAATGCCGCTCTGTATAATAATTTGAGCTCCAAACGAGCCACTCGCCCATCCCGGATGGCTTTAACTCCTTTCATTTCCAAAGCAAATGTCCTACTTGAACTCATTACATTGCTGTCGCATTTGAAGTATTATCCCCCCGTAAAAAAAAGAAAAGAAAAAAAGCCATGTTCTGAATTAATTAGCCAGAGAGTTGACTCCTCATCAAAGCTTTACGGCTCCCCCGACATGGATTTGACAACTTTATGAAAATAGATCAAACCAATACTCATTAGATTTGCGACACGTGTTAAATTCTTAACGCTGCACCTTTAATAATGGTAGGCATCTCTGTTATGAGTTTCCATACAGCCCACGGGCCTTCCTCAGAATTGAGACTGAATTTTTTTTTTTTATTGTCTGTTCTTATTCCTCGAAACACGGCCAGAGCCGACTCTTCAAGGCCGCCCTTGTCTGTCTCGTGTATGAAGCCCAGTGCTGTTATTTTTTGATCTACTAGCCAAGCAGCCCTGCAGTGTTCCAGCACACTCAGCACTTCACCCAGTTACACAACCAAGTGGAGTTACTGGCTTCTCTTCAGCCAAGGGTATTAGACGTGTGACAGTGGATCGAAATATTGTGATATCAATGCCATGTGACAATATGCATTGTGGTGACTAAGCATATTAATTATATTTGATGTAACTGCATTGTTTATAGAGTTAAACCAGCACTGTTCAACAATCCAGTCCAGCACATTCAACTCATACACCTCCCTCCTCCCAACCCCACCCCCACTGTCCAGCTCTAGTCTAGACTAGTAAAATGTCCCAGAACTGAAAACATTTATCTTCTTTCAAATTTCATTCTAAATATTGTGATTATATTGAATTGTCTTCAAAATACGGTGAGGTTATCAAACTACAAGCCCTGAATCGACTGTTGAACCGAATCATAAGTCAACTGTATCATAAAGGTTTCAAGTATCTTAGATGATCGAATGATCAAAGAGTTCTTAGATGCTGAATTAGAGGTGAATGGCCAGAACTGTCCAGGACCTAAACTGCCGGATATTCACAATATATTTATTTTACTTCTAATTTATCATAATTTAATAGCAGATTTTTTATTACCAGACCTTTTATTTCCACCAAATTTTAATCAACGGTTTCACTTAGACTTCTCCAGTCCACATGAAGTTTGAACTTGTAGCACATAACTGATACTAAATAAGAGATTTGCATCCCCTGAAGTGGAGTAGGTACAAATAACTTTTTGGGCAATAGCTTGTCTACTGGTTTCACCAGGAAATGATCAACTTGGTATGGCAAGTTGGCCTCTAGGAGGCACATGACCTCAGTTCATTATGACTCATTTGTGGAGTAGAGCTACCAGATGAATAATGTCAATGCAAAAATCGAGCTCTTCATGAACCAATATCTTCTGATGTGAAGGTTCAACCTTTACAAAATTTGACATGGTGCGTCACTTCTGCATTCTTTAGACATGCACCAAATTTCATGCATAGTGGACGCTGCAACTGACACATTATCATATCTCAAGAATGGCTCAAGATAAAACGTTGAAATTTGGTGAGTTTAAACTTGACTTTGTTTGCTCACATCTCCTACATTTCCATTTGTCTTGGTCCACAAAATAGCCACCAATGTACAGTTATAATTCAGCAGTCAATACATGTCTGTGTAAATGGCCAATCTTAATGAAATTTTGTTTATTCAAAATGGCATGTAGACGTAATTTACCCAACTTCACACAAATCAGCCATAAGATGGCGCTACAACATGTTCTCCTCTGATCCTCTGAAATGGTTTCAAACAATCCTCTTTCACCTGGAGTGGTCAGATCATCAAACCTCTTGCTACATGGGCCAGTTCACACATTCTGTTTACTTAAAAAATACATAATCAGTTCTTTCCAAATTCTGAATGTTTCTCATCAATATTGAACCACTGCTTGCACTAACAATCAGGCAGAAAATGATCACCTCAACGTTTTCAGGAAAAGGTGGGAGGAAAAAAAGAGAAGACATCCATGAGAGAGCGCGTTACCATGAGAGCCGCTTTCCTCTGTTATGACTCCTGCCTTTCTCCACTGCTTCCCGTCTTGGCTCCTTTCATTGAAAAGCCTGACAAGTGAGACATTAAACAAGGAGCTATATTCCATCACATGATTTATAGCACTCCGCCAAGCCGGAGGGAGAAACGAAGACAAACAAATGGCGGAGTTGTTTACATTGAAATCCTCGAAAAGTCTGGGCTTTGTTTGGCTTCGAGAGAATGGGAGGCTAAATTGCATTTTGATTGACAGCTGTGTCTCCGAGAAAGACAGATCAAACTTAGCCTTACAATTTGCAGGACTCGCCGTTGCCCCTTTGTATCTTCAGCACAATGTACTGTGCAATCTGGGGCACGAAAACAACAACAACAATAACAACAACAACAACAACAAAAAAAAACACAATCGGTGGTTTCGTCAGTCTAAGTGCTCCACATATAAAGAATGGCCCTCACATGCACCAAATCCCAGCAAACCCCAGTTTAAAGAAAAAGAAAGGTATTATTTTCACAAGCGGTGACCCATTTCAGACGATGCCAGTATTTGCTGTATTTTTCCGGTGGTTTTGGCCTGGTGCTGCAGTTACGCTGCTGCTGTGAGCTGGAGGCCGTGCAGAATCCAATATCTACACAAGCGGAGCCTCAAACACTGGAATTCTGTGGCTGTGCGTCCGAAAAGCAGGCGCAGGACATAATGTGGCTAATGAGAGAAATGCAGTATCAAAGTGGGAATAACCGGGTCCCTCAGCGGCCCCTCAGTGGGCGGGATGTCGTTGCAGTGTGTGTGTTGGGCGCCAGATAAACACAAAGTGTTTGTGTGTTCTATTGCGGAAGAGCCAGACGAAAACAGACCAGAGTGTATGAAGAATCGTGAGGAGTGTGTGTGTGTGTGTGTGTGTGTGTGTGTGTGTGTGTGTGTGTGTGTGTGTGTGTGTGTGTGTGTGTGTGTGTACGCTGCTTGGTCCGCAGATCAGCGCCTCCTGTTACTGCCCACTCAGCTGTATGTCCAGAGATCCGATTTGCCACACTCAGGGTTCATATATCGTCCATCCCACCGAACCCAAAACGCCACTGAATAAAACATGAGCGGTTATGGAACAGCTCTCTTACGTTTCCTACCTGAGAGTTTAAGGGATAAGACCTCAGTTCCCATCCCTGAGAGGAATCAACAGAAAACCTTCAGGTTTAAACTGAGGGCGGCCTGATACCACTTTTTCCGATACCGATACTGCTACTGAGTATCTGCTGATACTGATACCAATCCGATCCCATCTTTCTCCCCTCTCCTCAACAACTAATCTGTTAATAACACATCTGTCTGAATCTATGACAGCTCCCTACTTCCTCTAGGGGGCGCTATGTATAGACACTTTTCTACAGGTCTACAGGAACCGTGCTATGCTTAAACCATACTGCGCTAACACATTTTGATTTTACAGTGTATCTCAGCCCGGTAACAGAATTTCTAACTCAGTTCTCTCCCATCAGTTTATGGTCGGTCATCTCAAAACTGCGTCCATGGAGTCGAACCAGAGCTGCTTTTGATATTGCGGTCTTTTATTATTTATAGTCTTGTTTGAATTTTTTTTTTCTTGCCATTCTTTAGCTGTGTGACCAATATCTAACCCAGCTAACTCGTTGGCGATGTCCTGGATCACCTTCGTGTTTCTCTCAGCATTAAAGATATATTTGTTAGTATCACAGTCGAAACAGACAGTAGTGCTCGTGCTTCCCAGTTGTTACTTTGTATCTCCACTGTTGGATTTTTCTGATATCAGATCCAACGATTTTGGCCTGTATCGGACCAATACTGACACTGAGTATCGGATTAGCACAGCCCTAGTTCAAACCAAGGGACTTGAAGCAGCTGAAGAGGCTTTTCAGTCATAATGGGCGGATTGACGGGGGGAATATTGCTGGTCATTACGTTTTGTGTGTGGTAAATACACTGAAATAATTTGCACAAGCAATAACACCACCTACAGGGTTAAGCTTCTATTCGAGCAACTCCCGCGGCTCCGTCAATAAATATTTGCTTCTTTTATTTTTTTCTTCCAAATCCCCCCTTTAACGGCGCAATCAATTCCTTCATTACTGTTGCCAAGCAGCTGAGTTGTAGGCCTAGCATGCAATCATTAATTTTATAAGTGCTGCCATTCTTTCCCAGCGCCCCATTATTGACAGTCCTGATCAATAGAGTTTCGAGCGCGCGAGTTGGACCGAGAGAAACCGGTCAGTGAGAAAGAGTGGAGACGGGCGGGCGAGTCACTGTGTCTCTAACTCTATACTCAAATCCATTCAGAATACAAGGACTTCGCAGCATGGCTCATTTCTACTGCAATTTCAGCGCAATTAAGGCCACGCAGGGAGTTGTAAGGGATTGATGGACAAAGAGCATGAAAAACTGAAGGTGAAATGCATTTTCCAGGTTTTAAAGAGTAAAAAGATGAATGTAGAGTGTACAGTGGCCTCTAGAATTAACAGCTGTGCTAATGAAACATTACAATATCAGATTTATCTTGAGAATATGAGAAATGATAACCTATGTGATGATATCTAAGTAAGGTGAAAGTATATGAAGAACAATTCCCAAAAAGTATAACAAACGAACATTTTTGGTTTGAGTAAAAGGCCAGTACAGTTAGGACTGGGCTGATACCAGTATCACTACTGATACTACTTATTGATACTGATACTTATCAACAGTCTTATTGATCTACTCTCCATAATTTGGTGCAAAATCACATGAAAATACAATACTGGGGATAAGCCATATTTCTCAGTGTGTGATAAAATTAACATTAGAATAAATGCAAACAAAGAAGAAAATGAGTAAAAAAGTAGTTGATATTTTGTGAGTTGGTGAGGAGAACACAGGTTCGGTTCCTGATTTCTCGGTTGTTTGGATTCGTGAAATTCCTTCAGTAGCTTCTGATTTAATTTAATGAAGCACTGATTGAGTCAAAAAAGGTTTCTGATGGAAACTACAAGTAATACTGGACTTCCACAAGGAACACACTGATATACTGAACATAAAATCACTAT
>JBBPCZ010000037.1:12020295-12041224 GCA_037974445.1 Brycinus macrolepidotus | reverse complement strand
GGGTTAAATACAGAGGAAGAATTTTGTGCTGTTCACACTGTGTGCTGTGGTGTGTTCACGTATGACCGAATGATCACCTTCACTTTTTAAAAAAAAATTTTTATGTGGATCCACTGGACCACCAGATCAGCCAGAATCGGGGGGAGAATTGCTGCGAAACAAATCTGGTCAGTTTGCACAATCATCAGCCATACCTGACAAGCGTCACTGCAAAATGACATCAGCAAGCTGTTGTTCTGGTTACATGCCTTTATAAACCATTTTTATCTCCCTAATTCATTCATAACCACTATGGCACTGTAACCATAGCAACCACAGATCATGCTGTCATTAAACAAGCGTAACAATCCTGAGTCAGGAGGGAAAATCTAAGTCAGGCAAGTGACGCCAGCCTCGAGGTGAACATCGTCTCACTAATGAGGAGATATTTAGATAATCAACATCTCTATTAAATAATTAAATAAATAAACCTACAGCATCAAAGAGAGGTCAGACGGTCGCTGTCTGTGTCGCCACCCCGGCCCTGAAATCTGAGGCTCTGCTGTCAGGTGGCGCAACCGGGGCGAATACAATTTAACGAATTCTTGAATTTTAGAGTGGAATGCTGACGCATGAGCAAAAACACTCACGAAGCAACGTGTTGAAGTGTTAACTCCCTCCACTACGAAGGGTTAAAAGGCTACAAACACCAGCATGAAAATCTTTGGAGGTTACAGAGACGAGCAAGGGCACCTGGAAAAGAGACACTGGAGATGAAACACAATGCTGACATCCCTTCTGATGAGCATCACACAGATCTGAGGCGTGGTGACTGATGTTTACAGAATAGTAATACCGGTACAGGGTACATTACTGTGGTTACTTCAGAACTACCTGACTTTAAAAAGGGGCCCTTGTCAGGACTGCCAGAGTCCATCTGTATCCCTGTGAGAGGCGAGAAGAGTCTGCGCTGAAAGACTGTGGACAGATTACTTTTCGGGTCCTATGAGAATAACGCGAAAGCCCATTTAGTTCAACCTTCAAAGGAGCCACATGAGGAGCTCAGAAAGTGGGCCAAAACATGTTCTTTGGTTTTATTATCATCATAATTGCCTCGAGGTTAAGGCTGCAAGAGCACGGAGAACAAACCGCTGCTCTGCATGCTGGAATTTTTGCCTTTTCACCTTGAAATTAGTGACATATAAAGTCTTAAACTATGGATCCACAAGAAAAGGCTGGTCTATTTAACTACATCACAGGCCAGAAATTTGGACCCACACTTTTTAAAAAAACATAAACAATACACTGCTCTTTCAAAATTCTATTGCATGAAAAACAAATGTAACTGACTGGTTTTGAAGTGTAACAATACACACTGTAAGTGCAGTTTAATGGATGTGAAAGTTTCTGTACAAGTTTCATCAAAGTAACCCACACTAGCCTTTATCACAGCAGCACAGCTTCACTACATCCTTTCCAGGCATTTTCGGAAATAACTTGTGCCCAAACCCTCCCAGCACCTCTTCAAGCAGCAAACAGTTCTGTCTCATTTGGAACTTGTGTCAAATTGCAGTTTCTAATAATAAAATATTAAAAATCCATGCCTGTCCTTACACACTCTGGGACAGGATTCTAAACCTGTAGAATTGCACTAAAGTCGGCTTTATAAGTTATCCGCTGTGAGAAGGGTGTGGTCAGACATGCCGAATGACCTGTTCAGTGTTAAATGTCATCATTATCATAGTGTTATTATTGTGAACCCACCATAGAAACCACCAATCAATATGAACCAGAATGTTTTAATGCAGGCGTGAGCTACAGGAACCAGAATCATCATACTGGTGCGACTGTGGGCACCGAAGGGTTAGATCGAGCATTTATGAAGAAGAGAATTCAAAATATTGAGATATTTATTGTGTATATCATGATATAGCCTACAGATATCACAACATTAATACAAGGCCATATTGCCCAGCCCTTATAGGAGGCATAAACAATGTAGCAAAGTGAGAAAACTTCAAACAAAGACGCCAAACAAAGAAACTACGAGCAGATTAGGACACTGGGTGTCAACGGAAAGACAGGGGAAAAAGGTCAGAACTAATTAGCTGTTATCCATGTGTCATTAGCAATTCATTAACCCCTCACCAGGTATGGAGCATCAGCAGTTCCTAAGTCTCACACACACCCACACAGACCCACACACACACACACACGCATAAATACGAGGAAGGCAGAGAAAGCTCTACGACATCTTTTCCAGGCTTTAGAGGTCGGAGACGTGCCAGAGGCGTCACTGTGGAAAAGAGCGGCTCCACTGGAGGCCGAACTCAAATCAAAGCCCTTAAAGTCAGAAGAGTAATAGATTAGAGCTCTTTCCCACTGTTCGAACGCGGGGCAGGACCACAGGGGGATAAGTGACCTTTCGAAGCATTCAGAGCTTGCAATTAGCATCAGTGCGCATAGCTTGTCTGTAATTAGATCAATGGGTGTGATCTGATTTTCACTGAAAGGTAACGAATCAACCAGAGTTTTTTTTCCCCTGCTTTGCGCTCAAGGCCTCAGCTGCGTTCGCCACGGCGACATTGATAAATGTAGATTGCAAATGCTTCGTTTCACAGGATCGTTCATTTTCTGGCACACAGAGAAAGAGACGGCACAACAAGGCAAAATTTAGATGAGATAGAGGTGTGATATGATAAAGCTGATGTAACACTAGGTGACTTTATTTACACAGTGGAGATGCATATATATATATATATATATATATATATATATATATTTGTATATGTGTGCAAAAGTCTTGAGCCATACGTCTAGCAGGAAAATGAGATCGGTGCAGTGATTTACTGCAACATGTACAAGCATACATGTAAATACACTATTAGCACAAAGAGAGTTTGTTTAATTCTAACCAGCTTTAAAGTCAGTATTTGTTCTGAACTCCGTTAGGACCACCGTTTACAGCCTGAACTCTCTTAGACAAGCTTTCCTGTCATTTCTTTAAGTGTCTTCAGAAATAGTTCTCCAGGCTTCTTGGAGGATGTTCCAAAGCTCTTCTTTGGATGTCGGCTGCCTTTTGTTCTGTTCTCTGTCCAGATGATCCACACTGCTTCAGTAATGTTGAGATCTGGGCTTTGAGGAGGCCGATCTATGACAGATAGTGTACCATTGTGTTTTTTTCTGTCGAGCTGCTTTGACTGTATTGACAGTGTGGATCGTTTGTGATGCTGAAAAATGAAGCTGTCACCAATTAGACGGTTTCTAGATGGTGTGCACAGTACAACATATATATCACACAATACATGTATATATACACACACACTGAATCTGAGCTGAGCTAAACTGAAGTGCTGGAGATGACAACAGCACTGGTTGTGAAATGTTAGTCTCTGCACCCCCCAGAGCTGAGCTGTGTCAGCTTTTACCTGCCATTTCCTCCTCAACACGACTGTCTAGACATGTGGGAGCTGGCTGCAGATCAGCCCTTATCTTCTCTGACAAATGTGGGTCCTGGCTGGTCAAAATTTACAGTCCATAATGACCGTTTGAGTGGGGAACGGGAGAACAGCGGCCCAACAGAGCTCATAATCGCCCAGTCCTGAGGAGACGAGGGCTCAGGGCGGTCAGCCGTTCAGCACAGCAGAACCCAAAAACCCGTTCAAACTGCCTGCAGTCTCAGACATGCCCTCTTAGCTCCACTGTGAGAGGAGCAGTGCTCCTCACCGGACCAGGCTGAGGGCTTTCAGCCACCACGTTCACAGTTGAGTGCACCTGAAGGCTAATGTCGACCTCAGCACTTCCTTTTTATGTGCGACTGCTTGTTCTCTTCCTCCTTTCAGAAACAGATCTGGAAGGTTCAGCCCAGCTGGTGGGGCTGCCCGGATTCATCAGCACTGAATGGAGACGAAGAATGCGAAGAATGCAATCGCCGCAGTGGGCGACGGCTCCCTTTAACTGGACTTTCTTAAGTGTCTCAGAAACCGACTGCCCAA
The DNA here is from genome assembly GCA_037974445.1 of Brycinus macrolepidotus. Taxonomy (NCBI): domain Eukaryota; kingdom Metazoa; phylum Chordata; class Actinopteri; order Characiformes; family Alestidae; genus Brycinus; species Brycinus macrolepidotus. The sequence goes on along the minus strand of JBBPCZ010000037.1, from coordinate 12,037,250 downwards.
AACTGATGCTAGACAGAGGTGACTCGAGTAGAAGTAAAGATACTCGTGTAAATAGACTTGAAGTCTTCTTTACTCAAGTCAAAGTGACAAAGCACAGTCTCTGAAACATAAAAGCATAAAAGTAAAATGAGAAGGTAAAATGAGAAGGTCAAAACAACAGAGAGAGAGTGAAATTTTCTAGGATTTTGATATTGCACCTTTAGAATACATTTAGTGTGCCTGTAAGTCACGTATTAAACATATCAGTTTTGCTATTTAGATTCAAGATTCACAATTCTTTATTTGTCTCATACACAGTTATACAAGTACAATGTATAGTGGAATGTTTCCACAAATCAGAGATAGGAAGTAACAAAGTACTGTAAATTTATTTGATAGTAAAGAATATTGAGTGTATTTTGAGTAAATATTAATTAAGTAACACACAAATGTAGAAAATACTAAACTTTTTACTGGTAGTGTATAAGTATAAGAATAAAGTGTAACAGAGACAAAAAAAAAGACAATAAGTACACAACACAGACAATACAGTAACAGACAAATCGCTGTCAGCAGAAATATTGCAATTTACGATATTGCACATCGAGTCATAAGTGATGAGGAGTACTCCGACACTCCCATCTCGTTCAGGACGGCCCACACACATGACAAAACAATTTCATGTGCGCCGTCCCGACCTTAGTGCGAAGTCTTAGGGAAACACACACCTAATCGCATTTCCTTAAAACGCCAGAGAGGAACAAATTGCTTAAGCGAGTCCGTAATGAATAGAACAGCAGACGGCGGGCTGTCGTAATGCGCTCAGACAGGCGGCTGTAAAACATAAAATCTTGTTGACAATTTTTTTTCCTCTTCGCCTTGTGCAAAGCAATTCCTCTGGAGTAATTCTGGCATGATGTGGGGGGGGTACTGGGTGAGGGGGTGTGTATCCCTCCCACCAGCCCCACATGTAAACAGAGGAAAATGAGAGGAAAAGAGAGAGAGAGAAAGGAAAAACGACATGGCACGCAGGGCCAGCTGGACTGACAAGTGTTTGATTTCCCAAAAGAGGCCTGGGATGGTGGGGGTGTCCGCCTGCCGCGCGACGAACCACACAAGAGCTTATCCCCACCCAAATCGGGAGAGGGGGTGTGTGGGGGGGAGCTAATCCGGTTTGCTCATCTTTTGTGAGGATGTCTGCTTTCAGAGGGAAACGTCGGGCCTTGAGCAAATTTCTCTTTCCATTCCCCTGTACCCATTTTATCAATTTGGCTGAGGCCGACTGCTGGATCTTCACAGGAAGAGGAGACCAGAGGCTGGGACTCCACAATCTAGCTTCCAATCTCAGTACACATTAGATGTCACTCTTGAGGGCCGTAACAGTGCAATGCTGCTCCTGATTCCTAACCATGGAGAGACTGGACGAATTCGGTTCATTTACTGCCCAGAGTGTCTCAGGTAAAGGATGGTCATGCATGTCAGTCCTTTGGCCTCTATTACACGGGAACGCTCGCTGTTTTTTGCTCTTTCTCTCGGCGCACCGCGGCTCTGTGGGTTTTCCCCACCCAACTGTGGGCAGAGACTATCCTGAAAGTTCTCCCGGGTTCAGAGATCTTGTGTTTTTTCTGTTTGTTTCTAAAACCTAAAATAAAAGAAATTTGGGCATTTTTGTTCTTTATGGGCATTTGCATTTGACGCCGTTTTTTAAAGCCCAGTAGCGGTTATTATTATAATTACATGTTTATTTAACTGACAACAACTTTGGTTCTATGTGACATAGGAACACCAAACAAAGCTCAGCATGACGTCTGACACGTTAAGGATCAACACAAACTGGGGGAACTTCCATATAAGGAGTTGTTTTGCCATATGACGACAATTCACCATTTGTTACACTGCCAGTACGGATTCGTGCTGCTCGGGTTCTAAGGGTTAAAGGGGTTAACTCAGGAATGTGACTGGAGAGAGAGCTAAATAAAAGAGAAGAATAGTAAAGGCACTCTTCAAAAAGCAAGAGTAGAAGAGAGACCGGCCCCGGACCCCCAACCGCTGTGTTCTTTGGCGGCCGGTCAGCAGCAGGAGTCTTGCGTAACAGCGTTCCCTCAGCCTGCAGGAATGCAAATCCTCCTCTGGGATGGAGCCTCACGTTTTATAGAGCCCAACTCCAGTTCTGGAGCTGCAGTGACCTTTTCTTCAGAACGCAAGGCTCGATCTGCAGCATGGATGCCTGCTTAACCCGGACTCTCTCTCAGAACCCCGTGGTCGACTCGGAATTAACTTATTCACGGCCCAGCTCACGGAGCCAAGCCCTTCCGTCCTACAAACGAGCAACGATTGAACTTCGCAAAGGTCAGTGCTGAACTGCTGGCTCAGAAACAGGAGAGAGGAAAGGAAGAGAGAACCCTGCTGTAAGGAAAGAAGGGAAGTTGGGATCAAGTACAGTACTGTGCAAAAGCATCTGATATATATACACACAGAGATACACATTCAGTACTGTGGAAAAGTCTTGATTTCATCTTGAAAGAGTCTGCTTGGCGACAGCTTCATTTTTCACCCTGACCATGATCATAAGCACAGTGTCAATGCATACAAAGTACCTCGACAGAAAAAAACACAATGGAACACTATCTGTCATAGATTGGCCTCCTCAAAGCCCAGATCTCAACATTACTGAAGCAGTGTGGATCATCTGGACAGAGAACAGAACAAAATTCAGCCGACATCCAAAGAAAAGCTTTGGAATGTCCTTCAAGAAGCCTGGAGAACTATTCCTGAAGACACTTAAAGAAATGATAGGAAAGCTTGTCTAAGAGAGTTCAACCTGTGAACGGTGGTCCTAACAGAGTTCAGAACAAATACTGACTTTAAAGCTGGTTAGAATTACACAAACTCTCTTTGTGTTACTACTGTATTTACATGAGTGTTTGTACATGTTGCAATAAATCACAGTACCAACCTACTGTCTCATTTTTCTACAAAATATGAAGAACTGAGGGGTGGTTCAAGACTTTTGCACAGTGCTGTAAGTCCCAATTTCCTCCAAGAAGATCATACTTTGGTAGGAGGTCTTTGGTAACCGTTTTGCTTAACTGTCACAAAACCCAAACACCCAAACCACATCCACTGAAGACCAGGCTATCGATTGCTATTGATGCGACTGTCCAGCGACCCACAGGCGGTGAAGTCGCGGTGTTTACCCCACTACAGTTACTCAATAACCATCCATCACCTCCAGCCCCAGCCCAGGGTCCAACCTCAGCTCGCAGGACATGGATACGGCCTCACAAACATCCAAACGCTGACTGACTGATGAGTCAATCCCACCATGGCCTGAGTTCCATTAATCCAGAAGCTCTGGAGGACCCTCAGGGCACTGCGGCAGCCTGAGCAGTGAATTCCAGAGAGGAAAAAAAAGGCAACCTTTGCAGTCTCTGACGTCCCAATTCTCACAACCAGCGGGGGAAACAAACACATCGACGGGATAATTACAGTTCCTGCCAGCGCCCGGGCGCTTCATAAAGAACATAGTGGAAGCCTGCACCCTGAACAGACACTCAAAGGCTTTCGCACACACTGAGATTTTTTACATTTTCATGTTCCTCACTTAATATTTACTAAAATACACTCAATATTCTTCCCTAACAAATCAATTTACAGGATGTTCACCATCTGAGTGCCTTTATTATCCAGAAAATGTCATTTTTTTAATCCATCACTACTACAAAAAGCCACCTAATATAATTACTATAATATTATTATAATGTGGATCACCAGACAAGTGTTAAATATTTAACAAGCCATTAAGTGATGAAACAGTGAACGAGTGCATTTAAAGTTAAAGGACAGTCTAGAGTTTGACTCTGCATCACCACACAACCAGTTAATAGGAGTCAGACATGTACTTTTACAGATTCTTTCATCGTATAAAGGAAACTTGACATATTTTCATTTACAGTTGTTCACTCAAGAACTTTGCAATGTTTAACAAGAAGAAAAATCTGCAGTTGATGAAATAAATGGATAAGTGACTGGTAGTGTAAGCTCATGATGAGGTTTGAATGTCAGTGGTGAATAAGAAGATAAATGGTGACCAGACTTGAATGGGTGACCGGTCTCTTCCACTGCAATGGTTTGATGTTTCTGCTTGAAGGAATGGTATGTCCCGCCTGACAAAGTTAGAACTGGTGAGAGAGGGAGGTGCAGAGCGTCCAGCGGGTAGCGGGTCTGAATCGGCTCAGCTGTGAAACGACCCCTCCTGTAGACACACATTAAGCTCCAACAGGCCAGGAGTCCGTAAGAAGACTGGATACTCTGCACACATATACAAAAACAACCATATACTCACACACACACAAACACACACACACACACACACAGTCTCTCTCATGCGCTCTCCCTCTCTGCCTTCATTGAAATGGACTTCCCAAAGCCCCCCATTCATCTTTCTGACAGGCATGGCATCGATCGGCATGGGGCGAGGGATGCAATTCCAAGCCTTTAAATGACTCCGCGTATGGCCACTCCAGTCCAGCGAGGGTCCTGCCGCTGCCTCGGCCGCATGCGTTCAAGGAGGGTCGTCCGCTGAGCAGAATCAGGCTGACGCAACGGCTCATGGCTCAGGAACGGACTGCTGGCGGAGCTCAGACTCCAATTGACTTATGTGCTGCTATTGATTTTTCAGATGTATTTCACTGCATGTTATGCTATAAATTATGTACATGACCAGCAGAGACGTTCATATGCAGCTTTAAAGGGGAACTCCGCCCGTTTTTCAAAATATCCTCATCGATAAAATGTTTACAATGCAATCGAAAGTCATTCGGAGCGGTTTGTTGTGAATTTCGCCAACTGCGGTCACAGGAAACAGGAATCCGATGAGTTAAACACCTCCTAAAGCTAAAACACAGGGAAAAGCTATAAATATTTAATATAATGTCTGTGGTTTGAGTTTTGAGCTTTTAAACCCATTCACGGTGGACAGGTATGGCACTGTTTGGCAAAGTACTCAAAGTAAATGCTTTTTTGGGGAGGATTTACCACTATTTTACCATTATCAGCGCGCATATAAAGCTCATATCATGGTGTCAAAGTTCACTGGTCATTGTCTACAGCAGATAAAGTGGCTATATTTACTCTCCTGGTTCCTATCTCTACCATTGTGATGGAACTTCTCTACAATGCACCATTCACGCCAAAGCCCCCAGAATGACGTTCTCTGCAGTTAAAATATAAGATTTTGGAAAAATATCCCTTTAATGTGGGAAAATGAGTGTATGTGGATTAATGCTGCAGGTTGGGCACTAAAGAACGACAGTGCGTCCATACAGAGAGAAAAACGAGGGAATGAGGGAGAGATAGAGGCAAGAGGGCTGGAGGAAAAGAGGAGCAGCAAACAGTCAATACCCCACTAACCATTCATCTAACTGACAAGCGCACATTCATTCGGCTGTTGGGGCCATAATCTCCGGCCTGCTGTCCCCCGTCACACGCCGTACACACAGTCGATGTACAGCCAGACTCAGGAGAATATATGCACACACACACACACACACACACACACACACACACTTCCATGCCTACACCTAATACAAACTTCCAAGTTTACACCTAATCCAAACCATTAAACACATTAAGGGGAGGGCGATATGCCAAAAATATGTGATTTGATATGTGTCATGATCATGGCTGCAGAAATCATTTTTATTACCTCATTATTTAACATTCTGCTGCATGCCGCTAGCGGCCAACAACCATACAATGCAAGTTTAGCTCATAAAACCAAACCAACAGTCTTAGTCTTTCAGCCAACTCCAATGAACTCACCCCTAAATTTCCTGACTTGCAGAAGCTGTGGCTTTTCAGTCATCCGCAAAAACGTACCATAAGAAAACCGAGACTTACACGACTGTGTACATTTTACTAAACTATTAACTGTAAAATGTATCAAAAGATTTCAAACCTTTCTTTCAGCACTGCCATGTCATGAACTCTCTCCAAAACGAAAACACACACACTGGGACCACCTTTACATGATTAAAGCATCTGCACTTCATGGTCCAGTCATGCTCCAGGTTAAGCTGAATGACGGTTCTGTAGATCTGAACTTATCAGGATTCAAACTAAACAAACAAACAGGAGGAGTTTGACATTTCTAATGTGCAAGAACATGTTAAACAGGTTAAACTTCGCAGAAAATGCGAATCGTGATTGTGCTCCACTGCTCGGACACTGTCCAACAAACAGGGTGTACCCAAACTTGTGACTTTTGGCTAGATGAATGGCTTTTGAATGCCCAGATTCTACTGGTGACAGAGGACAGCTCAAACCAATGAGCCAGTCTCTCTCGAGGTCTCTTGCTCTCTCTCCCCATTCATTTTCAAAGACCAATTAAATGACCAATTTTCAGACACTGTGCAAGAAGTGGCGTGTGCTCAAACTTTTGGACAGAGAAACTTGAACCAACAACCCGCGACTCTCTCTGCACATTAATTTCTGAGGGGACTCGCCCGAAAAATTTGAGCTTTGAATGACTGCTGCTCGGATACTGTCTATCCAATGTCTTATCCGTATACAAGCGTGCTACACTGGATACAGATGCACGAGTCAGGACAATGTCAATATCTCAAAAACAGTGGGAGGAGAAGCGGACACAATCACACTAATAATCTCACTATTTTGTGTAGTTTACCACATGAACTGCATTTGTCTTATTTGCTCAAATTATATTTATGTAAACTGCATTACACTGAAATTCAGAGCATTTTCTTTAAGCTGTAAAAGTGGACAAATAAACCTCATATTTTATGGCTAGTTTCATAAACTGCACTGCAATGAAAAAGGACCAGTTATTGCCTCTTTTTAATGAAATGGTACTGACAATATGCTCAGAAAAACATTTTTGAATCAAACTGCGACATAATTAAGTGAAATATGACAAAATATTGGCACATTGTCCATAACAAAAACACAACAATGAACATTTACAGCTTTAGTTCAGTTTTATAGAAAATAAAGGCCTTTTTTCCAGCACATTTGCATATTGTTGGGACAAGAAGTGCACACAAAGGGAGTAAAACACATACATACACAAACACACACACACACACACACACACACACACACACACACACACAGTTCTTGATGTTTGTCAGTAATAGCAGGCGTGTCTCTGGAGGAAGCGTTCGATTCCTAATGAAGAGCTCCTCCTGCCCTCCAGGACTGTTGCCTCAGGCACACACACACAGAATCACAGCTACTAATGACCTCCGGAGCGCACGCAAACACACGCACACATATACACACACACACACACACACACACACACACACACACACACACACACACACGATGTATGCCAGCTTTGACATGTCTCAAGTGAGATGCAAACAGAAGGCGCTTCAGGCAAATTCAAACACTGCACTAAGAGAGCGATGATGACTTAGCGCACAGGTGGGTGCACACACACACACACACACACACACACACATCCCCCACAGTGTAGCTCTGCCTGCCTTAGAACATGATGGGATCTGAAACAGCCCCAAATGGGACACACCTTCCCAGCATTTTCTTTAATTAGGTGGACGGCAGTGACCGGTGGTGACGGGAGTGAAGGCTCACCAAAGAGGTGAAAACGAACCAATTACGAGCCCTGAAACTGGAAAATCTGCCAAGATTAAAACGTGCTCATGCAAATCACTGGGGTGCGAGTGACGCCTTTTGGTGCAGCGATGAGACAAAGACGGAGGGGAACATGTGAAGAAAGATGTTGTTTCAGGGCTGAATGGAGGCTGGAGAGAAGGGACGTCCAGCCTTATTTCATTCTCTCTCATATCTTCCTTTAAATCACAGCTAAACTGAGACAAACAGGGAGGAGAATTCTCCAATCCATCACTTTATCACCATGAACTCTGGCTCCCTCGACCCCTCCCCAACAATCGTTCGCTGTGAATGACTGAATGAATGTATAACACAGGACGATATTTAACCTTATCAGGACAAATAAAGTGTTTTCTGAGCACGTTGTGGATGCCATCAGTGCTTTTAGTGCAAGAATCAACTGCATAAGCATAATTAATCCTATAATTAGTGCAGTGTGTGAAAACCTGCTCACAGTTTATGACAGTGCTTATTACACGAGGCACTGCTGGCTCTGTTTAGTCCATTTCAACTTATAAAGAGTTGAAAGTATGATTGCTATCCAACAAGATTTTCTTCTTATTGTTATGAATGTAAATAACTCTGGGAACTGACTGTAAAAAAAATTCATATTAGTTTCATATTAGCACGATACAAATACACTAACAGCCTATCAATGACTCAGGATGCCACAGCAACAGTCCTGCAGTCGCATCCTAACAACTGTCAGAGATACCAAAGCAACCACTAAGTAACACCCAGGCAAACACTTAGGATTCAGTAGTAAGCACCAAACTAGCATCCATCTGGAACACAATAGCAATCACCTAGTAACCCCCTAGCAACCCCTTTGGGATAGGACAGTGAACACCCAGCAACACTCTAGCACCCACCTGGAACACTACAGCAACCGTCCTTAACCACCTAGCAACACCCTAGCAACCACCTGGGATACTGTAGTAACCACTTAGCATCACCCTAGCAAACAGAGATCCCACAGCAAGAAGTGAATTGCTCATACTGTGTGATCACTGCATTTTCTTCCAGTTCCAGCTGGTCCGTCCCGAAATCTGGAGAATCTCCGGGACAGACATTGCTGTTATTGGTGTCTATATATATATATATATATATATATATATATATACACAAACATATTTGTGATTACTTTTAAAAGTAATGAAAAATCATATTTCATATTGTAGCCACTTTATATCTTTATTACACTAACATATCAAATAAGAAGAGCCAAAGCAGTAAGGGAAGGAGGATTGCTCCAAATTACAGCCTCTCATGATTTTGCTCTTTAATGCAGGGATCAGAAAAGGAGGCTTATTCTCCTCTTATCTGACACATTAGTATACAGTTAAGCAAATTCACTCACACACATTTAAAGGACGTCTTCAGACGCATTCGTCTTCATGAAAAATGATGAGTTCTGCAGTGTTGCGCCGCTGCTGAGGGTGTGTGTCCTTCGTGGCTGCAGGTGTGTAGAGGTGGTTGCAGTGGTGTTGCGCAGTGATGAAAGGAGAGGAAACTGCAGTAATTAAAGAGACATGGGGTGAGAGTGGCTTTGAAATGAGAGCAGGTGCTGCGGAGAAGATGATGCCATCAGACATCACTGCTCAACAGGAGCTCAACCCAGCACGAGCCCAGCCTGACAGAACCTCAGCCCATCAGCAGTGCAGCCTAGCAGGACCTCAGTCCAACAGCAGTACAGCCCAACAGCAGTGCAGTCTAACAACAGGACAGTCCAACAGCAGTACAGTCCAACAACACTACAGCCCAACAGCAGTACACTTCAACAGTAGTGCAGTTCTACAGCAGTGCAGTCCAACAGCAGTACAGTCCAATAGCAGTACAGTCCAACAATAGTACAGTCCAACAGCAGTACCCTTCAACAGCAGTACAGTCCAACAGAAGTACAGTCCAATAGCAGCACAGTCCAACAGCAGAACAGTCCAACAACACAACAGCCCAACAGCAGTACACTTCAACAGCAGTGTAGTTCAACAGCAGTACAGCCCAACAGCAGTACAGACCAGCAGCAGTACAGTCCAACAGCAGTGCAGTCCAACAACACTACAGCCCAACAGCAGTACACTTCAACAGCAGTGCAGTTCAACAGCAGTACAGTCCAACAGCAGTACAGTCCAATACCAGTACAGTCCAACAGAAGTACAGACCAGCAGTAGTACAGTCCAATAGCAGTACAGTCCAACAGCAGCACAGTCCAACAGCAGAACAGCTCAACAGTAGTACAGTCCAACAGCTGTACAGTCCAACAGCAGTACAGTCCAACAGCAGTGCAATCCAACAGCTGTACAGTTCATCAGCAGTACAGTCCAACAGGAGCTCAGCCCAGCAGGAGTACAGTCCAACAGTAGTACAGTCCAACAGCCGTACAGCCCAAAAGCAGTACAGTCCAACAGCAGTACAGTCCAACAGCAGTGCAGTCCAACAGCAGTACGGCCCAACAGCAGTACGGCCCAACAGCAGTGCAGTCCAACAGTAGTACAGTCCAACAGCACAGTCCAACAGCAGTACAGCCCAAAAGCAGTACAGTCCAACAGTGGTACAGTCCAACAGCAGTACAGTCCAACAGCACAGTCCAACAGCAGTACGGCCCAACAGCAGTGCAGTCCAACAGTAGTACAGTCCAACAGTAGTACAGTCCAACAGCACAGTCCAACAGCAGTACAGCCCAAAAGCAGTACAGTCCAACAGTAGTACAGCCCAGTGGAAGTACAGACCAGCAGCAGTACAGTCCAACAGCTGTACAGTCCAACAGCAGTCCAGTCCAGCAGCAGTACAGTCCAACAAGACCTTGATCCAAAAGGACTACAGCCCAAATGAGATGCAACCCTACAGCAGTGCAGCCCAAGAGGAGCTCAGTCCAACAGCAGTGCAACCCATTAGGACTTCAGTCCAAAAGCAGTACAGTCCAACAGCAGTAAAGACCAGCAGCAGTACAGTCCAACAGCAGTACAATCCAACACTAGTGCAGTCCAACAGCAGCACAGCCCAAAAGCAGTACAGTCCAACAGCAGTACAGTCCAACAGTAGTTCAGTCCAACAGAAGTACAGTCCAACAGCAGTACAGTCCAACAGTAGTACAGTCCAACAGTAGTACAGTCCAACAGAAGTACAGTCCAACAGCTGTTTAGTCCAATAGTAGTACAGTCCAACAGAAGTACAGACCAGCAGCAGTACAGTCCAATAGTAGTGCAGTCCAACAGCAGCACAGTCCAACAGCAGAACAGCTCAACAGCAGTACAGTCCAATAGTAGTACAGTCCAACAGTAGTACAGCCCAACAGCAGTACAGACCAACAGCAGTACAGCCCAACAGCAGAACAGCTCAACAGCAGTACAGTCCAATAGTAGTACAGTCCAATAGTAGTACAGTCCAACAGTAGTACAGCCCAATGGAAGTACAGACCAGCAGCAGTGCAGTCCAACAGCGGTACAGTCCAACAGCAGTGCAGTTCAGCAGCAGTACAGTCCAACAGGAGCTCAGCCCAGCAGGAGTACAGTCCAACAGTAGTACAGTCCAACAGTCGTACAGTCCAACAGCAGCCTTATATTGCTTTTGTGACCATCTACGAAAGGGAGGAAACCCACACCAGCCCTTTATTTCATGCATATAAAGTAATATTAATGGTTTGCTGTTATAAATTGAGTGTACTCATATTAATTACTTGCTTAATCATCAAAAAATGAGATCTTATTCAATATATACCAATATATTTGATTGTGAAATCCCCAGACATAGTAATGGTGGCCAGAAAAAAAACTGACAAGCCCACTGAACCAGACAGACAGAACTTTGCCACCATTGCTACTATAGAAAAAGAGATTTTTTGGTGATTTTGGTAATAACTAGGCACTGATACTTTTGTCATGCTGCCCATTAGCTTCTATTCTAAGTAAATTAGACCAGTTTTCAGTTGCACAAGAAAATGCACAAAGTGAGTGTTAATCAACAGTGGACAGTGCACATAAAAAAAGGTTAGAAATACATTCTTTTAAACTCAGAGGGCCATACGGAGGACTTTCTCATACTAGTATGTCTGCAGTCAACACTCAGTTTTACTATCTACTACTAATCCCCCCCAAACACACACACACACACGCACACTCACACACACACACGCACACACACACACCTAGTCCTTCAATCAGAATCCTCATTGACGAATGATCAGTACTGCGAGCAGCTCACTGGGCCCCTGTGATAAAGGACAGGAAACAAAAGCACGGCTGGAGGAGGCAGAGACACAACGAGCAACACAGTGACCTTCTGAAGACCGGAGTGACTAATGACGAACTGGAGGAGATGAGTGGTGCAGTTTATCTATTTCTTTACACACACATACACACACACACACACTGCCATGCAAGCTCTATCTACCTCGTTTGCTCCAACCATTCTCCCACTATGCAGCAACAGAACTGCAGCCGAAACGTGGATCTGACACCTTCCCCCTCCCCCTCCCCCCACCACCCACCACACACTGACGGACTGCGCTGTGCGTCTGCTGGCGGAGGCAGTGGTGTGATGGGAGAGGCATTAATTGGTGCCAGTGTGTGCTGCCATGTGTGAACGGGGCCTGGCGCCAAGAATTGGCCAGAACACAGAACGCCAAACTCAAGGGGGGGTGTTGGGGGTGTGGAGGCGGTTTGGAGGGGTTCACAACCTGTCTTTCCAACTCCAACAACAGCAGTGAAAGGTGTGAGTGTGTGTGAGCGTGTGTGTGTGTGTGTGTTGGGGGGCTTGTAGTGCACCTGAACCTAATGATTATTTCCTTATTTATTGCTTTATTTATTATAGCTCCTATAATGATTCTCACTTTTTTATTCTTCTAATATTTGGTCGATGATTTCATATACCTAGACTTCACCAGTCCATATGAAGTTTGGTGAGCTTGTAGCCCCACACGGCTGATCCAGAATAAGACATTTGTGTCCCTAGATGGGCATGTCCATTCTCACTAACCACCCCTGAAGACACAAAGCACCTCTTGGCCAATAGCTCAACAACCATGGCAAAAATAATGACATTTCTATGGTGTGTTGGCCTCTATAAAGCGTATGATCCTAAAGGTCATTACAACTCATTGAATAATGTCAATGCAAAAATCTTGCACTTCACAAGCCAATATCTTGGGATGTAAAGGTTCAAACTTCACAAAATTTGACATGCTGCATCACTACCTCATTCTTTGGATGCACACCAAATTTTGTACAATTTCATCTATAGGGGGCACTGCAACTCGCACATCTCAATATATCAAGAACCGCTTAAGCTAAAATGGTGAAATTTGATGTGTTTACACTACACTTGCCCACATCTTCTACAGTTCCACAAGCAGGTGTCTTGCACATTTGTTTCACTTCGAAAATCAACAAAACTTTAACAAAACTGTAATTGTTAAAATATTCAAAGTGTAAAAAACAACATCAAATGACTTGATTCGATAACAGAAGCCATATCACTCCAACACGTCCTGCAGAGTGCTGTAACTGACCAGAATCACCTTGTGTATAATCCAAGAACATCAGTACAGAGTGTTTTGCCCTAGTAAACGACACATTTGACAATAAACATCCTTGACAACATGTTTTTCTTAATAAAAGTCATTTTTAACCATGTACCCAGCTCTGGGAGTGGGTGCTCAGATCTCATGTGGTGTAGGGGATAGAGGTGCTGGAAGAGGAGCAGACGGTGTCCAGAGCCAGACTGAGCACGAGGCCAAAAACACAACGGCCAGCGAAGCAAAGGAGGGATCTGACAATAACATTTGTCACTCCCACAGTACAAACTGCAGTCCGCTGATAAAACACACTGGCAAGGGCTTCTCTTAGGAGGAGCTGACAGAAAGTCGCCTACACACACAAACAGACAACACACACACTGCGTTTTACCTCTCTGTCCTTGAGCTTCATGGCCAGGACAAGCTGGTGTCTGTGGTTGGTCAGGGCCTCACGGTAATTGCCCTTGGAGAAGAAGGCTGACCCCAGGTTCCCGTGAGCCCTGCACTCGCCCGTCTGGTCACCTGGAAGAGTCAATGAAGCGGCGTCAGCAGATCACACACACACTCACACACACACTCACACACACAGGCCTGGCTCCAGTCACACACTTCAAAAAAATCACACACCACCAAACATCTGGGGGTGAGTTCACATGGACCAACTCAAGTTCAGATTCTTTAGTAAAGCTTCGCAATTCAGTTTGATTCATTATTTGATTTATTATTTCATTCATTACTTCATTCATTATTTGATTCAATTCCATTTTTGATTCATTATTTGATTTGATTCATTTTTTGATTCATCATTCAATTTGATTCATTTTTTATTCATCGTTTGATTAAATATTTGATTCACTATACACAAGCACGGCTGGAGACTCTGTTTAAACAGTAGCGGAAAGACAAACTGCACAGTTTGCTTTACTGGGTGTTTTTGTAGCAAAAAATACAAAAATGAGAATTTCATGTTTGGCCAAACAATTAATGCACACTTTGCTGAATGTTATTATAATCAATAATATTCTAATATTCCCAAATTTTCCCTGAAGTTAACCACCCAAGTAAACACACCTTAAGTAAAGTTCCTGTTACGCTTCATTAAACATATTTTTTCACACAGGTCCTGAGATTAAGGCTTGATGAAAAAGGAATTTCTGATGACTAGGTTCGGCAGTAGTAAACCCAGACGCATGACGCACTTTGGTGTTTCTCTGATCTGCCAGGCTTGATGAAGGGTCTGGCAAATGGCTTTGGAGCTGAATCCGCTGTGTCAGCGCAGGAAAACACAAAACATTTTGAGTGCTGTGTTCTTTCAGGACTGGATTAGAGGAACCTCGCCCTGGGTCACCAGTAAAGTTGTGCTACGCATGAAAAATGAACAGGGGCCCCCCATTAGAAGATAACACAGCAATGACATCATAGCAGTCAAGCAAGGATTCCCAGCTCCTTGAACATCTGCAGAAGCTCTTCTGTGACTCTACGGCTCACACTTACGCTCGTTTTACTACCTTTATGGGATTTTTCCACGCACAAACTGTATAGAAAGGGTCATGATATGGAGAAATGCTACATTTTCTAAACAAATTCATCCAAAAGCTCACACGTGGAGAACACTGTCTAACACATCGGCCATGGGTCAACTGGTTTGACCTCTGGGACCGCAAAGACCATGAGCATATGATATACATATTTTTCATATTCATCAAACCATGTTACACGCAATAAGTGGTTGCAACTCCAACCACTATTTGTGTTATTTAGTAAACAACTGTGGTAATTTATTAATTTATAGTATTTATATACACCTCTCTTACTGATCACAGAATTTTGTGAATATAGCATAGCGAACACAATACAGAGTATTTTCTGGAGAGTTTTATTTTGATGTCACACTTGATGTCACAATTTTATATTGTTCTTTTCTTTGTGTCTCTGTGTCTGTGTAGTTGTTGCATAAGCAATTTTCTCCAGGATTGATAAAGTTTTCTGACTCTGATTCCGATTCATTCAGTGACCCCTTGAGCCCTCTGGATGGTGGTATGGTCATCCTGGAAAAGGCCACCCCAATCAGGATAAAAAAAGGGACAAGGGGACCCATATCACCAATAACATCATAGCATTATGAAAAAATGTTGACATGGATTCAAAACACCCCCTAAAGCACACAAGAGCCATCAGACCTCATCACACTAGGCCAGCACTGTTCTCTTGGTGTATATGACACATGCACTCTCCCACTTGTGGAGGACATTGTGAAGACCACAACACTTTTCCACAGCTCTTTAGATTAGGGAGGTAGTGGCCTAGTGGGTAGAACACTTGCCTGTGAACCTGATGACCACAAAGTTGCAGGTTCAAACCCCCGCTTTCTACCATTGTGTCCTTGAGCGAAACACTTAACCCTCAGTTGCTCCAGGGGGACTGTCCCTGTAACTAATGATTGTAAGTCGCTCTGGATAAGGGCGTCTGCCAAATGCCACAAACGTAGATCAGTGACTGTAACACCACTGCGCTCCTAAATGTGAATTAAACTTTCTAACAAGGGCTTTAGGCTCCGCAGCCCTACTGTAATATTGGATCGTCTGCCCTCACTGACCATGCCTGATCATGACGTTCTCTGCACCTGAGGAACAGCTGCTCTTCTGTTATTCCTTACATATCTTGCTCAAAGAGATGTGTATGGAGATCTGGTCCTAAACTGGTTCTGGTACTGAAATCTGGAGAATCTCCTGTTCAGACGGTGCTGCTGTCGGTGTTTCTGCAGTGTTAATACATTCTCACACAGCTGCGTTTTCAAACAGTCGATGCTGGATTGGATCAGTGGAGGGACGGAGCGGCGCTCTGCTCATCACCGATACACATTTGTTGATCAGGAGATTTGTGGCGATGCTCCTCCCTCATTATATATACAGGAAACTCAGGACACAGTTTAGATCCTTATTTCTCCAAAAAAATAACAGCTTTTCATGCGACGTCACACCAAATTATGGAAAGCAGATCAGTTACCATATGGATAAGTATCAGTATCCATAAGCAGCATCAGTATCAGTATCAGTATCAGTATCAGCATCAGTATCAGTAAAATCTGTTTCCCACAGATGTTCTTATTAAAAGCCAGTTGAGCAGTCTTTGCGTTCCTGCCCCAAAATCGAACTCTGTTCAGCATTTCTAGACAGTGTTAACTGATGAATTGTATCTATCAGACTGTAAACATTAACACTTGTTATGTTTCTGGTTGTTTATTTCAGTTTTTTCCTTAATTTGTGATGTGTCTGTGCAGGCAAACCTGACCAAAGCTCTTTCAGACCCTGTAATGTGTTAAACGGGTGAGCCTCTCACAGCTCTCTCACTCTCACACACACACACACACACGCACTCACACACACACAAACACACACACACACACACATACACACCCAAGCTCGCTCAGGTTTGCACGGTTCAGCAGCTGCATGAACGGGGAGGCAGGCGCGGGAGAGCATCGTGCTCAAACTGCGAAAACCTTTCATGTCTCAACAAAGCCGGGCTGCAAGACTGACATCCGGCGAGCAGGGGTGAATATTTATGGTGTTGTGCTCCTGGTGGAAGTGCGCTCTGTGTTAAATGTATACTTCATGAGACGTTATTCCTCCTGCTCTGAAGGTCGAAAATGCTGCTAGTGCCATCTAACCTACTAAAACATACAATGCTGTGCAAAAGCCTTGAGCTTCCCCACCCTTATTTCTTTTTATTTTGCTTCCAAAGATCCAGACTTTCTTGTATTTTTAATGTGGTCTTGAGGAACAGTTCTCCAGGCTTCCTGAAG
>JBBPCZ010000037.1:11962270-11980356 GCA_037974445.1 Brycinus macrolepidotus | reverse complement strand
TGGATGGTAAAACACTACTAGAAGTCCATCAAAGGTAATTATTGCCATTTTGTTTAAGAGTGAACAAGAGATTTGTTTTCTTTGAATCATTCAAGATCTGTAAACACTGCATCATTTCTCTTATTTTGATGCTATGTCATTTCCTTTAAAATGCTTTAAAGAACAATATTTTTATTTAGAAATTAGGAGAAATATTGTCCTCAATGTTGGATCGGACCATCACGATTATCAACGCCAGTCATGTGAGCAGAAATCTGTATTCTTTCTCTCCATCCGCTATTTCAGTCTGCAGCCGCTCCCACTGATTTCCAGGCCTTTCCATCAACTGCTGCTCTTTTGCCTCCAACAGAGACGCCACGAAAACACTGCATTCACTACACAGCTGTACTGGACCGCAGCTATCGTACGACCAATCGCACTCACCGTACGAGAACCGCGACTGTGATTTACTTTACCATATAACTGTGAAAATACTGTCAATCATAATCATTATTTTCTCCATCCAAAGTGCATTAACTTTATATATATAACGTGTATATATACACACATACATATACATACATATTTATTTATTTAATATTTGGCCCCTCCTCTCAGAACAGTAACCCACAGTGCAGTAACACGTCAATAATTCTATTTATTTATTTATATATTTATGTCCCCTTCCTTCAAAACAGTACCCCACTAACAGATCAATAACATATTTATGATATTTATTTACCTGTCCCCTCCCCACAGAACAGCACCCCATTAGCAGTGCAATAATAATCGATCATCCTATTTATTTACTTTATTTTTGTTTATTCATTTATTTAACTGTCTCCTTCCCTCAGAACAGTAACCCATTACATCAATGATACATTTATCATTTTATTTATTTATTTATTTGCTTGCTTGTTTATCTGCCCCTTCCCTCAAAATAGCCCCCCATTAGCAGTGCAATAACCTATCTATAATTCTGTCTATTTATTCTGCCTTTTCTCAGATCCAATTATGTATCTGCAGTATTCCTCACAACTCAAAACTTTATCTTTTGTACAGTCAGTCAAGTGTAAGTTTTTTTTTTCATATAGTTTATTGTGTCACCTGTACGAGTTTAATTGTACATTCCTATTTGCTAATTATATTTAAAACAGATTGTTGCTGTGTAGTTTTTTTAACTAGACCTCTGTGGAATTGATCGAAATGACGTGTCATTATACCTTTGGACGGCAAAGATATCATATATCTTGTATATTGATGACCCTAAACAGAATAATATGGACGTGCAGTGAGAGAAAACGCCACGGCAGCACACGGTTAAGGTGCACATAAACCCACACAGTGTGGGTGCAAACGTACGGGGTTTTGAAAGAACAAAAAGGAGGAGAGGGGTGTTTTCTGTCAGAGCTTTGCGAGTTCTCATCACACGCAGCGCTCACTATCCCCCCGCCGAGGGAAGCGTTTAGCCGTGACAGGGCCTATCCAATGCTTTCCCAGAGAGACTAATCCCGGCCTCATCCCTAAATGAGGCTCGTTACAGGCAGCGGGATCAAAACACAACAAAGGAGGCTTGCCAGGCTCTTCACCAGCTCTCATCACTCCCCCCCTCGCTTCGGGCTCTTCTCACTCCGAAACTTTTCATCTGTTCCTTCATCTGTGGCCCCTCTGTCTACAGCCAGCGATGGGTATTTCACTGATATCAATATCGATACTGATACTGTTTTTTGATCCCGATACTTATCCACACTTTTACTGATCCCGCTCTCCATAATTTGGTGTGACGTCACATTAAAAAGCCGTGATAAGATTCAGCAGTAATTTTATTGTGACTTTTTTGGAGAAATAAGGATCTAAACTGTGTCCTGAGTTTCCTATATATATAATGAAGGAGGAGTATTCACTATTGTTCAGCATTTTTATTGTCTTTGCATAATTTCGCAGGCTGTCGTTGTCTTTTTTCTGTCTCCATATATCTGTCTTTTATCTGTTTATTTACAGTTCTTTACCAGATGTAATCTGCTTTGTGTATGTTTAGCCTTCAGGTTTAAGCTGCTCTTGCTTGATACTTCCCTTATCCTGTCTTAGAAGCCCTATAAGTTGAAGTAGAAGCATTGGGATCAGATCCTGATCAGATTTTACACTCGGTACTGAAATGCATCTCTGGCCAGCCAGAATGAAACCCAATTACCATGTGGCAAATCAGCTCATCTATAACACCCGCTGCGTCGCTCCTAGTTTTTTTTCTTCTGTTCTAAAGAAAAGCTTTAAAGTTTAGAGTGACACAGTTAGTGTTGAAAGAATAGTCTGTTTATAATTATCTCCGTCATGAATCGCGTGCGTTAAAAAACACAGTGTGTTGCAGCAAGACGGAGAAAAAAGACGAGGCAAAGGTGAACTTTAACCAAACTGGAGCTTCATTTGAGCCAAGCGGCTCGTCCAGAGTGGAAACGGAATTAAAATCACAGTCAGAGTAGAAACTCATGTCAGGATTGGAACTGAAAGAGCAGCGATGCTGCATTAGGTGGTGGCGCTCTGGAGGGGGCCGCTCTCTTCTATAAACAGAACAGCAGGGGGCACTGTGACAGCACTGGGAGGGGTTCTGAGTGGTGAATGTGTCCACACTGCTATAACGTGCCTAGAATGCGTCCCAGACCCTCCTACTGAAGCGGTTCAGATGTAAATCTGGTTTAGTCTTCACACCAGCTTGTTTATCCAGATATAATCCTGATACTCCAGACACATGAAGCAACCGGGTGTAAACAAGGTCTGAAACTCATGCAGGAGTTTCAGATGAGTTAAAAAGATTCAGACTAAATGTCTCACCCTTTTCTCCCATTCCAGTCCACCATTTCCCAGGACTCAATCAAATAAACCACAATCTATTTAGTCTGACTTGCTGTGGTGTATAATCATAGGACCATAATCATAAGGGAAAATAAAAAGACCCTGCTCCACTTTCCTTCTTGCTGCATAATTACTTCCTCGCCCTCTGGAGACGAGAGGAGCGCCGTCTCCTACCTGCATGCCCTCTGGGCGATGGGCACTCCTGCCCAGCAGCACTGACCACGGCGAACACCCCGGACGATTCCAGCACTCAGTCCTCCAGAGATTCTGGCACAGGTTTGGCCTGCTGTCTAAAAATAGCCTCCATACCCGTCCTATCCTCCTTTCTCCCTCCTCCATCCCAGTCTGCTAATCTCATTACTGCTGGAGGCCAGTTTCCTTTCTACTACTCTCACTCGGAGACAGGGAGCTATGCAAAAGGGTCCTACCTGGAGAAACACAAGACCGCCGGCCCTCCAGGCGCTGAACATCTGGAGAAGCGCTCACCGTTTCAAGAGGCACATGACGAGCATGCCCTCCATCCCAGAACGCACCCGAACACCTCAGTCTGAAGTCTGGTCACGCACAGCCGAGTGACACACGGCGATCATGTTTATGCTGCTCTGTGATTCATTCTGTATGGCGTGTTCATGATTCCCCATTCCCCGCAGACGGAACGACAAAAGAGTGGCGCAGACTATCCAAGGATCAGCTTTCGGAGCCGTAAATATTTCATTCTGAACAAGTCACAGCCAATTTCTTACACTCACCATAACCCATCACACTATTGTTCTTCCTAAGTCGTATGATTATTATTATTCTTGTTGTTGTTATTATACCACCTGTTTTTTGGTCGTTTGGCACAGTTCCAACTCTAACACGTGCCTTAGACCCCCATTGCAGTTGTATACAGCTAATCAGGGGTTGAGTATTGATCATTAAAAGATGTAAAGGGAGAGAGAGCGGAGGGGCAAGTCGCCTTAACAGTGTATATGGAGAAGCAGAGTCTCTGAGTGAGCATTATGATATCAGCTCACTCTGTTGGCTATGGCAAATGTGTCAAACGTGAAGCAAAAAATAGAGAAAGCTACAGAGACAGCAGCTCATAAACAGACTTCAGTTCAGGACAGTTATGAAAAGAAAGACCTGTTTGATGTTTATCAAAAAATAATCAGCATGTAAACACTTGTTTTTGGCTGTGCATGCCCAAAAAAAGCTTCTGTGAGAGCTGGAGCGTAATCACTTCACAGTTTCTCACAGAAATGCATTCCAGTTAAACATTCTGTCTCGACGGGGGAGCTGTGGTCGAGACCTGAATTAGAGGCCTTCATCACAATCAATCAGCATCCAGGGAGAGTGACAAAGACACTCATGAGGATGTGAACGGCTTTTCCAACATCGATCACAAATGGCCAGCCTGCTTATCACTAAGGAGCTACAGCTGCAAATCTATTACTTCAAACAGGTACAGGAAGCAGCAGCACCTCCTGGGTCGTTTTTAGTCAGTAGGTTCCTGACTGGTCAGTGCTGAAATTTGGAGAATCTCCTGTTCAGACGGTGCTGCTGTCGGTGTTTCTGCAGTGTTAATACATTCTAACACAGCTGCGTTTTCAAACGGTCAATGCTGAATTGGATCAGTGGAGGGTCGGAGCGGCGCTCTGCTCATCACCGACACACATTTGTTGATCAGGAGATTTGTAGCGACGCTCCTCCCTCATTATATATACAGGGAACCCAGGACACAGTTTAGATCCTTATTTCTCCAAAAATCACAATAAAATATCTGCTGAATCTTCTCACAGCTTTTCATGTGACTTTGCACCAAATTATAGAGAGCAGATCAATAAGAGTATGGATAAGTATCTGTATCGACAAGCAGGATCAGTACCGATTTGGATATCGGTGCAGTCCAAATGGTACCCATCACTACTCATTAGTGGCACTCTGGGTAATAACGGTCTGATTGCTGCAGCTCTAGTGTGGGTTTATAAATGAGTAAAAGGCCACGCGAGGCCCTGAAACAATGAGCATTATTTATTTGTGAAATATATTTGTGTGCCAATTACAGATGCACCAAACATGGCCAAATTATAACCAAACTGGCTGACGGTCAATTTTTTATTTCTTTATTTTATTTTTTAACACAACACATGAAATTGGCTCTTAATGAGCCAAGCTTGAATTTTAAATTAATAAATTAAAAATCAGTCATTTAAATAACAAATAAAGCACTTGGCTACTGGGCACAACAAGTTCTGCATAATGATAAACAACAGGAGCGCTTAACCAGCTCACATTATTTCAGCCTTTCAGTTATTTTTTATACGTAAAAAGACAAAATTAAAATGATAAATAATGCGATTGCTTGGGTTCTGATAAGAATGTCTAGCACCAATTAATTTAAACATATGTTTAACTGATCTTGCAAATGTGATTTTTCAGATTGCATTACTTTATTCATGTATGAACTTTTGCAGGTGTTATAAAGTACTCCACAAAAACCTTGAGCCACCCCTCATTTCTTTATATTTTGCTTTAAATCACCATGTTGGTGCAAAAACACTATTTTATGTTTGTCAAACTGATCACAAGCCTGATCATCTGGAATTATCTGCACCTGTTTCCTCACTGGTTCAGGCCTCAAGTTAGATGGTCTCTGTTCTGTCTGAATGACCCATACGTAGGTCACTGTGTGTCTTAACAAGCAAAAAACATTCCTCTGAAACTGGTCAGGTTCAGGGACTGGACTGAAAATGAGAGTCTTTGAAAGTCCTTCAGGAAGTCTGGAGAACTGTTCCTAAAGACTACATTAAAAACACACAAAAGTCTGGATCTTTGCAAGCAAAATAGGAAAAAATAAGGGGAGGCTCAAGACTTTTGCACAGTACTGTAAATTCACTCAGCCAGTCACAGTCGTCCCTCTGAGGCTTGCATGATGTCGACAGAGCTGATAGACGCTACTCTTGCTTCTCCAAATTGGAACATGGCCTAGCCCATGTCACCATTTGTCCTTTTTGTGAGGAGCAAAGGACGCCTCTATCAACTAAGACATTCTGCCTGTTTGTTCACTTATGGTACAACAGGTAGAATGTCTTCAGAGATGTTCTGCTCCAGGTGTGCATAGCTTAGACCCCAAACAATCGTTTCATGGTATTTCCCACCACATTTGGTGTGTAACGTCCTAAAGAAGGTAGATCTTTCTAATAGTGTGAACAGATGGGACACTACAATGTTCTGAGAATAACGGCAGCTCTGGCTTGTTCTCCTCTGGCTGGTAGAACCACAGTGTGCTTCTACCCACATCCCAGCTGCCACAAGGGGAGCTCCACCCAAGGCCGCAAATGGAGCAAGTAAATATCGCCGCTTCGCATCTCCTAAAACCATCCGCCCGCGCCTTAATTACATGCCCACCTCCTTCCCAGCAGGCCCCACTTGAAAGACAGCACCGCCGATGTGGTCACCACCAGTCTTTTAATGCGGCCTCTTTCTTTATGGCACAAGCTCAGAATTCCACCAGAGCCTGGATACGGTTTGGAGACGTCCTGTCTGTTGCGAGTCTGGTAGCTATGGTAACGTCTAACGCTGTTGTTTTATGTTGAGGATATCAGGTTCCATGATCAGATCACAAGTGGGAAGGAGAGGGCAGATATGTGCGAGAGCACATGTGAATAAGCCACTGGAAGATACTCAGTGGAGGCGCAGGAGAGGTTCCAGGAGAGGCCTGATGATTGGTAAACTTCTCTTCTTTTCCCACAGTTTGGAGAGGCCAGAGAAACTGCAGACCAGATGTGAAGAGGAGCACCAAAGGCAGCCCCTGCTGTATGGATGGACGGATGCCTTTTCTAGGCCTGGGTTTTGGGGCCCAGAGCTCCAGCGGTGTTTGAACTTCATTGCTGCTCGGAGCTCTGCATCATCCCTCCTGTGTTTCAGAGGCCAAAGGAGGCAACGGTCCACATTCACACAGTTTGAAGACACTGGTCTTTTGTAGATATTAGCAGTCAGTATGGGAGGGGAGTAGAGAAAGAGAAAAAGAGAGAGTAGCAGGAAAGAGCTCCCACACAGGAGTGTCTGAATAATCTTCAGACTAAATTGGGGCTTACAAGCCTACCGCAGATGGTATCTCCCTAAAAATCCACAACGAGATGTGCATGAAATTAATAAGCAGATGGTGAGGAATACATCTCCAGGCTAGCATGGACTTAAAACGGCTTCTTCCTCTCTCACGCTGTGGAGCCAATCGAAGTGACAAGAGGCACCCACAGACGCCGAATGAACCCGTCTGTCTGAGAACCTCAAATACCACCAAACATTTTGGCATCACAGCTGCCGTTTTGATTCACCTACGCCTGGTTGAATCGAGAGTTTCCCTCACAATTGCCCGCTCAAAGCTCTGGATCCACTCTCGGGGACTTCTATGAGCTTTCACGCACTTACGAAGCTTCCGAGGCCACAGCAACTACCTCAGCATCGCTCTCATATCCAGCTGCAGGAGTTGAGCCGTGCTCTAAATTCGAGGGTGGCAGAATCTGGGACACCTGCCGCATTTGCGAATCAGACCTTGGTTAGAGGGTACAGAAAGACCTGGACACGAACCTACACAGAGACGAAGCGCACATCAAAACGTCGACAAGGGCCAATTTCTGGTTCAACGACACCAAAGATAGCAAAAAGTACATGCAGTCCTTCTATTCTGCTGCAGTTTCAAAGCCAAACCTCAGAGTGACACGTCCCTAATACCAGAATTACCCAATTTTCCTCTCACAATCTACACATTTAATGAAAGACGAATGAATATAACGATATTAGAAACAACTCTCAGAAAAGAAACCACTTTACTGAGCCTACAGTCTCATACCTGGGCAAGAGAGGGAGACAAAAATCGATCAGAGACAATATAACAGGTGCCAGTATGACATTTCTCCACTGTCAGCTGAAACAGGCCAAAATAAATTCTAAAGCACTTTTATGATTAACACAATTTATTACGTAGGTCTTATACAGCAAGTCATATAAGGCAATACCCACCCCCACACTCGACACCCCCAACTCCAAATACAGTTCCATGAAATGAGGTCAGCCTGCATGGCCCCATTCTAACCTCATCTCCTTGTCTCCGCTGAGATAGCTGGGGAAATTGGGATGCGGAGCCAAAACCATGGAAATATCCAACCATTTGGAAGTGTATTTGCAAAGCAGGACATCTGAAAGCTAAGATTACATATGAGCACAGCTATGGACCATCCAGCCAGCCGCTTCCAAATGTTCATCTCACTGCACTTATTCTATGGTCCTGTACCTTTTCGCTATTGCAGGTTGGAAAGTCCCAACAAATTTCAAAGCTCTGGGACAGAGTGAAATCCAAACAAAGGAGCTTTCCCTGACGGGACAGTTGAAATTAAATTTCATAGCGCTGGAGGAAGAGGAGAGAACGAAAAAAATAAAAAAGACATGGCATAATTACATTACACAAAAGTGATTCTTAAAAGAGGAGGATAAAAAAAGGGAGTGGGGGGGCAGGGGGTTCAAGCTTGATTAACTGGAACAGCATTCTAATCAGGTTTCTGGGAGAAGGCAATCCTGTCTCTGGCTGTAGCCCCCTAGAGGGACGAGGGATCATATTAATGAGAGAGGGCCTGAGCTCTCAAATGAGATCATTCTGACACTAATTTGCCAAGCAAGAACCAACTTAAGGCATCTGCCGATACACAGCGGCAAAAAGGGGCGCATCAATAAGCAAGGAGCTCCTTCAAACTGTAATTAAGCAATTAACAACGAAAGGAAGGCGCACTTTTGCAAAGCTCGAGTGGATATCTGTTCAGGAAACGGCGCCATCTGTAACAGAGGCTGGAGACTAGGACGCAAATTGGGATCTGTCTGGAGGAGGGGGAAGTTCTCTGATAAGGCTGTCGGCAGACAGTGCGCAAAAAACAAGTGTCATCTAGCAGCCGCGTTCGCCTCCAACTGCTTATCGGAGGCTCAGACATCGTCGTCTGGGACAGGAGGAGAGATGCGGGGGCAGATTTTGTTTTCAGGCATGATGTCAGGCGGACAAGTCAGGGGAATGCTGAAGAATGGTTCACAAGTTTGTAACAACAGTGGAACTCTTTTTAGTGCTATTCTTCCATCCATTCTTCATCTGAGTTATTTTTCCTAACCTAGGGGGCGGGGTGCTGGAGTCTATAAGTGTAAGTAAAGTGACCACACTGTGTGCTGTAGTGTGTTCACGTATGACAAATGAACAGCACAAAATTCTTTCTCTGCATTTAACCCACTCACCCAAGTGAAGCAGCAGGCAGCCAGGAACACAGCATCTGGGGAGCAGTGTGTGGGGATGGCACCTTGCTCAAGGGTACCTCAGAGGTGCCACTAGCAGTCCTGGGATTCAAACCCACGACCTTCTGATCACCGGGCCAATTCCCTAACCACAAGGCCACCAGCCGCCCCAGAACTCATAGGTGGAGAAACACCCTAGTGAGGTCATCACTCCATCACAGGGCACAAACACACATACACACACACACACACACACACACACACACCTAGGGGAAGTTTAGCATCTCCAGCCCACCTGACAGGTGCAGATCTTTGGACTGTGGTAGGAAACCAGAGAACCCAGTGGACAGACATGGGGAGCACCCTGACCCTGACCGCCCCAACCGGGAACCGAACCCAAGACCTTTTAGCTGTGTAGCAACAGCGATAACCACTGTACCACCGTGCCACCCAAAAAGGTTCTTTATCAACAAAATAAAATGTCATTTGAACAGGAACGGCTGTAAAATTGTAGAACCACTGTCTTTAGTAAGGAACCCTTGAAGGACAAAGCATGTAAATGGAAAGGGTCGGTTCTGGTTCTTCTCCATTTACACACTTTGTTTCGTCAAGAGTTCTTTAATAAAGGCAATGGAAGTCCAGCAGAACAAACCTTGGTCAGGCATCGCAGGCAGCCAATTTATCAGAGCACACTCAAAGAGCATCTCAGACTAGTCCAGGTCCTCCCTGCCCAAGGCCAGAGGAGTGTGAAGATGAAGATGGCAGAAAGTGCCAGGTTGGAGAAATGCTAAGCACAGCAGTCTGGGGGCTATTAGTTTCCACCTGGCCTGCAATGTTAATCTGCCATACGACTCAACCAACAACTGGAGGAGACTACGGTGAGGACAGATGCCCGGACAGGCTGCACCTGGTGGACAAAGGCAGTGGGTGCAGTGTGGAGCGTTCTAGAATAGGGCATGTAATATTAGGACTCTGCCTGCTGGGACGAACGCGGCTCAAACGCCTGGACAGGCGGCACACAAACATTCCTTTTTCTGGACCGCCACTCTCCAGCGCTCTCTCTCTCCCCCTCTCTTTCCAATCCTGTCGTTTTTCATGGGTCCTCTGAGAGCCTTTTTAATTCGCAGTGCCAGGAAAGCACGAGGGAGAAAGAGAGAGAGAGAGAGAGAGAGAGAGAGAATGAGTAAACATGTGTAAGGGTGAGAGGGCTGGTGAAACATGCCTGTGTGTGTGTGTGTGTGTGCGCGTGAGTGCGAGTGTTTCATTAAAAAGGAGGGGGGCATTCAGTAGAACACGGCTGAGTGTATACTGAAGTGTGTATTTGTGTGTGTGTGTGTGTGTTAAAAAAAACAAAAAAAGCAGAAGGGCATTCGGTAGAACATTGTTATGTGTTCTGCAGTGTGTGTGTGTGTGTCTCTGATATTAAAGTGGAAGGGTATGGCTGTGTACTGCTGTGTGTGTGTGTGTGTGTGTGTGTGTGTGTGATATTAAAAAGGGAAGGGGGGGTCATTCAGTTGAACACGGCTGTAAGTATACTGCAATGTGTGTATGTGTGTGTGTGTATGTGTCTGTGTGTGTGTATGTGTATGTATGTGTGTGTGTGTGTGTTATTAATGGGGGATGCTGGGGCGGGGGGGATGTTTGTGTGTATGTACTGTAGGACCAGCTTTGAATTCTACAGACGTGCCCTCTGAAGCTTTCCAATTAAAACTGCCCCCCACTGTCCCCCCCACTGCCCCCCACCCCCCACACTTGTGACTGAAGCCTCTGTACACTCACCCCACTGTTCCGCCCCGTGAAAGTTCCCCCCCAAAACCACAGAAAGCCAGTGTAAGACTAACCAAAGAGCAAAGAACATCAAAGAGACTGACCACGAGATCAAAGCTTTTTCAAACGATAAAGGCTCACGGAACTCGGCACGGTAATATCGGCCACAACATTAAACCCACGGCCAGATGAGGTGAATAACACTGATTATCTCATTACAGACACGTGGATGGCCAGGTGTCCTTCACCTGCGGACGAAACGGCACCAGGATGGGAAGACGGCACACAGACACTAGTGGAAACAGTTGCAGACAAAATCTACTCACAAGGGGAAGGCTTCTGCATTTTAATGTCGCTATAATATTTGCATTATTAAATGAGAAGAAAAATGCTGCAATAAAAGTGACAGGTGACAAAGTTATCATTCAGCGGTCCACGGTTGCTTAGCAACAACAGTATCGGCAAAATGAGCGTGGTGGAACAATTGCTTACTGCAACTTTTGCAATTATTTTGCAACTTAAAATATTTGAAGAGAGATCCAATAAGGATCCAATAAGAATAATCCGCACACACGTTATTAATGTCAGCGCTTCTTCAGTAAATACACCTACACCCAACACTTTTCTGTTTCTGGTTTAAGCCACAATCACTTTCAAAGAAGACTGAAAACTATCTGCAAATACTTAGTATTAAGGTACTCAGACTTAGTATTAAAGTACTTGACTGGACTGTATGGTCAAAAATTGTACTGGGACACCCATAGTAATCAGATTCTGTTAATACTTAGGATTAAAGTATTCAGACCGAGTATTAAAGTACTCGGACTGCATGGCAAAAAAAATGGACAGGGACATCCCCAGTAGTCAGATTCCATCTGCTACTTCTTAGTATTAAAGTACTCAGACTTAGTATTAAAGAACTCTGACTTAGTTTTAAGGTACTCAAGTTGGACTGCACAGAAAAAAATTGGACGCCCTTTGTAATCAGAGTCTACCTGCAAATACTTAGTATTAAAGTACTCAGACTTAGGATTAAGTGCTAGTATTACTTAGTATTAAATCTAAATTGCACAAGAGAAAAGATCCAGCCTCTCAGGAGTGCAGGTACAGCAGGAATACACACATTCTGACAAGCTCTGAGAGAGTCAGAGAGTCTGGCTGAATGTCTCTCGCCCTCCCTGTGCTGGGCAACCAACAGGTATATCGCAGCACGAAGCCTCTCCGAGCCATGAATGATTTTTTTGTGCCAGGTCGCCACATGACGTGCGCAGATTGAGTGTTTCACACCTTCCTGACGCAGGAGGACTGGAACGCCTCTATTCAGAGCTCATTCTCGAGGTGCACATGCACCCGCACACACGCACACGCCTACGAAACAGCGCCAGGCGACCGGTGTCACCTCTCGCTGTGAAGAGGGAGCCGGTGGAGAGGATGGGTGTGGACGCAGTACTGGGAATTGAAATAAATTGCATTAGAGTCCACTGTGAAGTCTGAGAGACGAGAGCCCCCACGGCCTCTTATTATTTCACCCTCTCACATCTCAAACAGGGGGAAACTGGTCTTCGCTCTCAGGGGCAGGAACGCTTTGATAAAGAGAGAAAGTGGTAAAAGTGTGTGTGTGGGTGTGTGTGTGAGAGTAATCGTGTAGGAGAACTCCAGTGTGAGTTACTGGCTGAGTGTGAGAAAGGTCTTGCTCTGCTTGGCTGCTCCTAGTATTTCAGAGTACTTCAAATACACCATTTATGTTGCACACACACACACACACACACACACACACAAACACACAAATGGACAAGGTTACCTAGAGAAAGGGTTCCTCTCTTCTGGAGTGTGTAAATCAGGAAGGATTTGGCACGTTTGTGCCATTCTACCCTTTTCCATTGGGTAAAAAGCATCGACCTTGGACCTCGAAATGAAGATTACACGCCTCTGAAAAACCCGTACGCCTCTGAATCACTTCACGAAGGTAAGTGTATGAGTTGTGGCAGTGATAACGGAACTCAACAGATCCAGGAAGAAAAGAGTGCATGTGTGACCTTCAAAACGCTAGCAGAACTCATGCGCTCTCATTTCTGCTTCTCATTTGGAACATCTCAGCTGAAGATGTTTTAACACACCACAGTGGGGATCTCTGGAGAAGCTTCATTATTTCAGGGAAAATTTAAAAACATCTGCATTTTTTCATTTAATAGAATCATCATTCCTGTTGTATTTAAACCAGGCCTGGGTATTGCAAGGCCTGAGTATCATCATTTCTGGGTATCATTAAGACTGGGTATCATTAGGCCTGGGTATAGTCAGACCTGGGCATCATCAGGCCTGGGTATTGTGGGGCCTGGGTGTCGTTAGGCCCGGGTATCCTTAAGTTTGGACATCATTAGGTATGAGTATCGTTAAGCCTGGGTTTCGCTTGCCCTGGGTGTCGTTAGGTCTGGGTATTCTTAAGTTTGGACATTGTTAGTCCTGGGTATCGTTTGGTCTGGGTATTGTCATGCCTGGGTGTTGTTAAGCCTGGGTATCTTTAAGTTTGGACATCATTAGGCCTGAGTATCGTTAGGTCTGGGTATTGTGAGGCCTGGCCACTGTTAGGCCTTGCTGTCGCCAGGCCTGGGTATCGATAGGCCTTGGTGGCTTTAAGTCTGAGTAATGTTAGGCTAGGGTATTGTTAGACCTGGGTATCAGTATTCCTGGGTATGGTCAGGCCTGGGTGGCATTAGGCCTGGGTATCCATGGTTACAGCCTGGCATGTTTTATGAATACCCGATTTCAAAATTAATAATAATTAAAAATAGCCCCTGATCCAATCATCTGTCATTCTGATCATCATCACTAACACCTGTCCTGTCGTTGAGAAAAAACAGATACCTCCACATTTCATGGGAAAACGACTTTGAGCCAAAGTTACACCGAACCCCCCTTTTAGGCACTGAAGAGTCGAAGCCACGTAGCATCACCTGAACTGAATCCTGCACTCTGATTGGCTAAAAAAAGATATCAGTCTATGTTCATAACATGCTGAGCATTAAAAATACCTCATGACAGTCAGTCCTTTTTTAAGGATGAACTCTTGAGATCCGAGAGTGAGTGATGAACAGTTCTGAGCTGACAGGCGAGTCGAGCAGCTGCTGTCACCTTTAAAGCAACAGTCTGTATCTACAGTGTATGAAATGAGGATATTTGTACAGTATTGGTTTCATTTAGGTTTTCTCTGCCAAAGAAAGAATCTGCTAAGCTTGTCTGCGTGGTGCTAATGTTATTATAGTATAAGATATTTACCCTCGGTGACGGACGCGCCGCTCGGTTGGGAGTGTCAAATCCACGGCATTGCTGGAATTCTAGCCCACGCCGAGTCGGAAGATGCTTTACATATTGCTGGGGACTCTGACTTCAGTTATTGTTGTAAAATGATCATTTTAAAGGCTTTCTTCTCACGCTTTGAGCCAATCTTCTCAACCATGACTCCTACTTGTTTCCAGGAGCGGAACTGGACATCATGACAAGCTTTGATAACATGCATCAATCAGCGGAGACCAACCTAAGAGACATACGATACCTAAGGACCAGCTGAGACCAGTTCTCAACTGGAACCAGCCCTTGATCCCCATCCCTTGTACTGACATCGCCAAATCGATGGCCGAGTCCAAACTTCAGGCTCTTAACAGTATTTTAAACTGTACTTCCACCCCGATTACTCCTCCCCACACCGTCTCCCAGTCTTATCTCCTCTGTCCCCACACAGGCCCAAACCGACAAGCCGAGCCATTCACAAGATCTGGATGTCCTTAAGCAGCAAAGTCCCCATTTATCACTGTAAGTGGGCAGGCTATCCCACCGTGCCCTTCTGTGTCCTCCTCTCACAAACACATCGTCACTCCCTGAGCTCCTTTCTCCCTCTTGCGGGCGCCTCCGGGCTGCTTCAAGGTGAAGATGTTGGCCTAACAGTCCGAATAACAAACCTGGATTTCCTCAATTGCTTTACTCAGTCCTTCAGGAGCCCTTTCCCATCCTCTATCTCCAACAAATACACTGTCACTGCAGAAGAAATGCTCAAAAATGGCCAAAAAAAGCTAATCTATCTTTTACTGAAGTCTAGCCATACTGGCATTTTGGCCAAGCTCTTATCTATGAACGACGTAAGCTGCTGGTGGTAGGAGATTTAAAATGATCTAATCAACAGTGCTCACCAACCCTCCTCCTGGAGATCTACTCCAATTTGCTCCAAAATGCTGCCCTCTTACTTAATGCTCCAGCCAATGAGGGCTTGAAGAAGTTCATTATACAGAGCAGGTGTTGTGGCAGGAACCTTCTCAGGAAGGTGGACCTTCAGGACCAGGGTTGGAGACCAACAAAAGCCATAAGGTGGTGACTGACAACCTGCGCGATGCCAGTGCCTGACAATAATCCCTCATGTTGGAAATGAGACTGGATAAGTGGACCAGACAGGACTAACTTAACTTTTAACAGTCTGAGAAGTGATATTAGTTCATATTTATGACGTAATCAACCATTTGTTGGACAAAAAAAAAAGAAACATAAGTCATTATTGCTTATAAGCAAACTTTACAAACATAAATCAACGTATTATTTATAGGGTCAAGCAATCCTACATACATCTGTCACACACAACGTCACATATCAAGACCGAGTTCGTTCACATCTGATCATTTAATGCGTCTTCGGAATCAGGATTATATCTGGGTGAGGCCGAGCCTCATAAACATGCAGGTGTGAACTGCATGACACGGACAAAATATCAGCATAGTGATTTTACTGCTACATATTATGACTGTGACGCCTTTCAGTACATTAAAGGGCCCAAATAACCACTTTTCTGGAATTAAAAAGGCTAAAGTCTGTAAATATTGTTTTAAAACATCATTCCCCCATCCATACAGCCCATATATACGGAAACTAAGCTGTAAAACCAAGCCTCGCCCATTCATGCTGAAGTTTTAAGGAGTGTTTCAGCCTTTAGAATGAGCTGAAATACAGATCTCAGAAAAGAGATCATTTACATATATAAGTCTTGAAGGCAGAGTAACAAAAACAGCCTGTTTGATTCTAAGAGATAAACCGAGGTTGGAAAATGGTCACGATTTACGATTAATTATATTTTTGGTGCACAAACCAACACAAATGTGATGGAAAAACGTAACAGAAAGGAAAATGTAGAATTCAGGGCCCTTTAAAATCAACTAGGCCAATCAGGGTCTTTAACAGTTAAAGATCAAAATAATTAGACTTTTGCTGGATTACATGAAGACAGAACACCCAGTAACTCACCTGGAGCTGTGATTGGTCACAAACACTGTGGTTGGTTTAGAGGCTTATTTGCATATTGCGGCCTTCTTCCAGAACGCCTCTGAAACAGATATAAATCTGATCCTCTTCAGAAGGAGGTCTGAGACGCATTCTATGAAACCCCTCCCACTCCGGGTAAAAGGGTCAGCAAGCAGACGAGCTATCAGATGACTGTAGACACAACAGCAGGTTAAAACTGTGCCATAGAGTCTCCACAGCAGAGCCCATTTATAGAGCTGGCAGAGCAGGAAACCAGCAGCCAGCGGACCCTCACAGATAACTGCCGAAGGACAAAGGACCGGATTCCTTGCCATACAGACTTAAATCTGTCCAAAAATACACGCCGTATCAATCGCTGTGTGAAACTCTGTGCCGCGGTGTTCACTGCCCAGCCTGCACCCACTATAATGTTCACACGCACTCAATACTACAGTATCTTTTGGGCCCTTCTCACTGACCTGTGTGGCTTCTGGCAAAAAAATCTTTACAGAAAACATCTGGGAGGCTCCTCACTTCCAGCAACACCAGCCTTGTAGCTCCAGAAGCAAAATTTGAACACCAAACATCTGGCCTCATCTAATTTTTTGAAACCACCCACAGAAAAAAAAAATCTTTTTTTGTCCAGCCTGTTTCTCCTACACACAACTGAGCTCAGTTTAACATCAATATGAGATTCTGACCATTTTCTCCCACTTCTTAAGCTCAGCTCCTGAGAAAGAGCCTTCCTCTAATCTCAGCCCGATCCCAGTTTAAGATCTTAAAATGCTTTCTTTTCTCTCACTGCTCTGATCTTTATTCGTCTCAGATCATCAGATCTTCAGATAAACCAGAAGATCCAAAAAAACTTGGTCGTCTTATAAATGAGTCTAAACAACGTCTGAAATGTGTCCTTAGTGGTCAAATTCAAGTCTCGACTACCAAAGTGAGACAGTTTTGAGATCCATAAGGTTGTTGAAGAGAAGAAATCTGGGAAGCCGATGAGAACAGCAGGTGATCTTCTATC
Source organism: Brycinus macrolepidotus (assembly GCA_037974445.1). Classification (NCBI taxonomy): domain Eukaryota; kingdom Metazoa; phylum Chordata; class Actinopteri; order Characiformes; family Alestidae; genus Brycinus; species Brycinus macrolepidotus. Next base: position 11,963,207 of record JBBPCZ010000037.1, on the reverse strand, counting down.
TTAAGTTGATTTTTTTCCTTTGGTCCTTATTTCTCCTAAAGGGGGGTTTAAAAGTCTAATTTTTAACCATTAAAAGTGTTGGCAAATCTGTGCATGAATGGGCGTGGCTAAACGGAGATATATTTAAATGTGTCGGTTTTGTGACATCACAAAAACTATAATTTGGACCGCATGGATAGGGGGAGAGAACGTGAGTCCAGAAAAGTGATGATATGGGCCCTTTAATATCCTGAAAGTCATTGCAATCACAATATGTAGCAGTAAAATTGCAATACTGATATTTTTGTCCAGCTCTAGATCCCACTGGTTAAATGAACTGGAGTTTGGTACACAGCGGACACGCTGCTGTGATAAAGAGCGGACGTTCTGCTCAGACGCGTGAAATTTTGTGATGTGACGCCGCTCATCCACCTCCCGGCCAGAGATGAGGCTCATTATTCATACGGAGTGATGAAAGTGAAGCGGCTAAAAGACACACGCTGGCAAATCCTCAGCATCAAACCCAGTCCAGGTAGAGTAAATCAGCCCATTAAGCTGCAAACCAGCGAGCGACGGTCCTCATCAAAGCTTCTAGCACAGCCTCTGTTTTCAACACAGGCTTTTTCCTTTTTCTCCTTTCCGTCGTCCCGCCTTCGCCTTGTTTCCGCCAGAGTGGGGAGGGGGGAGGGGGAGGGGGGGTCTCTTGCTGGAGTGGGTCTGAAAGCCGAGTCCTCCTGGGCCGCCGTGTTTTTCCACCTCATCACACGGGGAAATATGCTGAGGATTGGGTCGGCATGTTTATTCATCCGACTGCTTTTCCTGGTAGTATTGCTGCCCGGGGGCCTGAGAAACAAGCACTCCAGCCCCACACACACACACAAACACACACACACACACACACACACACTCACACTCACACTCACACTCACACTCACACACACACACACACACACACACA
>JBBPCZ010000037.1:11915472-11925987 GCA_037974445.1 Brycinus macrolepidotus | reverse complement strand
GCCAAGTAATACTCCATTTCCACAAACAGCCCTCTTATTTCGCTTGGATTGTTACACAGAGGGAATTTGTGTTTGCCATCACACTGCCAGAGCCTGATTGGAAATTTAATAAGCTCAGGAGATGTTCTCTCTCTCCCTCTCTCTCTCACTCTCTCTCTCTCTCAGAAGCAGGGGTCTATAAAAGCGAGAAGGTCTCAATGTGTTGGTAAATTAAAGTGCCTGAGTCTACGACTTCCATGCCTTGGTGACACCGGAGGAGGAGGAGGAGGAAGAACTGCCAGCCCTTGAATCAATGACCTCATTATGGGTCTGCATTAATTCCAAATATATCGCTCGGCAGAAAGGGAATGACGGTGGGAATTTGTTGGGTTCCTCTTCATTTAGAGCTCTAGTGTTTCTCAGCCATAACCCTCCAAGCGCCCCCCCCCCCACCCCCCACCAGCTCTCCTTACAATATTGGTTTAAATTATTAACTGCATTCCTTTATGAGTGTGCATGGCCCTGCACAAGCGAGAGTCTCTCTCTCTCTCTCTCTCTCTCTCTCTCTCTCTCTCTCTCTCTCTCTCTCTCTCCTGGGGTGGCTGGGCTTTTCATGTTATTTAATACAGCAGCCGAGAGCGGTGCCACACAATCCGAACACCCTAAATCAAGCGCATGGACGTGCGATCTCGTGCATTTCCTTATTAATGAGATGAAAGAAGCAGATTACACTCCTGTAGCCCTCAGGAGGCGAGCACTGAATCCCTTTACTGAGCTCTCAGATTCAAAACAGAATGAACTGGAATCGCATTAGCGATGCTGTAAGGATTTTCTGATGATCGACTGATCAGCTGGAAATAAATGAGGCTTGAAAATTGCACATAAATGCTGCATTTCATCTGCACTTGCACATCACAGTGGACACGGCACTTGAAGGTATATTGAAACAATGTTATGTAGATCATCAGAAAACCCTTTATCTGTCCAGGTACCCCGTGATGACCCCGAGGATCATAAGGGGCAGATTAAAAGCAGTGGCGAGAGACTTGTTGCTAATATCAAGCACCGTTAGTTCATTTCTGCGAGCGCAGTCTGAGGTACGCTCGCTGAGCTATTGCCAATCCCCGAAGTAGTCATATCTGCTGACGTATCACCACATTCGTGACAGAAGCCCTGCAGGGCCGTGTGATGGACCGCCACTTTATTGCCAGCTAGCTCCCCTCTGCGGCAACAAATCACAGCCAACCCCAGCACGGCAACGTCCACAGTTACAGACATGCACAAGTAAGCATGTTCATATAGACACATATGGGTAATACGTCGTATGCTAATGTGTCACAACTGCAAACCAGATCAACCATCATTGAGATCCCTTGCCTAGACCAGTTTCGACCTCCAGGGACCATCTACATGTTCTCCCATCCTCCAACGAAAGCTATAACTCCCAGGCTCAAACAGAGCTCCTACGAATGCAAACCTGTGATTCTTGCCATCCAGACCAGTTCCACCTTTATGTGCTCCTACTCCTGCCCAACCAACGCTACTACAACTCACAGTCTCCGGTAGAGCTCCCAGTTCCACCACCATGGACCACCTGAATGTGCTGCCCACCCTCTAACCAAACTGCTCCTCATCCAGACTCCAGCAGAGGCTGCTGCTCCAGACTCTCACTGATCTACTGCTGGAGCTCCAAACTCCCACTGATCTACTGCTGGAGCTCCAGACTCTCACTCATCTACTGCTGGAGCTCCAGACTCTCACTCATCTACTGCTGGAGCTCCAGACTCTCACTGATCTACTGCTGGAGCTCCAGACTCTCACTCATCTACTGCTGGAGCTCCAGACTCTCACTGGTCTACTGCTGGAGTTCCAGACTCTCACTGATCTACTGCTAGAGCGCCAGACTCTCACTGATCTACTGCTGGAGCTCCAGACTCTTACTGATCTACTGCTGGAGCTCCAGACTCTTACTGATCTACTGCTGGAGCTCCAGACTCTCACTGATCTACTGCTGGAGCTGTTCCAGACTCTATTGCTCATCAGGGCTTCAGTCTGTTCACTCCTTCTACACTGTCATCTCCATGGTGATATTCTTTTATTCTCCCTTGCTATCTGGTGTCTATCAGAGGAGGACAGTTTCTTGGTTTCTCCGGAGGTTTCTTCCTCCAGCTTTAGAGAGGTAGGGCTTGGATCTGCATTCCGGAAAGCTGCTTTGGGACAACATCAGCTATAAAAAACCCTTTATAAATAAAATTGACTTGAATTGAACCGAACTGATTAAATAGTGTTTGGCACAAAAAAAACACCCAGCATGAATACACACAGCTGCCGATGGCTGGCACCCAAAACACACTATAAGTAGTCTTTATTATCAATCAAAAGCAGAAGACATGCATTCAAGCACTTCAGTGCTCTAAAACACTGAAGAGGTCAGGCAGGAGACGACAGACCAGGATGTGAGAACACACATGGAGAGGAAATCTCCATCTGTGTTTCCATTTGTAACGCACCTGGGGGTTGGCCCTGACACCAGATGGATCCTCCCATCACATGGGCGTTATGCTCTGCATTATGACAGCCGCCCTACCCATCCGCTACCTCTCACCGCGAGCCAAAAAGCCCAGAGCCAGCCCTGCCCCCTGGACACCATTCCTGGGATTTACCTCTCCTTCCCAGACGGACCATCTTGCACAGGTGGACGCATTAAACAGGGTCATCTGTTCTGTCTGCGGTGCCATGTGTTAGCGAAGGTCACCAGTCTGTCCAATTAGATTACAGCAAAAAACTGAACAACGGGGCAGTGATGCTCCAGGACCCCTCTGAGGATGTGCAACAAGAAGAGAGTCATTTTTCCTTTTCAAAAATAAAATATGAATACATGAGCAAAAGCCTTTTAAACTGACGCTGATTGTTACAACATGGAAAATGTTAATACATAAATAAAGTCTAGCTGGTTTACTTCAGGTACTGTATGCTCTTTCAGGCTGACCTCACACTAGGCCCGGCTGCCTGAACACGACTATGCCCCAACTCCCCCTGTAGGTCTATGCTCACATTGCGCTTAACATCCCGGATCCAAGTTCTCTCACATCCTCTCATCCCTCACTGCTTTCTCCTTTTGGTTCGGTGAGCTGCAGATACTGAACCCGCAGTGTTTCCAGCTCCTTGCCACGTCCTTCTGCGGCTCTTTGGTCCAAAGACAGTCACCCATTTTACCAAATAGTTTCTCGTCTGTCGGGTCCAATTGGTCGTGTTTTCTCTCGTCTGAACAAATTTCCAGCAGACGCTCCACCTCTGTTAACCAGAGTCTTCCTTTGTCTCCATGTGTGTTAAAAGGGACAGTCAAGTTTGAGTCCAGCTGAACCGAGCCTAAAACCTCCTCAAGCAGGACGGAGCATCAAACTCACCAAAGGAACTGGACTTTGGGGATCAAAGGTGCTCAGATCACCTAGTGTGAGAAAATCTCTAGTGTACAGCCACCGCTTTTCACACGGCTGTTGAAGCTAAAAGAGCAGAGATGTGAAATCAAACAGACAGAAAGAAAAATGCTCAAATGCTGCAATATTAACAATAAATATTAATGGTATGAAAAATGATAAGTTTGATGAATCATCTCAAATATGTAAGTTCAGTGATGTCTGAGACGCAAACACTGGCATTTCAGAGCCTCAAACCTGTTTGCTGAGAGTTCTAGCAGTGGATGAGGCTTCTGTCACCGCTTCCCTGGTGGCCCTCCTCGCATTCAGATGGTCCTGTAGCTCCAAAAAGCTCAACTCCACACTCTGTCATCCTCAAAATGATAACCCTAACTTGTTGTTACTCTATTGAGTGCACAACTCATAAAAGCTGCATTTAAACCAAAGGCTAAGATCATGGCGTATATGCCAACATATGGTGCATAGGCAGCTGGGTTTCACCTGACTTAATATGTTGCCGTACATATATTATATGAAATGAAAATGCTTATGGTTAATTATAAGAATGTAACTTTTTAAATATCTAAGAATATTATGAATAATATTACATAATCAAGCAAGCACAACTTTTTTGTAAAGCAGATGTTAAGAGCAATTGGAATTCTACAGTGTGTTTTGATTACTGTCGATTTACTACTTAAATTACACAATTACATGATTAATGACACTTATCTATGGAATTGCATTTACATAATGCATCAACATCTTTGGAGTCTGGAGTTATGACTTGTTAACAGTGACAAACAAGACATTTCCTTAAGATTAAAATCACTATTTGACATCTCTATTTATAAAAACACAAATTAGGCAATGAATGCCAGTTAAACTAACACATACAGAATGTCCTGTTTCTAAAAATAAATGTGGCACTGATTGACAGACTTTGCTCAACAGCAATGAGTGACTAGTGAGAAATGTCAAATCACACAGGTTATTAGAGCAACTTTTAAGGGTTAAAACAGTAAAATAGTTTAATTTGTCTTTATTAGTGATGCGTATGGAGAAGCAGTACTAAACTGGTCCCGGTTCCTGACTGGTCAGTGCTGAAATCTGGAGAATCTCCTGTTCAGACGGTGCTGCTGTCGGTGTTTCTGTAGTGTTAATACATTCTAACACAGCTGCGTTTTCAAACAGTCGATGCTGGATTGGATCAGTGGAGGGACAGAGCGGTGCTCTGCTCATCACCGACACACATTTGTTGATCAGAAGATTTTTAGCGACGCTCCTCCTTCATTATATATACAGGAAACTCAGGACACAGTTTGTCCAAAAAGACACAATAAAATAACTGCTGAATCTTCTCACACCTTTTCATGTGACGCTGCACCAGATTATGGAGAGTGGGTATGAGTAAGTATCGGTATCGATAAGCAGTATCTCAGAATCGGTGTCAGTACAGACCTAACCGTACTCGTCAACTCTTTATGCTGAGAATGGCATCAGCACAGCATGCCAGAAGCACAGTACTGCCATCATCCCCCTTAATAGCACATGGAGTTCAGTCCATCATGGCATGTCTAATGCACACGTTCCTCGCTTATTTCCCATCGCAGCACAGGCTGTTAGAGGCCTGGCCGCAGAGGTGCAAGACACACACCCAGCCTGTTTCCCCACGCAGAAAACACCCTGTGAAAATAACTGGCTTTGTGCGCCACCAACTAAGAGCTGTCAAGCCAGACAATACCAGCAGAAACGAATCAATGGGCCCCGAGTCAAAGTGGGAGGGAGGGGAAGGGCCCAGAAACAAAAGAGAGGAGAAAGAGACAAACTGCGTTAATTAATTTTCCATCGGGGTGCGCACTAAGGCATCGTGGCCAAGACGAATGATCTCATTTGCAGTGAGAAGCTCAGAGGCGGAGGCAAACAAACCTGAACACCAACACAAAGCCCTCATCCCGGGATTTATCATGGCACCGCAGAAACCAGGATCAGGATTCATACAAATGGGCACATCAGCACCGGATGAAAGACAGCGGCCTGAAACAAAAGCCTAAACGTGTCGGAGTATGTTTCACACACTCCACATGGCGTCACACGATTGAAATACAATACATCTCTATGCATGCAGTATACACAGCAAATGAGCTCCATAACACAAATAAAAGCAACAAATTAAAACCAAAACCCTAAAAATGATGAACATAACACATAGCTCTAAATTGTTATGCCCTTATTGAGTACACGACTCACAAAAGCTACTTTTGAACCAAAGTCTACAATCGCAGCTTCTGCCACATATGGTGCATGAGCTGCAGACAAGAAAATAATTTATTATGGTTAATTATAAAAATGTATTTTTTCAAGATCAAAAAATAAAATTTATAATAGTACTTATTATATGTAATTGTAATATATGTAGTTAATTAGTAAAATGTCTTTTTCTGTGGCATGAGATTTATCTATGTTTTAAATATCAAAAAATAATATGAACATATTACATATTATATGAGATATGTAAAATGTCAACATACAATACAAAAATGAGATTAATGACTGACGTTTGCTGAAGATCAAAGCCACTAGCGCAATACAGGCTTCTGCTCGACAGATGAGTGTTTGTGGTTTCCACTTTCAAACTGTCAAATTCTAGGGATGATTGATGTGTGGTCGGCCTTCCACTTGATGCCACTTGAACCCACCTGACTGGAGAGAGGAGTCATATTTCATTCTGACAAAAGGCTCGCTGTAAGTTCATATCCGTCCCGAGACCTCAGGACAGCCACAAATCACGGCTCGGCCGGCCGTCGCAGAAACCAAATGCTAATGTCATCGTCATTAGGTCATTAAGATTAACTGCACTGTCACAGCAGAGAGGCGCTACAGGTCCATTAAATATATTTTTATGTATCTGCCACGCTCTTCATTTGCATAGCGTGAGTAATGAGACGGGGATAAACAAATAACGCTGCGCTCTTGAATTTATCAAAGAGGTGCGCGGTCCCGGCGGGCGCACCGTATGTGCTGCTTTAACAGGCACTCACCGCCAAATGTGCTCTCATCAAACATGATGGGGAAAAAAAGAGCAGTTATGACTTTGATGCTAATCAAGCTCGTAATTATAGGGCAGGCGTAATTGGCGAGATGTGCGAGTTAAAGGTCTTTACCTTGGAAACGACATCGGCCCTAACACGCACCCATGAGGCACACCTCCCTTCAGCACCTCACATCTGTCGCGTTCGGCAACAGACCTCCAAACCTCCGCGGCAACCGGACGGACGGGGGCACACTCGACCGTAGGAACCACAGAAGTGCAGGGAAGGGACAGTTGTGTTTTATGTGAACTTGTCGAGTAAAGACGAGTAGACATGCCTCACGCCTGACTGACTAACCTTCATAGTAGGATCCGGCACTTCGTTTTCCTATCATTTATCAGACGGCAGGGTGTGTGTGTGTGTGTGTGTGTGTGTGTGTGTGTGAGTGTAAAAACGACAGAGAGAGTGGCGAGGCCGTGCACAGTTGGTGAGCGGACGCGAGCTCCCAGAGCCAGCTGCTGGGGAAGAGTGGGCCTGCTGAAGGCATCTGTTCCTGGTGCTTCCGTGGGGTGCCATCCACGGCCAAGAGCGCTGCCGTGCTGGAAAGCGAAGCCAGAGAATCACACTGACACCTGTTCGGTGAATTATTCATGTCTGCAAAGGCCGTCTCAGACTGGCTGTTTGTGCGCAAGCGTCACAACAGACTTTCAGTCAGAACGGCTTAAAAAACCTTTCTGGAGGACATGCGTTGTCAGCATCACACTTTCCATCAAATAAACGACTAAAATGTTTCATAAAAGCAAGACGACTTCATCGATAAACTTCAAGATGTTATTAACTGCAGCATAAACACCATCACACGTGACCTTGTACTGCTTTCATCTATCTGTGCTGCAGCATCTGGATCTCACTGTAACAGAGAGAGCAGAGTGTCAGTGACCTTCAGACGTTCCCCCGGCTCCTCAGCGAAGGAGGATTTGCATATTTACTAACAGGCTTGCATGAAAGCCGCTAACAAAAGTGGAACAAAAGCCAGTTACTGCAACCTCGTTGGTTTTACTGGGCAAATCGAATTATTCTGCACCTTCTAATACTTTAATGCATATCAGAGTGAGACGCATATGGAACAGAACGTTCAGCACTCATGATTGAGGGTGTTCATTTTAGTACCCAAAACTGGGGTTCCAGCCCTGACTTTGATCATGTGATCGTCCTTCAGAGGGTCTATATTCACCTTCTTTGTCCTTTATATCTCAAATTTAAAGCCTTCATTTTGGCAACCAGGGGTTTCATTTTGTCGTTGTGGGCTTTTTCGTTTTGTGGGGGGGTCATTTTGTCAACCCTTGCAGGCATTTTTGTTTTGTTGACCAGTGGGGTGGGGGGTGTTGTGCGAGTGTTGATTTTTTTACTCCTGTGGGGGTAAAGATTCCGTGTCGGGCTACCATGGAGAAATGTTACCAGCAGCAACACTGGAATGACCCCAGGATGCAGTCGGGGATGAGCAGCTCAGAAAAAGAATGAATGAATGAGTGAATGAGTAATAAACGAATGAATAATTGATTATAATACAGTAATCAAAACAGCCCTAATGAAGTGTAATGGGGTCAATTTCAGGCCTGACATTACACTACATTAGGGCTGTCATAATTGCTATATTAAAATCAATTATTCATCCATTCATTCATTTTCTGAGCTGCTCATTCCCAACCGCATCATGAGGTCTTCCTGAAGGAGCTGCAGCTCCAGTGTTGCCACAACCCCAAAACTCCAAAGATCCTGAATTTATCATCTGCCTTCTGTATCGAAAATGGTTACGAATACATTTCAGTGTACCGCATACATCATGTATAGTGACAACACTAATCCAGTGTCCACTCACTTCTACATTTCTCATGATAAAATCTTTGCAGGCAATAAAATAAATCAATCGAAAAAATGACTGCTGCCAGCCCCCCCAGTTGTTGACCCAATGAACCCAAGCCCCATCAGAAAAACTAAAACACCCACAACGATAAAATGAAACCAGTCAACAAAATGAAACTGTCCCCAAATAGGGGAGGAGGTTGGGAGGGGGTTGCTGGTGTCTATCCCAACACTCACAGGGCAAAAAAAATTACAATGATCAGTTACTTAATAATCGATCAATATTTATGTTCTCGATGAATCAGCTTTCTGAGCCCTTTAATCTGAATGATACATATGGTGCACGCAGATGACCACGAAGCTGCGTTTTGCAGTCTGAGCAAAAGCTATTACTATTCAAACACAAATTTTAAAAGTGGAGCATCAATTTTATCTGGATGTAGGGTGCATATGGAGTAAACTGGTGGTGGTTCCTGACTGGTCAGTTCTGAAATCTGGAGAATCTCCTGTTCAGACGGTGCTGCTGTCGGTGTTTCTGCAGTGTTAATACATTCTAACACAGCTGCGTTTTCAAACGGTCGATGCTGGATTGGATCAGTGGAGGGACGGAGCGGCGCTCTGCTCATCACCAACACACATTTGTTGATCAGAACATTTGTAGCGATGCTCCTCCCTCATTATACAAAAAAAATCACAATAAAATAACTGCTGAATCTTCTCACAGCTTTTAATGAGATGTCGTATCGGTATTGATAAGCAGCATCAGTATCAGTAAAATCCATCCTTGTCTGTATGTAGTGAAATGTTTGCTGTTATAAATTGTGTGCATATGATTATTCGTTTAATCACTTGATTACATATCTAATAGTGCACTACACAACTAAACTCTGTCATCTAAGGCCTCCAAGCTCTGGCAGAGGCAGAGACTTCCAGTACATTAGGTTAAGAGATTGTTGGGCCTGGATGGCTCGAGGCTCACACCCCTAATATCCAAAAGGATTATCAGCCAGCAGCAGCTTGCTCCCAATGATGTGCTACAGATGGACAATGGGCTTTGATACCGTAGACGGCAGCAGATCGCCCGGGGGGAGAGGAATCGATATCAGCTGGAGGTTGATAACATGGTGCCATTGACTTCTGATTATCGTCCACTGCTCGACCACAACACTGACGAGTTAAATTCCTCTTACACACAAACACTCACACACACACGCACGCACACGCACACACACACACACACACACACACACACACACACACACAAACACATCCACACACCATTATCTGCTGCTTTGTTGCCCTAACATTAAGGGTGTAGAGACACTATTCTACACAGTGGTGCAGGAGAGGTCAGCTGCATGTCTGACTCCACATGAAACGTCTGCCGGGCGAATCCTGAGGCCATCCTGAAGGAATTGCAGTTCCAGTGTCGCCGCGGGAAATGTTTCTTCATGGCAGCCCGAAACACCGGAATCTTTGCCACTATGGCGATAAAAAAATCAATTGATGAAATGCCCCCCAACACAAAGCCCACCCCCACTGGGTGACAAAATAAAAACGCTCACAGCAGTTGGCCCTCCCCCTGAAACAAAACGACGAGGCGGGTTGACAAAACAGAACCACCACGGTTGACAAAATGAAAGTACTTACAACGATTGACCAAACTAATATAAACCCCCCCAGCAAAATGAAAATGCCCACAGCGCTTTATATAAGGATATGTTTATCTTGGGGGGCATGGGGACAGCTTGGGGGGTGTTTTGGGGACGAGATCCTCAATGTTTCATATGCCTTCAGTATCAAAAATGTCATTAAATATATTGATATTTCAATATCACATTGGATACTATACAGCGGATTCCCAGAAAGGATTAAGCCTAGCACAGTATTGTGAATGGAGATTTTCCACTGAAAGAGAAATATAGTCCAGGACTAGTCTTAATCCCTGTCTTGGAAACCGGCCCTATATGTATATACATATTTACTACACATACAGTGTTTACTGTATGAGGAGTATGAATACATATACATATATATATATATATATACACACACATATATACATATATATATATATATTATATAATGAATATATATTATGTATTCATATATATATTCATATATATATATATATATATATATGTGTGCGTGTATATACACTCAACAAAAATATAAACGCAACACTTTTGTTTTTGCTCCCATTTTTCATGAGATGGACTTAAAGA
>JBBPCZ010000037.1:11900102-11915372 GCA_037974445.1 Brycinus macrolepidotus | reverse complement strand
ACACACACACACACACACACACACATACTTTTTCACACTGAAACATTCACCACCACAGCAATGAAATAAATCAATTAACAGAATGACTGCTCAACTCCCCCCAGTCCCACAAAAACAAAAGAACAATGGTCAACAAATGATCTCCCCTTCTTCCTTGAAAAATCAAAAGCGTCCCACTAAACCCTATCTCCCCACCCTAACACCACTCCAGACCCCCTCCCCAAACAAAACCTCTTGATCCAACTGAAACACTGATTTTTTATAAAAAGACAAAGGATTAATAAAACACAAACACAACAATTTTCTCTGCACTTGGTCCACTATTCAAGTTTCTGGCAAGAAACCACAGCAAGTTCGACAAAGTGGCTCCTTATCATCAGAGGCCTCTTTCAGGCGCGAGTCGGCCGGGCCGCCACTGCCGTGTGACTTTGACTAGCAGAGCTGTATCTCACACTTCCATCTGGCAGGTCTTTCAAAAGCGACAGAGCAAAAGACTGTCAGGCTGCTGCACCGGCGGCTGTCGGAATAACGCCTGCCTTGTGGAATAACTACGACTGAGCCGAGACGCCGGCGAGCTCCGAGGCCTTCACTTGTCAAGCGGGGTTCTGCGTTTGAACAGTATATTAATTCCGAAGGAGACAAATATGCTTGTGCAGTTGTCTCAGCGGCGGTGGGACAGACCATCAGCTCTCCTTTCTTCTGCTATCTGCCCGTGCGATGGATCACCCTGTGTGGATTATGCACCCCTCCCTTTTCTTATTTTTTATTTGAAATAGTGCAGAGGGGAAACCAGTGGAGGAAAACAGGGTTGGAGGGATTGATTTCGCACCACTGGGCCGCTTACTGGACGTGGAAGAAAAATACATTTTTATAGAAGCAGCAAAGGGCACAACGATGATGATGATGATGATGATGATGATGATGATGATTGTTTTGATGGCAGTAATGATAAAAACAATAACGGTGCTGATGGTTCTGGTGATGATTGCAGTAATGATGATGATGATAATGATGATGACGGGCAGAAGTGAATGGTTTTAGGAATCGTGCAAAGCCAATTACAAGACAAACACAAGTGCACAGAGACCTTCCACATACTTCTGTGGTTTCACAAAACCCATATCAAGTCAGAACAGGAGGAGGTGAGGAAAATATTGCCCATAGATTACATACATATAATAGAACTGAATCCACAAATGAGCAATATTCAGAAAGATTTTCGCATTTACACTGAATAATACGAGGCTTGGTACCTTCACAGCTTTTGAGTGTGGAGAAAGTGCATCATGGTGGGATCAGAAATGTGAACCTTCTAGATGAGTAAGAGAGAGAGAGAGAGAGAGAGGGAGAGAGAGAGGCTGTTGCCTTATGAGCATCACATGCACCAGCACATCTGTCCCATCATCTGCCTGCTCTACAGCTACTGCAACACCTTTTCGCGGCGGGAACATCACACTGCTCAAAGTGAGAGCACACATGAAAATCATATCAAAGCAGAAACAATCACTCTGAACCATTTCCTGCTCACACATTTAATATAAACAAAACATCAATTAGGTCTGGGGTGTTTTACGTGGAATGTAGTGAATGAACATTGAGTACAAACTGTCATGTCGTTGTTTCAAGCCGCTGAGATGTTTCTGCTTCTCTCACTCACACAGACAAAAAACAGTAAAAAACTCACATACACACACACACTCAGCCGCTCATCCAGACCCCTCTCCTAGGTGAGTGTGTGTGATGCGTATATACGACATGTGGGTTTTTGTATCTGGAGGGAACTGAGTGACTACCTCCCCTTTTGTAACGACTGTTTTAATAGAAACCAATGATGTTTTAGTGCAGATGTGAGCTGCAGGGACTAGAATCATTGCGCTGGTGTGATTGTGGGCATCAAAGGGTGAAATCTATGAAAGGAATTTAAAAAATGTTAAGATATATATCAAGAATAGCAATATAGTGGGTGGCATGGTGGCGCTGTTGCCGAGTGTTGAACGAGTGTCTTCTGATGAATTGGCCAGCGTTAAGGCCTCACCTTTGCCTTTAGTAGAGAATCCATGAAAAACAAAGTGTGTAAATGGAGAAGAAAGTGCCAGAACCATTTTCACACTCTGTTCTTCTAGGCTTCCTTACTAAAGGCAATGGGTCTACAAACATATAGGCACCCCTGGTTAAATGACACAGTGGTTAGTGCTGTGGCCTCACAGCGAGAAGGTCCTGGGTTTGATTCCTGCCTGGGGTGGCTCAGTGTGCAATTTCTACCCATAGCTGTGTGGGTTTCTGCCAGGTTCTCTGGTTTCCTCCCACATTCCAAAGATCTGGAGATGCTAAATTGCCCCGTGTATGTACATCTTTCTGGATGGACTGGTGACCTATTCAGAGTGTTTCTCCACTTTTCACCCTATGACTGCTGGAATAGGCCTCCTCCACTAACCCGGTTAGGATAAGCAGCTTAAAGAATGGATGGATAGCAAAATGTCCTGAAAATATTACAATATTATTTAAAGGCCTTATTGCCCAGCCATAATGTCAATAAAAAAAACAACTTACAGTTCAAATACGTTCATTAGTCTTGACCTCTGTATGAAAAAAACAACACTAATTCAGCACCATTTGAAATGTCAGGTCAAACATGAAAACGGGTCCAGTTCAAATGGCCAAGAACTTATCCAGTATAGGTTAGATTCCATTTAAAAATCCAACAGCCCACTCAGTTTGCAGCAACTCAACAGAAACAGAAAGGAAAGTCCCTGCAAGCTTGCTGATCCGTATTAACTTCTACTGTAACAATCCTGAGAATCAGGTGTTTCCTCTCAATATGCTGCATTACGCACCCCCCACCACAAACCCTCCAAAAGGAAACGAGGACACAGCAAAGACTAATATCTGAATGTAGGTTAAGTAATTAGTTGGACCAAAGCCTGAGTTGCTGGATAAATTCTTGGCACTTCAGTCTAAACATTCCTCAAGCCCTGCCTTTGCTTTCAGGGCCACAGCTTTTCCAATGTTTGGGCAGAAAATCCCACCCTTTAAATGCTGGAAAGTCTTAATATATTGATCCATAATGTTGTGCAAAGACCCTTAACCACAGCACGGTCAATGTCAAATGGTACGTATTTGTTATCGGACAACATTGGCCAACACATATGGGTGGACAGATAACAGAAAAACCATGGGGATGGTCTGAGTGTTTCTTCCTGATTAATTCGAGGCTGACCCCTTGACCACAGGTCAGCCCCAATGATCCTCACGGCCCGCATTGATGGAACTGTATGGGGGGGATGGATATCACTCCTGACTATTGACCACTCATGGTGAAGAGCCCTTAGCATTGATACGGCTCTCCCAGGACCCGTTTGCGGGACTGATGGAAGGCTGAAAATAGCATCCCTTTGGGGAGGTGCGTATTAAATAGATGCTCTGAGGAGAGAGGAAAGCAGTGTATGGCACTGCCCCGAAGTGCTGAAGTCAGCTTTTCTTTTTTAAACTGTGCCGTTTATAGGTGTGATTTTAAGGTATTTCAAGCATCTCCTGACTCACAGGTGGAGCTGTAAAAACAAAATCATTCCAGAATCCAGGTCGGGCGATGCGTTTTATGACAGAGGTTGTCAATTTGTCGAGATCAGTGGGAGACGGGCCCCAGCCAGCGCCGCTACCATCTGTCGCACAGGTAGGCCTTTAGCGGAGCGCTGAGAGCAGATGAAAGAAGAGAGAGAGGGAAGCAGCAAGCACGAAATTAGTCTGCTCTCCTAACGAATCCGGAATCAATAGCACTCCAGCAAGAGGATGGCCTGCTGAGGAGCCAGCTGTAAAAACAAACACACACACACACACACATATACACAAACACACACACAGATACACACACTCGTTCAACACCCACTCCATATTAAGCCCTGTTGTTGTGAGGGTCTGCAATTCCAGCCCTCCAACAGAAGGGGAAACTGACAGCAGGATCAATTTTATGAAGATTAATCAAACATCAGCGGGGCCCATAGTAAATATACGTTTGACAGCTTAGCTGGAAGACTTATTTTTCACTTTAGGAACCGTCAAGTTCACGAGGGCGGCAGGTTCGACAGAAAGTGCTGAAACTTTTTTTTTCTCCCCAGAAGACCGAGTGAAAATCACCTGCTCGTTAAACAGGGTTTTGATCGATCGCGGGAAAATGACGGCAGCGAGCAGAACGATAAATCTTCTCGACTTCATATTAGATCTGAAGGCTTGGGGGGGGGCAGGAGAACAGCAGCTTTCATCACTGGAAGGTGACAGGTGAAGCCGGTGAGAGCAAAAGAGCACCTCAGTCTCCCTCAGACACCCAGACACACCGAACACTCGCCCTGGAGGACCGTCATAAGCGGCTGTCGCTCTTCTCGCTCCTTCAAAGTTGGAGTTATTGTTTTTTAAAACAGAACATGGAGTTCCAGGTCTGTTTTCAGGCTGGAATAATCAGAAAAACCAATTCCGCACCAAAGTGCCTTTTAAGCCAAGTGGAGGAAGAGGACACGGGTTTTTTTAAGGGACCAATGATTGGGGAAAAAAATTGAGAAAGCAATGCAGTCTCGACGGAAGCAGGAATGAAATTCTTTATTGATCACAATCTTTCGAGCCACAGCACATATTACCTAGGGGGGCAATGGGGAGGGGGGTTAGTCCTGCCTTAAAGGGGCAGCTAAAGCAAATAATGTCAACATGCCCAACAACAAATGGGAGTCATGCTAAGCTACATAACACTGTTCAAAACTGCCCCTTTAACACTGGACACTGTTTCCACTGGCGTCTGTGTCCGGTTTCTAGCACCAGTTGCAGGAAGAGCTCATGCAAATGTCATCAGCGAGACAGGAGAGTGGAAAAGCAGATGAGTTGAGAAGAGGAGAGGATATCCAGGGCCCTGAGGCAGCGAAAGAGGAGAAGGCAGCCCCCGGAGCGATGAGGAGATAAGGGTCTTCGCATGGGTTGAGAGGACTTCTGCTTTCACACTCAGCGGAGCCTAGAGAGGCCAGAGGGTTAGCGACTGTAATAGCACTGCCAGGCGCCGACTTGTGATAAACGCAGTCATACGCTGAATAAAAGACACAGACAAAGCAATGTGACATGAATTGAGCTCCACAATGAATGCGGCGTCATGAGCGAAAGTAGTACGTCTCTTTAATAGCTTCATATCAAAGGCTTGATGCTCAAAGTGGCTTTGAAAACTGAACAGAGTTTTTGCTGTTAATGTTTCTTTGTGGCTCGGCAAAACATTTGCTGCCACAGCAGTAAAAAAAAGTCAATTGACGAAACGACCCCTGCCCAAAGCCCCCACACCCACACCCCCTTAACCCTTCTCACAATGGCTGAAAAACAAAATCCCCCAATCGACAAAACGAAAAGGCCCACAACAGTTGATAAAATGAACCCCCCAGTCAAAAAAACGGACCCAAACCCAGACAATAAAACAAAACCCCAAACAAAATGAAATCGGCGGATGGATGACACAATGAACCCAAGCCCAGTCAATAAAACAAACAGGCCCACAAAAGCCAACAAAACAAACCCAAGCCCAGTCAACAAAGCAAAACCCCTCAGCAAAACGAAATTGCCCACAACAGATGACTAAACGAACCCAAGCCCCGTTAACAAAACGAAAAGGCCTGCTACAGTCAACAAAACAAACCCAAGCCAGGTCAACAAAACAAAATCGTCCACAACAGACGACAGAACGAACCCAAGCCCCATTAATAAAATGAAAAGGCTAAGGCTAAGGTTGACAGAAGAAACCCCCCCCCTCTTTCTTGACAAATTGAAAATAACTAACTACACCCCCCCCACCCCCCCCCCCCCCCCCCTTCTGAAGACACATCATTCTACAGGATCCACATTACACACACTTCTGAACATGACAACTGAATATGACATTAATAAACCCCAAGAAAAACAAAAGTCTGGCCATGAGTAAAACGAAAACCCTCTCAAGTCCTAAACTCAGAGTTCCTCTCGGAATCCCCTCAAGTCTTCATTATGGAGTCAGTACAGTGAGAGGCTGCAGATTAAGTGAGCCTGAACTCTCAACTAATTGCTTAAATTAAGCCCTAAGACTTAAAAGAGGCTGGAATGCCCAGTTCTCCCTCAGCCGATCGCAGCTCAGCCGCAGTGAGGATGGCCAAAGAGCTGGACACACAGATGTAGAAAGGGAAACAGCTGTGGAAAAGGCCGACCACATGCACACACACACACACATTCTCCTGACCTCCCTGTATGAGGGCCTCAGGCCTGGCAGCCCACCTCTCTGAACGACAGATAATTCCATAGGTTTTTTTTTCTCACAACCAAGGGCAACCTCAGATTCCTTCCCTCCAGGCGGCCTGTAATTACAAATCCGTTATTTGATTGTTCATTAAGTTGAACCCTCCCCTGGAAACTGCGACGCGTACCCCGTTATTAGTGGTTCCAGACATTTCTCCTCCTGCGTGTGTGTTTTTCCCCCTCCAGCGTGTGCCTTTGCAAAAATACGGCGGCCTGCGTGATGAGAGAGCATGAGATGGTGGAGACCTTGTTTTAATGGTCGTCCTGGCAGTAGCGCAAGAGGGAGAGAGAAAAGAAAGGGGGGGAGGAAAGAAACCTACCGCCTCTCAGGAAGGAAATTATGTCAGCACTGGAGAGGCAAGGTCCTCTATTATTACTTTATTATCCCTGATAATTATTCTCCTCATTATGATGATCTAGCAATACACAGACAGAATAAGAAAAAGAGGTTGGATAAGTGAACTGACAGTTTATGCCTGATTTCCTTGCTCTATGTCTACTTTTCTTTTTCAGCAAGACACTTCCACAGCTATTCTTTCCCATGCCCACAAAAATAACCTTGGAATTCTTGAAGTTATCCAGATTTGGGCGTTTCCTATTCCAGCGTTAAGAGAGGCAAGAATGTCTCCAAGGCAGCCCAGCATTTCCAGTAGCCATCTGGGTGCCAATGTGCACTTTTATTTGCTAGATAGTGAGAAAGAAGAAATCTAGCCATTCACTCATAGGAGCACAAACCAATGTGACAGAAAATGAGCTAGTTAGTATGACCCAATATCATTCTCCTAATATTCAACATGATTCTCCTCGTTACTGGTACAGGTTTGCAAACCCAAACTTCTAATCTCCTTGTTCTCCTATTCGCTTTCACTTCACCAAGCCATTCTGGCCGCCATTCTTCCCTGTGCCCCCAAAAATATCCCTGAGGTTCTGGGGTATTCGGATATATCGAGATTTCCACAGGCGGACGTTCACTGTTTCAGTGTTAAGAGAAGTAAGAATGTCTTCAACCCAGTCGAGTATTTCCAAGCACTGGGAAACTCCCAGAAAACTTGGTCTCAGAAGCCCTGTCAGCAGACATTAGTTTCAAGAGGAGGAACAAAGGAAAAGGGCTGAGTTCTAGCCGAGACACTTCACTGAGAGAGAAGGCAAGGCCAGGACCATGTGTGTGGGAGAGAAGCAGAGAGAGAGGGAGAGCAAGCAAGCGGGACCCACGTGTATAATCCTTCCCAGAAAAGCAGATCTGATCCGGGATCCGTTTTCACTTTCCATACACTAATAAATACAGTAACAGAGGAGGAACCAAGCTGTTCCTACATCAGCGATCTGAAGCATCACACATATGGCCCCTTGCTGCTCTGTGCCTTACTCACATAAGGCACATGGCTTCAAAGAGCAGCCGGAGGGGCGAGGCTCAAACCGCACGCAACCTTGGATGCAGCTGTAGTTCCCCTCCTCACCACCACCAGCGCCAGTAGCCCATCACACCTCACTTAACAGCCTCACTGGAAAGCATGATAAGGTAACTCATACCACAATGAAGGATGAAACTTTAAACAGTCGCTGCTTCAGGACATCAGGTGCACCTTGTATCTGCTAAACAGATGGGCAAGAAGTCTACTTATTCACTCATAGCATCAAAAACTAATATAGAAGAGCTGGCTAGATATTCAGTTTTGAAGTCTTGGAGAATACAGACTATTATTATGGTTTTGAGGAAAACATCTCAGAATGAGAGGAGAGCTAACATCAGCTACCATAATTTGCCTAAAAAGAGGGTCATGTTGAGGCACTTACTTACCTCAACATGATAATAACAAAATAACTTAGTTACTTTCTAGCATAACTGAGCAAAAGCATTTTACTGGATTGTGGCCTATTTATTTTCTTCCCAACTCTCATGATGCAACGTAACAATATGAAACTGGTACTAAACCGGTCCCGGGTCCTGACTGGTCATTTCTGAAATCTGTAGAATCTCCTGTTCAGACGGTGCTGCTGTCTGTGTTTCTGCAGTGTTAATACATTCTAACACAGCTGCGTTTTCAAACGGTCGATGCTGGATTGGATCAGTGAAGGGACGGAGCGGCGCTCTGCTCATCACCAACACACATTTGTTGATCAGGAGATTTGTAACAAAACTCTTCCCTCATTATATATACAGGAAACTCAGGACACAGTTTAGATCCTTATTTCTCAAAAAAAAATCCCAATAAAATAACTGCTGGATCTTCTCACATCTTTTTATGTGACGCCGCAGCAAATTATGGAGAGTGGAATCAATGAGAGTGTGGATAAGTATCAGTATCAATAAGCAGTATCACTATAATCCTATCCCATCCTATCAATGCCGTGGCTTCTACCACCGGTAAAGCACAGATGTTGCTACATTAACCTACACTAAAATGTGATTATTTACACCGAGCCATCATCGAAAATACAGTCCAGCGATCATTAACGGTTATTTAAAAGCCATTAATGGAAGATCCTTTAGTCACCTCTGCAGGCGGAGGAGGAACGGCCCGCCAGGGGAGGATGAGCCGAGCGCTCGCCTGCTGCTGCTCTGCTGAGGCAGCAACAAGATCTGGCTCCAGAGGAGCTAGAGCAGATGTTCCAGTGTGTAGTGTACGCAGCTGCGCTACTTCCACCCACCTACACACCACCACCACCCCATACACACACACACACACACACACACACACGCATGCATGCATGACCTCACCAGCTCTCATCTCCACAGTTAACACACCTCGTCTCTCGTTTCAAACCAATTAGGGCTGCTCCTTTGCCAGCCAGAGCCGAGCCAATTAGAGAGCAGCAGCGGAGAGAGGGTGTTTGGAGGAAGCACATCATGCCAATGTGCCCTTACAGACAACTTCTCAGCCCACTCATCGCTTGATTGGCGTTGTACTACAAAGGAATTCCAGCGCGCACGGCTGCAGAGATGTTAACCTGCTTTACAGAGGCACGAAAAGAAATCAGCACAGTGAAGACGCTCAGTTTAACATTTCAAATCAACGTCAACTGTATAACATCTACAGTTTTTAGATGCTTTGGACATTTTGAATTCAGAGTATATCAGAGCATATGATAGAATTCAGAGTTTCTGCTGGATCTAGGGGTTTAGTGTGACGGGGAAGGGAGTAGGGTTCTTTTGTCCATTGTTACATGTGCTTTCATTTTGTGTTTTGTTGACCAGGGAAGGGGGTTTATTGTTTTGTCAACTACTGCATGTATTTCTGTTTTGTTGAAAGGGGGGATTAATTCTGTCAATCATTGGGGGCATCACTGCAGAGTTTTGTTGAATGGAAGGGGTGTGTAAGTGGGCGCCAGACAGATTGATTTATTTTATTGCTGTGGCAATAAATGGAGAAATGTTACCAGCACAAACACTGAGTTACTGTTGTTTTCATCTTTGATACAATACTACCGATACTTCAGTAGTAGACTGTGGCGTTCAAAAGTCAATTATATAATCACGGTGTTACTGTCTGTGAACAGAGAAATAAACCATTTTGCAGTAATAGTAATCCGAGTGAGGCCGTGTAGGAGCTCAGGAGCTACTTATAAGATCCCATTCAGACGTCGGACGTGAGGCTCAGGTTCATACCAGCAGACCCGAGAACGTTCAACAATATTTCTTTAATTACAAACTCTTTTTTTTAAATGAACACAACTCTGACCACCCTGATATCTGCTGAGGTCACTATTAGGTGCCTTACGGTAACAGCCCTTCAGGTTAGCCCCCACTTCTCTCAGGCCAAGAACAGGACAATAAACCTTAATCAGGAGGAGAGTTTAACAAGGCGCCTCGTTAAGTGTTTCAGTATTCAAAACGAGAGCCGTCACCGACCTCTGTACCAGGCTGCGCGCCGCTTTAGCATAACAAACCCAACCACTACTGAAGTGCCTCTGAAAGACTCAGGCAGGAGAGCGTGTTAGATATAAATAGTGCCGACACTGCGAGAAACGAGTATTATACCATTTCAAAGTGATCAGTATCAATACATATACATATATATATATATACATATGTATATGTGTATAGGTGTGTGTGTATATATATATATATATATATATATATATATATGTATATATATAAACATATTTTTGACAGATTTCTGACAGAGAAATCAGTTTGGACCACTTTAAGACAAAATGTCCCATTAATGTTTTAAGTAATATGCGTGAGAGACTGGCAAGTTTTGCCCAATCACTTAAAAAAGTTCTCAATTCATGGACGAAGGAACACCACCCACTGCCACACATGTCAGAATCTGCAGAAAGATAAACCATCAGTCTTGCATCTGACCAGCATAGATGGATTCACTCTTTTACTCTGAAGGTGTTTTATGACCTCGGTTAGACATTTCTCTCAGCCGAACGACAGACGCGGCCGAAGGTACGTGCCTCACCCGCGCCTAAGAAATGAACACCTTTTCCGAACAACGTGAAATAATCCGCTTTGGTGATGGTGTGCCTGCTCATGTCATGACCTTCAAGATTTTGCAGTATTTAGGCCAACGGGATCAGAGTTCCTCTGAAAGCCGCCATTGTGAGGCTCTGATGGGAATTAACAGCGCATTTGCAGGGCTTATGATAGAGAGTGTATATATACACACCAGGCCAGAAGTTTGGACCCGCCCTTGGATTTTTTAAAAAACTAAACAGTATGCTGCTTTTTCAACATTTTATTACAAGAAAACATTAGAAATATCTAAAACAAAAGTAACTCAATGTTTTCAATATTTTATAGTCTGTAGTAACACATTCTTTAGCCTCTTTTGAAGAGACATTTCAGGTCTGTCTTTAGTACGTTTACTTTGTGTTTGATCATGAAAAAAGAAAAGTATCACTCAGTTCTTCAACATCACACAATTCCTTCTGGTTTATGGATCATTGGGCAAAATTTCATTCTTCAGCAGGATAATTATCCCAAGCATCTTCAAAATTGTGCCAAAATTATATCCAATCCAAAGAAAAGCAAAAAGTTTAGAGAATGATGTCCTGGCCTCCCCAGTCTGAGACAAAACTGCTGCTTGAAAAGGTGATGGGAAGGTTTGGACACAAGTTATTTCCAAAAATTGCTGAAAGGATGTGGTGAATCTGTGCTGCTGTGATAAAGGCAAGGGGGTTACTTTGATGAAACTCTCAAAAACAAAAACTTGCACATCCATTAAACCGCACTTACAGTGTTTATTGTTACATTAATAAAATGTTGAAACAGTAGCATATCATTTTCTTTTTTTTAAACCGAGGGTGGGCCCAAACTTCTGGCCTGTAGTTTATGAGTGTGTTACTGAAAGCAGAGACACAAATCCTCATGTGATGTAGGGGTGCCTGGCGCACTCATGTGACCGGATCTAAGAGTCTTTTTCTTTGCTGTAATGATGCTGACAATCCGGATAAGCTGTTTAATCATTCTCTTTTTTGATGTTTTCTTTGACAAAGAGTTACAGGAAAGTGTAAATAAAGCACACGCAAAGTTCCAGAAGTTCCCGTCAGCCCTTCTTATCTGATTAGCAAACTAAATAGACGCCGTAAAGTTTGTGGTACTCTTTAAGAACATTAACGAAAGGTCGGCTGTAAAGAAAGCAGGCACAGTAGTGTGTGTGTGTGTGTGTGTGTGTGTAAGTGTCTGACTGTGTGTGAGAAGGAACAGGTCATAAGATGATGTAATTGCAATCAAAATGACAACGCCCCGCTGAGATCAGTACTAAAGTGATACAGAACGATGTTTTGATGTGATCTCATACACTGCAGTCTGTCCTCTCTCACATTTTCCTCACAAACTTTCTCCCACGACTCGCATCACCAGTGGTTCAATGGCTCTCCCTGGTGTTGGTCTGGTGAAGTGCAGCACAGAGGCAGGACAACAGATTCTGAAGGGCATCTTCTAAATCTACAGCTACAGCCACCAAAAAAGGACAACAATGTCATCAGTACAAAGATCTGCCATTTAGGATAATTCATCATCAGAGTTGAAAGAAAAAAAAGAGTCAGGGTACACTGCCAGTCAAAAGTTTTTGCACACTGAGATTTTCTACATTCACATGTTCCTCACTTAATATTGACTAAAAAATACGCTCACTATTCTTTGCTAACTTTACAATATGACAAGTGTTAGGCATTTAATGAGCTATTAAGTGACACCCAATGGAATGAAGCTGTTAACGAGTGCATTTAAAGTTAAAGGACAGTCAATCACCACACAACCAGTAAATAGGATGTCAGACATGCACTGTTACAGATTCTTTCATCTTATAGAGGAAGCACGTATTATTTAGCATGTTTTGATTTACAGTTGTTCACTCAACAACTTTCCAGTGTTTAACAAGAATAAAAATCTGCAGTTTATTAAATAAATGGAGAAGTGGTAAAACCCTGTGGTGTGCAAAAATTGACTGGTGGTGTACATTAAGCTCAATAACATCACGGACAAAAAACACATTTTGGGAGGAGAGGTTAACACACTCTTAGCAAAAAACTTGACTCCAAAGATTTCCGGGAGTGTGACTAGGCAGCAAGGGCATGGTGTCGAGCGCCAAGCGGGGTGCCAAGACTGGAGAGGTTTGGCTGTGTGGTGCGGGTATGCATGTTAAAAACAAGTAAAAGAAAGACAGAGAGAGAGAGAGCGAAAAGAGGGAGGAGCGAGAGGAAGTCCACAGTGCAGCTGGGGTCTAGAATACTTCGGGTCTTAAGGGCTGGATTAACATTACAATGCCTGAGGAGTCCCATTAACAAGCTGTATGGACACAAACCCTCGCCTTCCAACAGGCCAAACCAAACCTCTTCTCCCAGAGTCCCTCTTTTGGTGGAGCCTTAAAGCCCTTGTACTCCAGTGAAAAGAAAAGGAGTGAGGAGAAAGGTGAAAAGGAGGAGGAGAAACGCACAGGATCGGAAACTCAACAAGTTCAGTGTGTGCTGTGGATCAACAGATTCAGTGTGGTGATGGGCAAGTGATTGAGCAATAGGCACGGGGGGGTTCGGTTTGTCGACCAGAGGGGAGCGAGCATTTATGTTATAATGAATGGGGTAAAATTCTGTTTTGTGAAATGGGGGGTGGCGAGCAATTTCGGTTTGTTGAATGGGGGGGTAAACAATTTTATTTTCTCGAATAGGGGAATGGCTTGTCAAATGGGTTGGTGGTGAGGAATTTCAGTTTGTCGACCAGAGGGTGGCAAGGCACTTTCATTTCAACAAACGGAGGGATGAACAATTTTGTTTTGTCGAATGGGGGGTGGCAAGGAATTTCGGTTCATCAGATTGGAGGGTGGTGAACAATTTTTTTCTTATTTTGTCTAATGGGGTTAGGCATTATTTCATCTTGTCAAGGGTGGAGGTTCCTTTT
The DNA here is from genome assembly GCA_037974445.1 of Brycinus macrolepidotus. Classification (NCBI taxonomy): domain Eukaryota; kingdom Metazoa; phylum Chordata; class Actinopteri; order Characiformes; family Alestidae; genus Brycinus; species Brycinus macrolepidotus. Next base: position 11,901,739 of record JBBPCZ010000037.1, on the reverse strand, counting down.
TTGTTTTGTTTCTTTTTTGCACTGTGGCACCAAAGATTGTGGCACGAAGAAATGTTAAGAGCAGAAACACTGAAGTTGTCCCAGGACCCACAGTTAGGCATGTTGAGCAGGGAAGAGCATCAAAAACTGCTTTTAACAACATCTGTAATAACAACTGACCTCCAGGCAGCTGTACGGGTGAAACAGGAGAATACCACCGACAAATCCAGCCTGTTCATTTACCAGTGAAACCAATCCACCAACCACCAGTATTTCCAACTAATATAACTAAGTCAGAAGAGCAGATTCATGAATAATCACTTTCATCAGGAACTGACATTTGTGCCTTAAAACCAAGTTTCCAAACCATCAAACAGAACAGAAAGTCTGAAAAACTTCTCAGACTCCATGTACAGCGAATTGTGTCTTAACTGTTGGACTTCATCCCAGCATGCATTCTTATGCAGAAGAACACGCTGTGGCTGCCCTGCTGCTGTAAGATTCGGGTGCCCCAGTCAGCGAGGAGACGGAACCATGGCTTTAGCGCCCCATGGGAAGAGGGCATTGTGGGCTGCTGCTTTGGCACCCGGTCCAGAGAAGAGTCTGAGCGAGGATCTTCCCAGACGCCTGTTGCTCCAGAGGCCGTAACTATGGCTCAACTTCTCAGAAGAGGATGTTCCTGCGGCTCGAAGAACAATATGCTTTCTAACAAAAACAAGATACACTCCGATCTCTCTAAAACTTCCCTAAAACAGGGAGGTACCCGTTCCTTATCAAATCCCATAGCACTACCAGCCCTTACTGGCAGCGGGGCCTACCAAAATAAGAAGGGATTCCAGAGAGCGCTGCGCTGATGCCCAACCATTTCTTTATCCTCCTCATGTCTCAATATCAACATTAGTACTGGCACGGCCAAAAACTGGGACCGCGCCCAACCCGCAACCTTCCTCTCGCTGCTTGTTTAATCTCAGAATTGTGAGTCGGCGCGCGTTTCTATCTGCATCTGCCGTAATCCTCAGCTCACAACACGGCAAAGGCCCTCGTCTTTGATCAGGGAAAGGGCTACAAATGGATGTGGGCGGAATAGAAGATTCGAAGAATTTGGAAGCGGTTGATGATGGACAGGAGAAGCCCTTTGAAGTGTGGGAGAGCAACAAGGTGGCGTGCTTTCCACAGTCTCTGCATCTGCCGGCCTGACCGACACAGCAATAGAAACTAGGGGTGTGCCGTTCCGATCCTCAGTATCGCTATCAGTCTAATACAGGCCAAAATCACTGGATCTGATATCAGGAAAGGCCTGAATGATCACCCAAACACTGAACCAAACTCTGATCGACAGATGAGGACACAAGTAGCACAGACAAGCAGCAGGTCTGCAGGTCCCAAACGGCTCCTGCACCCAAACAGTGTAAAACATGTCTAACAAAGAGCCGCTGGAGATTCAGCCATGTGTGCAGAACTCCATAATGGACACATTGGGCACTATATGGGTGTAGAAACTGGAATTTTATAACTTACACAGCACTCCCTAGAGGAAGCAGGCAGCCGTTTCTGATTCAGACAGATGTTTTATTAACAAGATTCAAGTTTCAAGATTCTTTATTTGTCACATGCATAGTCATACAAGTACAACACACAGTGAAATGTATCCTGAACCG
>JBBPCZ010000037.1:11868177-11883173 GCA_037974445.1 Brycinus macrolepidotus | reverse complement strand
GTATACTGGTGGTGCTGAATGCTGAGTGGTTGGAACTCCTTTATCTAGGCTCCTTGTATCTTCAGGCACTTTGCAGCTTTTCACAGTAAAACATTTGTTCCCATTTCATTCATTTAATCTACTCAGTATGCCAAAGATAAGACAGTTTGACGGACATGAAACAGTATTTGTGCACCAACAAGGTAATTCAAAGCAAAATATAAAGAAATGAGAGGTGGCTCAAAACCACAGTACTGTAAATCATCATGCCTTTAAGTGGACCACTTACATGCCCCACCAGGTCCTTTCTGTGCATTGCATTCTCTCTGAGAATTCAAAGCAACGCATCTTGAGAATGTTGAAATAGCCATAGCCCACCACATCAGACATGCTGTCATTGGCATTGTGAAGGCAGTGGCTGAACCTGAATCGGGATCACAGAGACAGATTTCTGTTAGTTCCTTGGTGTTACCGGGCGGTAATATGAGAACCTTAAGTAAACTATGTTTCGGCTCATGTTACCATGGCATCTGTAATGAACCAGGGTTGCTGGCAGCTGCAGGAACATGACGGCTCACACTAATGAAGTTAGACTTACTTGTTGTCGCAGTCGCAGTGGGACAAGGTGAAGAGGTTGGTGTTGAAGATCCCATGGTTGAACCCAAATGAGGCGATGGAGTCTTTGCAGTGGTCATGCTCCCTGCAACACCTATCCGTCTCCGTAAACATACCTGTGACACGAGAGGACAGTTGTAAGAGCAAGGTCCCCATAGTAGGGTTACAATGCTAACAGCACAACAAAGGTGTTCCTCTGACCTAAGTCTGAAAAGTTGAGGGCCTTGTTTCCGGCGCCACACCACAGAGTTCCGGGGAACAGAGGGAACAGCCATGCCCTCTTTGAGCGCCTCAGCTTCAGTCCAGGACCTCCTCCACTGTTCTGCATGGGTGCCACTTTGCGGTCGACGCTCTCCAGGTCCCTGCCCCTGCGCACAGGGGTCCTCAGTCCTGCCAAGTGGCCCACAGTCGCACAGGGGCCATCGGGTTCAGCCAGTTCACTGATGTTGAAGCGTCCATCTGGACTTTCTGAGAATGGCCTGCCTCCGGCCTCCTTGCACTTGAATAAATAATTTTTGGTAATCGCTGGATCGTTGCTTTTAATACAGTCCACCAGGCGGTTCTCCTTGTTCCAGATACTGTCATACAGGACAGAAGATCCTGTACTGGCCTCCCTGGTCTGGAGAAGGAACATGTGTTGCGTGCGTCCATTTGAGATGGGTTTAGACCAGAAGCAGAAACCGCTGGCGGCGGAAAAATTGAGAGAAGCCAAAACAAGGCATACTACAGCCTGGAGAAGGCAGTGACCGTTCATTTTATTTCTCAAATCCAGAGAGGGAAGACTGTGGAACCCCTCTGCACTGAAATGCTTGGGCTTTTCACTCCAGAGGGTTCCAGAAGAGGCGAATTGAGGGCATAAAATAAATGTGAGGTGCCAGAGCCACGGGTATCAAACGCCTCTGTTATGAGGCAGGCCAGCTCACCCTGCCTCCTTTTATATGATACACCGAATGGGGGACTTCCCTCATGCCATGTGGACTTGGGTCAACATCAGGATGTTTCACTGACCTGACAGAGGGGTGATGGCGGGAGGCGTGTCTCAGCTGAGCGGATTTGTTAATGGAGGACCAGCTGTGCAGATCCCAACACAGATACAGGCACAGTCTGAGGACCAGCGCAGTAAAGCAAAAGGCGATGTATCAAACATTTATAGACGCATTAGTCATTACCTTTATCGTGCTTTATCAATATCAACAACATCATATCTTCCTGCATGATATGACGTGATGTGACAACAAGACAAGATTCAAACTCCAGGCCAAATAGCACCACCGTTGGGACAGCCGCCAGGGCGACCTTAACATAGCAACACTCATGCATCCACGACCACATCCTCTGCGAGCTCAGCCCTGGATCTGCCTGAAATGTGTTGCGGGGAAACATTTGAAGTGATAGGTTAGAACTTGACACACAAAGGAGGCCACGGCGTTTGCATAGCGGGGCAAAGGTCACCCGGGCCCTTCTTGCGTGGCCTTGCCGTGATTGGTGCAGCCCTCGCCTGATTCGCGCAAAGTTTTCAGCCCAGGAGGCTCGGCTGGCAGGTTAACCATTAATGTTGCTTTACTGGCAACCGCCCCTCCCCCGAGTCAGGTTCTAATCTCTGTGAAACATCAGGCCCCAAAATAAAATGTGCTTATAAATATATTTTTAATGTATGGCATATTTCTCTTTTTATTTCTTGCATTTAGCTGTTTGCAAATGTATCTATTTTCTAATCGCATATCTCATATCGTATTTACTGATTATAATCAGGGAAAACCTGGACAAAATGTACTTTAAACTAATATAATACAATGTCTACTGATTCTGACATATTTCACTCTTTACAAGCTTATTTTGTATCTCATGGTGGGACCCAGTGATGGAGATCTGGAGTCTTTTTTTGACTCAGAGAGCTTTTATAAGTTTTTCTCTATGTAATTGATTGTTCTTTTGCTTTCAAGGCTTTGGCCTATGGTTTTAAAAGGGCAGCGTGCCCCCCAACAGCTTTTTCAGTGGCTGGACAATCGTTTGTTTTATTATTTTCTCTCCTGGAGTCTTTGTAAACAATGCATCACCACGTCCGCTAACATTGCAGCACCAACATTTCCCAAAAGCAAATTACAGGAAAGTACACGAGCGCAGTGCGAGGGGTAAGATGGAAATGACATGCTGAAGTGTAATCAATATTCACTGTTTACTATAAGACCAAAGGAACACGGGAAGTGTAAGAAATAATGGAAACACCACTTGAAACATGACCTTATAGCTGCACTTTGTGGGTTTACAATCACTATTTTATGTGATATTTTGTACACTCCCTGTAGCTTGTGAATACACTTATAGGATGTGATTTTTAAAAATGTCTCCAAAAACACTTGATGGACATTCCAGCAGGGTTTGACTTTTATCTGAGTGTCAATGAGGAAAGCTGACATCATCAATGTCTGAACATTTTCTCCTTTTTTCCACAAAATTTGGAAATCCCAGCTGCTGTTTGCTCTGTGTCAAAAACTCACAATGAATGAACCAACAGGAATGGTCTGAAATGGTTTGCTACTAGGAGTTTGCTGATCCAATACTTGGTCCAATACGGGCCAAAATAACAGGTGATCAGTATACTGGTGGTGCTGAATGCTGAGTGGTTGGAACACCTTTATCTTCAGCTTGTATCTTTAGGCACTTTGTAGCCTGTCGCAGTAAAACATTTGTTCCCATTTCTTTCATTTAATCTACTCAACATGACAAAGATAAGACAGTCTGACAGGAATAAAATAGTATTTTTGCACCAACAAGGCGATTCAAAGCAAAATATAAAGAAACGAGGGATGGCTGTATATAAACAGTATTGTATATAAACCATTATTTATTGCTGCCAACCAGGATGGTCCATTTCATTTTTTAAATTGAGAAAAAAAGGAATGAGGGGTGGCTCAAGACTTTTGCACAGTATTGTAATAACTAGCCTGGTGATGGTGGGCATAATCCAGAATTTTCTCTCCACACTGGAAGACACGCTTCCCTTCGCTGACCTTTGTGCCAGGTCTTCTGAGAGCACGAACACACGTGGTTATGATGTATGAGATGTTTGAATACACACGTTGCCACATATCAGTACTACGAGGTTACTTGGTGTCACATATATTTTATTGGCTAGTACATGTGTGTACACTCAACATACAGTGTGTATGAGCATGTAACAAACTGAGTAAGCTTCTGTCAGCCATAGCAACAATGTAACAATATCAGAGAAAATGCACATATCCAGTAAGTGAGCACTCCTATGCACTATATTGAAATCAAACATTACTCTCCAATGATACAACAATCAAGACTATCTTCATATTCAGACTGAATGCTGGGTCTAATTTAGCTCAGCTTTGTTTGCACGATTTAAAAGCAGAGATTCAAGGCCATAACAGTATGGAATGGTTTTCCAGTCTAATAAAGCAGTCATGTTTACAATGATTTGGTGTTTACGATTTAATTACTGTTTTCATCACATATATTTTCCAGCCTCTTATCCTACGAGGCTCGTTCGTGTTGCCTGATAATCCACGGTGCATCTTGTGCTGTAGTGGATTAACAGTCTGATGTTACCTAAACCACTAGTTACGTAACAGCTCATCACAGGACTCCAGAGCAGAAACCGCGGGACACAGAGTCAGGGGGGCACAGCTAGGGCGGCGGAAGACGAGATCATACAGTCACAGAGGTTCAGCAGGACATGGACGCGCTCTAGTCCTCGGCCTCCACATTGTTTTGGTTGAACAGGACGTGCCAGCGTTCGATCTTCTTGTCTTTGTTCTTCAGGCACTCATACCAGTGCTTCAGGCATTCTCCTTTGGCAGTGATGCCAAGCTGGCATCCACCTGTGATTCAGACAACAGATTTTGCAGTGTTTTCTAAACTGTCATCATCATCGTCATCATCATCATCATCATCACTATCAACGTCTTCATTGTCAACATCATCATCATCATCATCATCATCATCATCACCATCAACGTCTTCATTGTCAACATCATCATCATCATCATCATCATCATCATCATCACCAACGTCTTCATTGTCAACAACATCATCATCATCATCATCACCATCACCAACACCATCAACGTCTTCATTGTCAACATCATCATCATCATCACCATCAACGTCTTCATTGTCCAAATCATCATCATCATCATTGCTGTCATCAATGTCATCGTCGTCGTCTACGCCATCATCGACATCATCATTATCAGTGTCACATTGTCATCTCCATCATCATAGGTACCGTCATCATTATTATCATTATCTTCAGCCTCATTGTCATCATAATTATCATCACTGTCATCATCATCATCATCATCACGGTCATTTTCATTGTCATCATTGACATAATCGTTATCGTCATTGTCGTCAACATCGCCATCATCATCGTCATAAATCTCCGTCGTCATAAACATCATCGTCATCTGTGTCATTATTATCACCAGGGTCATTATCATCAGCGTCACCATCTTCATAATTACCATCATCATCGTCATCATCACCCTTATATCTGTCCAAAACAAGCACTGATTATAAGCTAAAAATAATTAACTGACAATATCTGCCTTTATAATTTGATACAATCTTAACAGTTTTGGTTGAATAGCGCTTCACTAACTGCTCTGAGAAACGTCAATAAACAGCAGAAATATAGAAAGAATATGTATATTGTAGCAGAGGGGTGGAGCTTAGCAAGATTTCCTTGCAGTTTTGTGGGTTTCTTCACCACCACCCCCCCACACCCGGTTCCAGACCCCCCCACCACTGTGTTCCCTCACATTAAATATGCTTCCGATGCCCCAGCCCCCGAGTGTCAGGAGCGTTGAGGAGATCCAGCCAATTCACAATGACTAAAAACCTGTCATCAACCGTCTGCCATGACTTATTAGAGTTTAAATATATAATTAATATATGAGGTCAGAGTACAGACTCCCAGCTTTAATCTGAAGGCATTTGCACCCAAATCAGGCAATTACAAGCCTTTTCACAAATGTCTCACAATTTTTAAAGGCTCTAAGTAATTGGACAACGGGCTGCTCAGCCGTTCCTTGGCCAAGCATGTCATTGCCTCATTATTCCACTCACAAATCAGCAGATAAAAGGTCTAGAGTTCATTTCAAGTGTGGCGGTTGTGTTTGGAATTTGTTTCTCTCATGGACAATGACCTGAAGCAAACCGCAAAAGTTGCCCAAGACTTTTTTAAGGCCGAGAAGTGGACCATTCTGGAACGGCTGAGTCAATTATTTCAATCAAGTATGCGTTTCACTGACAGGAGCAAAACTGAAGGTTTCAAATGTTTCAAGAGCGAGCAGGAACTGAGGACGGCTGCAGTAAAGACCTGGCAGAGAACCAACAGGGAAAGAAACCCAGGTGATGTCTGTGGGACTTCAGACAGTCACCGACTGCACAGGGTTTGTATTAAAGAATTAAAAATAACAATTCATTATAACAAGGTCCAATTACTTTTGAGAACCTAAAATAGGGGAGAGGCTGCCTTTTATAAATGGTTCCAATTCCTGATTCCCATTGGTTGTGCAACACTCAGTCAATATGAATGTAAACCTGCACTTTAATCTCATATATGTTATTTTTTACACCAGTATGACGGTCGTTGTCAACCTCAGACCTTAGGACCGATGCTGCATCGGATGAACCGCCCACTACTCAATTAATCCATCAATCAATCAACGAATCAATCAATCAATCACCCTTTATTAATACTAAGAGATATAATGATGGTGACCCTTGTTTACACCACGGATGAGTGTTCATAGCACATAAAGTAACTGAAAATATTCAAATGGAATGTAATAAGCTTAAAACATCATCGTCAGACCAAATAAGGTAAAAATAAAACAAATAAATAAATAAACAACCAACCAACCAACCAAACAAACAAACAAACAACAAACAAAGCAACAAATAAATATAGGATAAGAATAAGAAATTAGAATTTAAGATTTTTTTTAAAAATTGTATCGCCAGATACAATTTTTGGATCAAAATTAAAATAAAACAATGAAATAAAACAAAACATTAGCCCTATTTCAAGCCGTATTGTATGTTCTGAAGGGTCCATACCTATGAAATCGTTGGATTTCCCCATGTCGTAGTCCCACACAGAAATATCCAGAGTCTTCTTTGCGAGTTCGCTGTGCTTGATCTCATAGCTGAACTCCTGCAATCACAAACAAACAAACAAACAAAGAAACAAAAGCCTGTCAGTGTCTGAAACATGTCTCTGACAGAACCCTCGTCATGTGACGTGAAGAGAAGAAGGGGACTCCTTTGTTTTGATGTGTCAGAGCTCATAAACGTTCTCGCAATGAGTCCTATTCACTTCCATCTCATATTAGGGTATTAACAGAGGTGCACGATTTGGACAAAATATCAGTATTGCGAATTTTACAGCTACATATTGCGATTGCAACACCTTTTAATACATTAAAGAGCCCATATCATCACTTTTCTGGCCCGAAGTCTGTAAATATTGTTCAAGTTCAAAATGTACATTTGCCCCACCCACTAACGCTGCAGTTCTAAGAAGTGTTTCAGCCCCGTGCTGCCTTTTGAGTGAGCTGCAATACAGGACAGCCAATCAGAAAAGAGGTAATTTACATATATCCGCCTTAGCGGTACATCAACAAATCCAGCCTGTTTAATTCTGAGAGATAAACAGAGAGTGGAAAATAGTGATGAACTGTGATGAGTTAGGAGGTATATTTTTGGTACATAAATCCACACAAACGTGATGAAAAACGAAACAGGAGGAAAATGTAGAATACGGGCTCTTTAAAGACATCAAGGCCAGTCAGAGTCTTTAATGGTTAAAGATTAAAAATAATTAGACTTTTTTTGGATTACACGAAGACCTCGATTCATCAGAGCACCCAGTAATTCACCTGGAGCTGTGATTGGTCGCTCTGTCAGAAACACTGTGATTGGTTCATTTACTTACTGCAGCCTTCTGCGATATCAGTATTGCACACACCGATATCGCCATGGCAACTAAGAGACGATATATTGTGTAGCCGTAGGCATCAGACACACATAAAGAGCAAACCTCATTAAATTCAGGGTTGAGGGTCTTCTTCTTGATCTGCGTTTTATTCTTAGCCTTCTTCCCCATGTCAGGCTTCAGGCAACTGCAGAGCAGCACGACAACAACAAAGACAACAATGAGCCGCACTTTTACGAGCTACAAAAACTAATTACTTTCCAAAAAAAGGGTCTATTATAAGCTAATAATAGTCGCCCCATGAGATCTGACGAAGGAGGACAAGGCCAGATGTTTTTACTTTACGTTTTGTTTGATGAAAAGTGCACTGAAATGTTCCAAAGATCAAAACACTCAATATATTGTTGCTATGGGAACTAAATCTTGTATCTCCTAAATGGAAACTTATTCAATCATTCTCTGAACTGCTTATCCTAACCAGGGTGTGTGTGTGGGGGGGGAGGGGGGGGCTACTGGAGTTTTTCCCAGCACGCATAGCACAAAGAAACATAATAGATGGTTTTCTAGTCCATGATAGAAAAAGCACGCACACACACACACACACTCTCTCTCTCTCTCTCTCTCTCTCTCTCACACACACACACACACACACAGCTAAGGGCAGTTTATCATCCCCAGTCCACCTGATGTGCAGGTCTTTGGACTGTGGGAGGAACCCAGAGAGGGAATCAAAACCTGGACTTCCTTGCTGAATTTTTTCCTAAGTAACTCAGACAATTTATATTGATCCACTGATTTCACAGATCAAAGATGAGCTGCTATTTTCAAAGCATGCCAAAAACAAAAGAAATAACAAAAGGTTTTGATCCAACAGCAACCCCATGTAGCACAGCTTCATGACTCCAACACTCAACACAGCTTGACACGTGTGTTTAAAACGTAACAGGTCAAGACGTTTTCCACCCTAAATTCAGCTCCTACTCACATCTTGACGAAAGGGTCAGAGTAGCCGTTGGAGTCCATGGCAGCCAGATGGGCGCAGCGGACGATGCCCACGATGAGTCGGCCCTGCTGGCTGCTGTAGGTGAGCGAGACCAGGATACGGCCTCGCTCCTCAGAGTCATCGCCTTCTTTCACCTACCAAACCCAGAGGACCAGTCAGCCCAGCGGACTACAGAAACAATGCAGTTCCAAACATCATGCAGTTTCTCACTTATTACAGTAGCCCACCAGCCAAGGCATGTTTGGAGTTCAAATGTTTCTTCCTGAGGATAAAACTGGAGCCATGAGGCTAACATTGTTAACAAACACTAGAAATCAATAGTCACCCAAAGATCTCCTGCTAAAACCCCATGGAGAGCAAAGCACTCCGAGCACTCGATCGTTTTGGGTGACTATTGACTTCTATGGTTTGTTAACAGCTAGGGCTAGGATTGTACTGATATAGATATAAATACTGATACCCATACCCTTATCGATCTACTCTCCGTAATTTGGTGGAATAAAAAACAAAGATGCTTCGGAGCTTATCTGTATTCCAGTACTGACCAGTCAAGAAACTCTAATTTGATTTTGGTTGAGTTATTTGCTAATTTATGAATATTCATGAGTTAATGAGGACCTCCCAAGACTGGAAGTACCCATCCCTGGTGTGTAAACTCTGTAAAACTAGGCTGTAAACGATGCTGTCTGTCTGTGCAAAGTGCATATGTGTATAATTTGGTTACCTCCTCCTCGTATAAGGCCATGCCGCGGATCGAACCCCCAGCAGCTACTCTCTTCACCTACATGGGGTGGGGTGGGGGGGGGCAAAAGCAGGCGGTGAAACTCAAGAACATACATTACGAGAACATCTTTAATCTAATAGTGGGAATAGCGTGACTTACCGGCACCACTCTCTCCAAACATACGCTGAAGTTTTTCTTCTGATTCATCTTGAGCTTCTTCAGGACCACCCGTGTCTCCCCAATGAACTCGTTATGTCCGAACTTGTCCTCATCACTCACCGACAGTCTGCCGGAGAACAAGAGAGACCCTTGCACTCTCGGAAATGTCAAGCCTTTAATTAAATTGTGAAGTTGCTAATCAACGAGTATCTCCAAGCCTCTCTGTAATGAAACCTCTGAGAGTAAAACCACATGCACCTCTTAACGATGGAGGATGATTATAATTAAAACACAGGCTGGTTAATTAGCTAAATACATTCTTATGCGTATTGCGCCACTCATGCAACACGTAACCTTGACGTTTACTTTTGTTCCAGACTAAAAGCCCTGGAAGCTTCCCTCACCTGAGGGTCTTTCTCTGCAGGTCTTCGTTGGTGATGCCGTGGTAGACCAGGGTCTCGTTCCAGACTGGGTTCAGAGTGTTATACAGAGTCTTTGTGCGTAGCTTGTTAGACTGGCAAAAGGAGAAAGACAGTAAGAATATTTTCAGGACATAAGTTTCCCTTTCAGATCATTACGTTCCCAACAAAACATTTAAAGTGTTACTCAATGCACGCAGCAGTTTAAGGATTCCTTGCGGAGCTCAGGGATTTTTTTGCCTTCTCATTGCCCCAGAAGTTGCAGGTTAAGGTCATGGAGTCTTGAAAGGGTTGAGCCAAAGAGCAATAAAGTAGTTGCACAAGTGGTTTGTATAGTGGGAATGGTAAGTGCAAAAAGTAAACAATGTGTACATGATTACAGACAGCTCCATAGTTATTGGCATTCTTGGTAAAGACGGGTAAAAAAGGACCTGAAAATCAATTTTATGATGAACATGGGCATCCAGGGCAACAGCCCTGCATGATCTCAAAGATAATAAAAATAAGACATATTTATTTTACCCATTTTAGGGTCACCAATTCTCCAAAACCACCGTAAGACACCACCATAATGCAAGCAAACTGTTTGGAAGACCACTAGAAGAAAACATTTTCTTTCATCTGACCACAAAGGTGTACACAAGACGCCACTGGAACCGACTTCTGCAGCCAGATGAGACACAATGGAGCTTTTTGACAAAAAACAACAAACACAAGGTGGGTTTGACCCTGAGAATCATGTTAAGATACATGACATCATGGACACCATGAAGAAGTGGGCTTTTTTTAATGAATCTGTCTGCCTCTGCCAACAAGCTAGTCATGGCTGGATCTTCCAGCAGGACAAGGACCTGAACCCCATTGGAAATCTGTGGCGCTGGAGCTGAAGAGGATCATCCAAAAAAGAGGAAACATTGCCCGAAAATACTGGTTTCTGTTATATTGATAAAAGGAGGTTGTGCAGAGTTCAGGGACGCTTTTAAATGTGATTAAAGACTAAAAACTTTAGACTTAATCAGCTTTTTGTTTTCTTAGACTAATTTCTCTCCTATTTGAACTGTCAACTAATTAACCATAAAAACATTTCTGGGGGCTTCTTTTACCCATCTTCACAAAGCCAATAATTCTGATGCTGACTGGGAACTTCATCTGTCGAGTGCAGTTGAGACGTAAAGCAGAACCTCCCAACGGCACCCAAGTCAAAACAACCGCATCAGAAGGTGTGTTGGTGTTACCTTGCTGGCCCCTGGCAGCAAATGCAGCTTGACATATGGATCAGCCAGGCCGTTGGAGTCCATCGGCTTGAGGCCCTAAAGCGAAGAGACAAGAGTGAGGAGACAACTTTCATCCGCCTGCATTAGAGAAGCCACTCTGGGTGTTCAGGTTTATGGTTACATACATCGTGACATGATCCTCCGAGGAAGCTTTCGACGGGTACGGAAATAGACTTAAACAGAACCGCTTACTTAATGTGATTTCCGCTCAGGAACCCAATACCTTGGCTCTGATGATGTTGCAGTGCAGGGAGCTGCTTTCCTCCTCGTACAGCAGGCTGAAGTCCAGCATCCCCAGCGTGGCTGAGAGAGGGACAGCGCAACGGGTCAGAGGAAAGGAGCCCACATTCCAACCACAAACTAGAGGCCAAATCTAGGGTTCTAGTGTTCTATAGATGGCACATGCATGGTGTGAATGCAGGGAGGATCGAGCTGCAACGGTAAACAATTTAGTCCAGCAAGGAACCTGTGGGCTACAAACACGAGCATGCGTCACAGCGCATTAGTGTCTTACTGGCATCGTCGGAGTCATAGCTGTTGGCGTCCTCCTCCTCCTCATTGGTGGAGGTGGGGGGAGGGGGCTGGCGTGTGGCGGGGGTGTTTGCGAACGAGGGCCGCGTCTCTTTCTGCATTGTAGGTAGAACCCTGTTCTCCGGGGGCCCAACTCCTTTCTGGAGATCAAGAGTTTCGACTGCAACAGAAACACACTGCATGACCAGTCCAGATCCAAAACAGGGAAACATCAGAAACATCACCGGGTTCAGGAGTGACCCAAATCATCAAACACCCCCAGACACACCAGCGATACACCGTTAAAACATCTGGTCTTTTATCTTAAATAAACAAATACATTTAATAACAATGGATTCAAATGTGTATATGTGTATTTCTATATGTGTATATGTATATCTATATGTATGTGTATTTGTAAATATGTGTGTATGTGCATGTGTACATGTATAGGCATATGTATACATATATGTCCATGCGTATGCATATATGAGAGATAGATAGTGTCAGGTCTCGGTATGCGGCCGCTAGAGGCCGCTGTTGTTCTAGCTCGAGTTGGGACTCTTATTTTGACAAAGGATGTGTTTGTGTTTGAAGTCACGCTCTGTCAGGTGTCTAGTGTTTGGAATTTAAGTGATTGTTGTCAGTGATTGGTTTACGTCTGAATTCTGTTTGTATTTATAGTGCTTTAGGTTTTGTTGTAGGTGTCGGTCAACCATCACGGACCCTCATGGAGATCCTCACGTTACCCATCCTAGTGTGTCTACTACAGTGTATGTTTTAGGCCCTCATGCCTTTTTGTGTTTTGAGTTTGTCTTGCAATAAAAAACGATCAAGGGAACTTGTGTCTACGCCTCGCCTCTCCACTCCCCGCACCCCCTACGTGACACACAGATAGGTAGATAGATCATATATATATATATATATATATATATACAGCTCCGGAAAAAAAATGAGACCACTGCAATTTATTTTTAAATCAGCATCTCTATGAGCATGACAACCATTCCATGCCAGTGTCCGTTAAATTCCTCCACAAGCACCTCATTCTGCTTTATGAAGTACTGATTAGTTGAATCACCTGACCTGAATCAAATCTTATTTAATGAGGAAAAGTATAAAAAAAACACTGCTGTAATCAACACTCTCCTCTTGCAGTGTGACCAGTTGGATGGCAAAACACTACTAGAAGTACGTCAAAGGTGATTACTGCCATTTTGTTTAGGAGTGAACAAGAGATTTGTTTTCTTTGAATTATTCAAGTTCTGTAAACACTGCATCGTTTCTCTTATTCTGACTCATTGTCATTGCCTTTACAATTTGGAAGTTAGGAGAAATAGAATAACAGTTCTTAAAAACTAAGGCCAAGCTGTTCAGTCACCTATAAAAGCTAAAACCTGAGAAACTGAATATATATATACAGTGACTGTAAAATAACAGAACTTTTCCAGTAAAATTTTCATTAAGTGGATGCTTCAACAGCCAAGTTCTCCTGCACAGCCTGTGCTCAGACTCACCTCCAGATGTTCGGAGATGTTTACCTGTTTGAGAGGGCGTGGCTGCAGAAGGTGGTTGAGAAGGTCTGCAGCTCTGGACGGGTTCCTCTCTCTTCACTGCCGTCAGGTCGGTGCGTCTCTCCACAGCGTGCTGTGTGACACTCCTGCTCTCGGCCGGTCGAGCTCCTGCAGCCGCTTGCTCCTTCTGGACCGTGGCGCACGGCTCCTGCTGCTCCTGGGGCTTCGTTTCTGCTCAGCGAGAACAAACTGGAAAGTGATATTCCAGTTTTCAGGCCCTTTTAGTTACATTAAACTCACTGGAACAAATACTGACCTGGAAGGTGCTGCCCTCTGCCGAGAAGCTGGGTGCTGTCTGGGTCCAGGAGAAAATACAGGAGGGTGAAAGTGATTATTTTGCTTCTATTTAGAAGAAAATCACACGTCTGATTAAAATATACAGGATTCAACATTAACATTTTTCCCCAACCTGCTCAGCCTTTATACTGTCCCAAACTGTTTTTTTGCTTTCAAAAACATTTTTGAACTAATTTCTTAAGCACAATTCATTTTTTAACATTATCATTCATATTATTATTGTTTTAGTTTTTATTATGCATTTTTATTATGATTATTACAAGCATAATTATCATATTTAGTCAAAAAGCATGAGTTTTGTGTGCTTTACGTTTGCAAAGAATTTTTTTGTTCTCTTTTTTACTATTACTGAGTCAGTGAGCACAAACAGCCAGTCAGTTCACCATCCAGTCAGGACTCAGCCCTTCAGGTGGCCGACCAGTCAGCACTCAGTAGCCAGAATGAAAAGAGTCATACTATCCAAAACTTGTTTACTGTAGAAAATGGAAAACTAAGTTTTCATCCAGAGTTAACGAAAATGAATTAATGAAATGAGCTAAGGAAATCCAAAATTTGCCAAAATTAAGACAATATTTTATTAATATTTTTAACAATTTAGTCCCATTTGAGCCAATTGGTAAGGGCTCACTGGCGCCCTCTACTGTTTTTCCCAGTCTTGGGAAAGAGCCTCATAAACCAGCTCTGTTTTCTCCACCACTGTCCCGATTCATGGTTAATGTTGGAACCTGATGGAATCCTGATCAGTATTAACACGTAACTGAACAACACCATAATAAAAAGGCTTATCTATGTAATTGAAGCAGGCAAACCTCCGTTCTTTGTGTTGACGAATGCAGAGGCAGGTGTGTTGAACTCGTTCTGATTGGAGACGGGTAAGGGAGGGGGCAGGACCTGCTGTGGCATCCCCTTGAAGAACCAGGCACCCGACCGCTTCAGGATCTTGAGAGAGATTAAAAAGGACATTCATCAAACCGTCTCTGCCTCCCCATCCTGCCCCGTGGACGATTACACACAGTGCTTATTGTCTGGATGATCAGATCTTCCAAACAGGCTAATCTGAACTTCAAACAAGCCACTGCCCGAGGGGAGATGTTCCACTGTACACAATTTATCTCCAACATCAGGCTTGTTCTTTCTCCACAGTCCCAAACCACCATCCCCTTTATTTGCTGTAATGTAATAATACTGTAAAACATGATCTCCAGATACTATTACATCTCCTGAAAAGGAACATGATTTATATTAGTGGAGTATCTGGTTTTAGGGCCCCTCTACAGAAACTGGGCCCAGAATTCCTCCACAGCAGCCGTCTCGTTACACCTAATGTCCATGATATACATTATACATGTGTTATCACGCCACTTACAGTGCTGTGTAAATTCTTGAGACACCCCTCATTTCTTCATATTTTGCTTCCAGACTTTCTTGTATTTTTAATGTGGTTTTGAGGAACAGTTCTCCAGGCTTCC
>JBBPCZ010000037.1:11850109-11862399 GCA_037974445.1 Brycinus macrolepidotus | reverse complement strand
GCATGCACACATACACGCATATAAACACACACACACACACATATATATCTGTCAAAAGTTTTTGCACACCAGTTTTTAACACACCCATTTTTTATTTTATTCTTGGTTGTTTGGTGATGCAGAGTCAAATTCTAGACTTTTTTTTTTATTTAAATGCAGTAGTTTCATCACTTAATAGCTCATTAAGGGTGTAACAAGCTAATAAAGAATCAATGTATGTGTAAATATATACACACACACACACAAACCTGCTCTTCCTCTCTGCGGCGCTGCAGCGTCTCAATGTAATGCTGAACTGCCATGTAGATGAAGCGGTACTGCGCCTCTGTCTGCACCATTCCTGAGCGCTGTGAACGCACCATCTGGATGGTCTTCGGCACGTCAATATCACAGTCCACCCCTAACACACAGAATGAATGTCACAGGCAATACACTTCACATACCTTTAGAATACAGTTATATCAGCACAACCTTCTAAACCTCTATCAACTGTATAATAACATCAGCCCATTTTCTGGTATGGAAAATGTGTTATTGCATGTTTATTCTACCATAAAGGTGCCGGAGACATTACCTTTTTCTCTGATGATGTCTATTAAGATGTCAATCACTATAAACGTTCCTGTTCGTCCGATCCCAGCGCTAATGAGAAGACAAAATGAATATTAATATTAAAACTAGACATTTGTTGTTATCAGAGTACCCATAACACAAACTTAAGCTCAACACAAAACACCAGACATGGGACTCAGACATAAAAAGAAAGGGACAAACATGTGCTCTCTCACCAACCTGCAGTGCACTACGATGGGGCCGGCCTCCAGAATGTGCTCCTGCTTCATCTTGACCTCCTCGAGAAAGTCCAGCACACCTCCAGGGTCTGTGGGTACGCCGTGGTCAGGCCAGGCGCGGAAATGGTACTGCCACACAGTGCGCTCCGTATTGCCCTATGCAACAACAGTCACAACAATGTCACAAACCAGCGGCTCAAATGATAAGGAGGAGTTAATTACAAAGAAATGTAAATTCTGAAACTTCTATTTGCATACTTAATGCCTTTTTAATTCCAGAAAAGTGATGATATGGGCACTTTAATCACTTTATTAAATTGCAATACATAGCAGTATAATCGCAACGCTAACATTTTGTCCATATTGTGCGGCCGATCTATACTTTTAACCTGAGAGACATACAACATGATTTATTGTTTGCTGAACTGGTTTAAGCATCCATTTATTCCTTTACCTGTCCAACCTTAGACAGCTTCAGTTCTCGGAGGATGTAATCGTGGGCTGACGTCTCCTTGACATTGCGCACACGCATGGCCCCGTATTCTTTTAGTGCCGACACGTCTGGCCAGTACTTCACGCATTTACTCTACAGGAAAAAAATACACAGAGATTAGACTCCTGTCTAGCTTAGTGTCATTACAGGTTACTGTTACTCATCTCAAATAAAAATCCAGCTTCAGACAAACAGAATAAAGAGAATGATGGAAAAAGGTATTCCTGTATGTATAAACGTATTCCTATTCTCACTAAACAATAAATAAACTGAAGCACACTTGCAAACCAAACAGAGATGACCTTTCGATAGCCTTCAGATGGAAAAGACCTTACCTTGCCCCTTTCAACCTCCTTGGTTGTCATAACAATGACTCTGGAGTTTTCCTGAAACACCATCCTCCAGAAGTCACTTATTGTGTTCTGCAGGCAGCCCTGGGTGGCGATGTAGCTTTTCTTTAATCTGGCATTGTTGCACTTTGACTCCAACTCCGGCTGCAGGAAGACACCAGTCAAATATTTAATGAGCCAATGATGTTTCTGACATAATATACGGCATCCAGCACATCCAGACCTCAGATATCAAACTTTGCTGATATCAACCAAATACCTATACCTGCTACTGGATCGGACAATCAGACTCAATTTCGGACTTAATAACGTGGTGAATGAGGGCTGCACAATATGGATTCCATGCAAATGAGCCTCTAAACAATCACAGGGTAATCAATCAGAGCTCCAGGTGAGTTACTGGCTGTTCTGGTAAAACGAGGTCTTCATGTAATCTAACTAAAGTCTAATTATTGTGGCCAATCTTTAACTATTAAAGGTGCTTTTGAAAATTATAATGTAAATTATATATGTAAATGATTTCTTTTCTGACTGGACACACTGTATTGCAAATCATTCAGAAGCGTAGTTGTCAGCTGACTTGAGACATTTTTAAATATTACACACACACACACACACACACACACACACACACACACACACACCCCCGTTAGGAAGCTCCTTAGGGAAATGCTACTGTTGACACATAACTCCAATAACTGGTATTTAAAATGATCGTCGCGTCTGCAGCATTTTTACAGATGAGCATTTAAGGACGGTGGTTATTAAGCTGCGAATGAGATATATAATTGACTCCTAATGCCAATCTAATTATGTAATTAAAATGAGGGTGATCTATGCAGGGTTTTGAGTGTATCAGTGTTTACCATAATAAATGTACTACCATGATGATGTTGGCGTTGATGTAGTCCGAGCCGGGCTCGTTCGTGTCCCCGTCGTTGAGAACCACTCGCGTGTGGTCGACTGTGGAGAAGATACAGTAATGTCAGCCAGTTTACTGGCCCTGGATGAACATGAGGTTCCCCGTTTTAAATCTATTTGAACTCCCTCCCCACTCATAAAACTCATTAAAGAGAAGAGCAATGAATCAGTAAAGACACAAAAGTATACACACAAGGTAGAATATTTTTGTATCTGTTTTTGTTCTTGTTTTCGGGACGTTGACCCTCCTTGCGGCTGTACAGCAGCTTGCACTCCTGCTGCTGGAGAGTCTGTGGGTGGTCACGGAAAGAGAAGGAATGAAGGCAGAGAAGATCCTGCAAAGCTCAAAGGATGGACAACAATACACGAACAAAGTGGTGTGGACCACTGCTCAGCTTGGTGTTTGATTCTCACCTCAAACTCCTCCCAGAAACCCTGCTTGACCTTATCAGTGGCTTCGGCTAGCTTGCTGAGCTCTCGCACTCGGCTCTCGATCTCAGCGGCATTAATGCGTGTGGTGTTCAGAGGCTTTCATAAGAAACAAGAACATCGTTATATACCTTCTTGAATATAAACATTATTGTACCTTGAAAATGAAAATAAGCGTTTTTGTGAAGCATAATAAATCCCTTTAACAAGAGGGATCCACAAAATTTTTACATATGCTTAGCTGCCCAGGTGCGAAATATAAATCAAGACTTTTAGATTTCTTTTAAGATACATGCAAGCATTTGGTGTGAACTATATATCAAAGTCTTAACAATAGGGCTGTGGCAAATTTTGGTCCAAATTATGACCCGTCTCACCCTATTTTTGAAATAACTCCAATAAAACCCCACACCTCACACACACTGAATGTAAGAACAAGCTTGATTTTTGTCAACAAGTGTTGATTATTGTCTGTTTATGTCTTGCATTTATATTACAGCAAGACAATAACTGGTGACGTGGTGACGTGGCAGTAAAAATCACAATGTAATCTAATCTAAAATTTGGTGAACCATAACTGACCTGTTTGAGCTGAAGCACCGTGCCCAGTGTTTCCACCATTGGGTTCTTCTTGTAGTGTTCCACCAGGTCCGTCAGGGAGTCAAACCTCTCCCCACCACCAACATCATACTTCATATCAGACTAAAGAACGAAAGTAGCAAGGCGGTTTTATAAAACTTATTTTTTATTAACAAAGCAGCTTTTTTTTAACCCAAAGTCGCTTTACTGGTATGTCAAACATAAGAAAACAGCATTTATTAAATAGTAAACAGACACAGAACATAAAGCAGACAAACAGCAGCATCACAGTCACAGATACTTGACATTTGGGAGACTCTGAAGGGGTAGGGAGGGGTTGCAGAGCTTAAAGAGTAATGAGAAGCAGCTCATCCTGAATACAGTAGCCAGTGAAGTTTATGGAGAGTGGTGGTGACGTTCAGACCTTTTATAAACCTCATATAAACGCACCTGGCAGCGGATCATGACGTGAGTGACTTTGGGTTTGCTGTCGCTGCTGTCTGTCTTGTCGTCGCCGGTTCGAACGGACAGCACAAAATCGCCAGGGTGGCTTTGGCTCTCCCTCACCAGGAAGCTGCCGTTCTTCCCTTTCTCCGTCAGCAGCTTCTCCGCCTCCCGGCCCGAAAGGTGTCCATGAAACCACCTTAGAGAACAAGACAATGTCAGACACCAAGACACCATAAAGGCAGTTATGAAACATGGTTACCGACTCCTAACGACTGAGGTGGATGTGGTGTGAGAGTCACCTCTCGGATGTAGGGTCGGCGCAGTTTAGCGGGTATTTCAGCTCAATCACGTCCCCATTCTTCTCCTTCAGCTGCCCGTGGTGCTCCATGTAGTACTGCACCAGCTCAGCCAGCGTGGCAAATTTCTCCCCTCCATACAGGTCGTAGTAGTCCCCTGTGTTCTGGATCTTAATGTGGGTGACGGCCCCATTTCGCCTAAACACAAATAAAATTTAAAAATTTTGATTTAAAGCTAAATCCATAAAACTGAAGTTGTAGAACTTTTACATATGGCAAACACACTACAACACTTAACACGCTTTAAATGTTCAGAATTACTGTTTGTAAGATTGGAAAGAAAAAATAGGTCAATTTATGCGCAGACAAGTCTATAAGATATGTTAGTAAGACTCTGGCTGTGTTCCAAACTGCACAGTACCATACCAAAGAGTGTAAAAAGTAGGACATGACCCTTAGAGATACTGGGACGCAGCTACAGTCAGACATGCTTTGATGCTTTGTAATAACACTGACTGCAAAAAACTTTCACATATCAGAATAAGAAAACAAAGTCAAACGTGAAATCATGTTTACTATACTGCCTCCTAGTGGTAGAAGTTATAATCACAATGATTTTACAATACACAAGTATATTTCACAGAAGTTCACTTAACCATGACACTGCGATGCCAACATGCCTTGAGGAGATGGATCACAAACAAAGGCACCTTCTATTAGGTTTGCCATCTAATGCAACTGACGGTTTAGCCCCGCCCATTCACACACTAATTCGCCAGCACCTTAAAGGTCAAAAATTTGATTTTTGCTGGACCTCGATTCATGTTTATCTACACCATACTCCTCCCACCCCACAGAGCGACTCGTGCACCAACACGACCACAGCCATCATCTGTATCCGAGCGTATCATCTGAATGCATCGTTAGACACCTACAAATAAAGCTTTCTTTGTAATAAAACACGCAGTTGGTCATACTGCTTATATAAACATCACTGCAGGCCAGGTTCAGACACTGTTCCCTAATGGCAGTTCCTCTTTCAGCAGGATAATCCCCCCACACTGCAAACACTGTACAGAAACCATTTGAGGAACATCACAAAGAGCTCAAGGTGCCTCCAGATTCCTCAGATCTCAATCCAAACGAGCTTTTGTGGGACAAACTAGTCCGATCTATGGAGGCCCCACCTCACAGCTTACAGGACTTAAAGGATCTGCTGGTGCAGAACCACAGACCTTCTGAGGTTCTTGTGGAGTCCTGACCTCCACGGGTCTGAGCTAATTTGGGGGACCAACATATTAGGCAGGTGGTTTTAATGTTTTGGCTGATCGGTGTGTAATGACATATGAATTTTCTATATACATTTTCAAAATAATTATTTAGCAGATTCAACCAGGACGCGCTTTTTAGTTGTTTAACCCCAAAAGAACAAGGTCCACTGTGCTCTCTTAGACTCCCAGTCAGGGATGGAGGCAGCATCACTGGGGACTGATCTTATGACCTCCTGATCATAGGACAACTACTATGGGATGACAGGGATGATGGGCGGTGCTTTGGAGTCTACGACAGCCCTAGGCGTAACGTATCATAATTTATCACAATAACAATAAATTTCGCAATATTGCCCACCATAAATAGGACGCCAGATCCCCCAGTCTGAAGATGTGCGGTACTGAGAATTGGTGCTGCAGCAATAATGAAGTTTTATCTTTCTAACAGGTCGTCAAACCCTACTTAAACATGGTTAAACTAATGGAGGGAGCATTAGTTTACCATTAGATGCACCACCTTTTACTGCATAAAAACCATTAAGCAAGACTGGAGTTCTGTACTGTTTACTCACATTCAGTAAATGTGCAATATGTGCAATACTGTTATAGATTTGACTGCTGCATGCACTGTCACTTCACTTCAGTGTAAAAAACTACTTACCTTAAACCCCTATGTGCAATTACTGTTACTTACACTCATCAATTTGTCTAATACACAATACTGGTGTCTACACTGCACCCCACCTGATGTACACATGTACATACTTTTCCCTATTCATGACTTTTTAATTTTATTTCTTTTTCTTCTCTTACCACTATTTGTCTTATTATTGAATCACAACTGTAAGTAATCTATATTGTATTTGTGTATATAGCATAGTGTACTCCATACTGAGCATTTTCTGCAGAGTTTTTATTGTATTTATTAGACTTTATATTTTATATGGTTCTTCTCTTTGTGTCTGCGTGTGACTGTGCAGTCGTAAACTAAGCAATTTTCTCTGGGATCAATAAAGTTTTCTGATTCTGATTATCTATTTAAATATTTTATATTGCTTTACCTTGAATGTCTTTAGGACTTAAATGCTGAGTGACATGTTTTATTCTCATCAAACCCATTTAATTATTATGTTGATCCTGTATTAATGTACATATGACAAGATCTAATCTCTAATTACTCTAACAATAAAGGAAGCAAGTTTTTAAGGAACCAAATGCTGAGGGCACACTGATGACTGGCGTGTGGTAAAAAGGGAAGTAGAATTTGAAATGTGAAGTGTTGCCAAGGTTGTGCGTTGTGACCATGCAGGTACATTTACACGCGTTCACTCCAAAATACCCAATAAAATACACCACATGTGGTTCAAATGATTACACTGCATGAATGAATGAAGCATTTTTGCCTGTAACTGTGGAATATAAATAGTGTTTTTTATTCATATTAAATGCCAAACAAGCTGCTTAGCTTTTTTATATTTAACGGCATTTTGAATTAGCCTTCATAAGTAATCCAGCTGTTTGAAATATGCCCGCAGCTACGGTACAGAAGCAGGTACGGAAGTGGTGGGTGGTTCGCTGGAAAGACTGATCAGAATATCAAGAAATGGGGGTATGAAGTTCATTTGAAGTTTCCTTTTCCTTTTTTTGTGGCTTTTCATATAAACACGGCGTTTTGGTCTCTCTTCAGCTGCGTCCTAACAAACATGGCATCTGTTTCACGAACACGCAGCTCTGCCTGAAGTGGCCGCTCACCTGACGGACAGGGTGAAGTCTCCAGGGTTGCTTTTGCTGGGTCGAGCCAGGAAGCTCCCGTCCACTCCACGGGTCAGCAGAAGGTTCTCAGCCTCCACGCCGGTGATGTTGGGGTGGAACCACCTGTTGACACAATTTCACAATTTCAGTTTTCTTACATGGGAACCAAAAGTTAGTTCCCAATTAGAACCGATGATAAACTACCCGGTCTCCGGTACCCATTTATTTTTTCAAAATTTTGGCTCTGCTCGTTGGTTCCTGAACACTACAGATCCGCCAGGACCAGCTTTAGTTGAATACATCATGAGACAACCTATTCATATTTATTTAGCATATTTATCTGACATATTTATTTAATGTTTGAGTGAGCATTTTACACTTGTGGCTGCTGGGACATTCTGAACATTCAGAATAAAGATATTTTTCCTATCTAAACATTTGTCTTCCTTTTTGTTTTCCTAAGAAACAGAATCAATAAGGAGAACCGGAATCTGTACCAGAACTGATCAAATTCAAACGATACCCTAACAGCGAATTTTCACAAAAAGGTACAAGTAATGCCTGGGCCACTACATCAGTCACGATTCGGGGAAACCAAACAAATACACCTGACAGACTAAGAGACAGGCAGCTGAACTGAGTCTCGGGTCGGGTAGTGGCAAATATTCAATTTAATACTTCGATATTTTCATGCTATGCACCACAATATTCCTTAAAACTGACATTAGATAAGTCGGAACAGACAGAACAAGAATCAGCAGAGCCACATTTAATAAATACTACTCAAACCTATAAACATATTGATTTTAATGCAACGATACACACTGTACTGCAACTTAACTGGTCTACTTATCATCTCTAAACAATAATGCAGTTTTTCAGAGCTCTGATACGCTCAGAAAAGCATATTGAGACATTACATGATGCAATTTATCACAATACCAATAAATATCATCACACTGCCCAACACTAGTGGCCAATTCCACACACTCAGCTCCATGTACGATGTTTCGAACATCACACATGGAAATCCACCTTTCCTTCAGTTCTAATTTACCATTCACATCTAGTTAGAGCTGCACGATATGGGCAACATATCAATCAATTTTACAGCTACATATAATGATTACGATGCCATTCAAGAAATTTAAGGGTTCGTATCATTGCTTTTCTGCAGTTATAAAAGCTTAAAGTCTGTAAATATTGTTTCAAATAGTATGTTTATTCCCCACATCCACTCAATCCTTATATGTAACATAAGCTACAAAAACAGGTCATTTTCAAATCAGTTTTTGTGATGTCACAAAACCCACATATCTAAATACACCAGTTTAGCCTCGGACATTCGTTCACCGATCTGCCAACACCTTTAATGGTTAAAAATTAGACTTTCGCTGGATTGGATGAAGACCTTGATTCATCAGAACACCCAGTAACTCACCTGGAGCTGTGATTAGTCACGCTGTCAGAAACACTGATTTCTTATAGACTCATTTGCATATTACAGCCTTCTGTGTTGCAGCATGGCAGAAACAGATATTGCGATAACGATTAGTAGACGATGTATCGTGCAGCCCTAGAAGAAACCTGCCCCCATGGTTAGATTCAATGGTTAAATATTTGATGTTTGTAAAATTACATGAAGACCTCCACTCATCAGAACATCCAGTAACTCAACTGGAGCTGTGATTAATCATCCTGACAGAAACATTGTCACTGGTTATAAGCTTGTTTGCATTTCGTGATACCAGTATCTCAGAGACTGATATTGTGATAACGGTTAAGATGATATATTGTGCAGCCCTACATCTAGTTCCTAGTTCCTTTTCAGGATCCTATTTCGTTCTGCTGGGTTGCTGAGAGCACCTGCACTGCCCTGCTGCTGCTCTCATCTCTCAAGCCAAAAAAATTTAATTTAACTCCCCCAAAAAAACAAACAAAAGAGAAGAAACAGCATCTAAACAGGCTTCAGTTCCTGCACTGACAGATCCTGGACACCCTCAGACGTCCAGAAAGACACATATCAGCCTACTTGAGCAGTTTTACGACTTTTTTTGCTTCTACTTTCAAGATAATCTGGCAGCTGCTTTTGCTCATAACACATCTGGAGCTCCGAAACCCAAAAATCCCCCTCCTCGAGGCAACCTGTCAGGTTTATTTTGGCAGCTATCTGGCAACCCATGCAAACACAAAGTAATGATAAAAACAATGAAAACAACAAGTGACGGAGTGTATGACATTCGGCACTCACAGAACATATTTATTTCTAGCTTATCGCCACATTCTTTTGAAAAAAGACAAAATAAAACGAGGCTAAAGCCGTCTTTCTAACCCCCTCCGAGTTTGTGACGTGTCCACGAGCTCGAGCTGACAACAGAAAAGAGCCCCTGTTAGGGAGACAGCGAGGTGTGTGTTTGTAGAGTCTGGTTTTCTGGCTTATCTGGATAAAATGTTCTTCTAGAAGGTCTAGAAGTGAAAGGTCGGTCTGGAGAGCCGGACAGAGAGCCGAGGGTCTCTCTCTTTAGGTTAAACTCGTTAGCTCGCGAGCTAGCCAGCTAGCCGTAGCAGAATGCTAACGAACGGCAGCAAGTTTGAAAAAGCTCCTTTTTAAACACTTTTCCGTCGTCCCGGAGGTTCAGTGTGGACTTCGGAAGCCCCCTGACAAGCCGTACAGCTTTTCCAGACTGAATAAAGATGACATTTCTCCCTCCTTTCCTCGAAATTCGTGTGTTTTTCGGCCCCTCACCTCCGAGATGTCATCTTCTCCCCCGGAGCTAGTTCACTCGACGACCAGGCGACCACAGCCAGCAGAACCAGCCCAATCCCTCATAAAGGACAGGAAAGCCGCCCCGTTCAGAACGGGCTGGAGTGTGTGTACATCTGCTCAGAGAAAACACACACAGAGCGGCAGAGCAGCCCTCCAGGCCTCGGCTCGGACTCGGACTCGGCTACACAGCGTCACCAGACCTGCGACCAGCCGCCGGAGCCCTGCCTGCGCCCCCCAGCGGCCTCCGAGCACCAGGGCTCCGTCCCCAATCCCACCACCCGCCCTAGATAGGGCGCTCTGTAGGGCATGGAAATGAAGTGCCGTCAATAAGGGCACTCGATAGACAACAGGAGCGATTTGGAACACGCCCACGCCAAATAGGGCCGTTAAGAGAGAGAAAAGGGTACAATAAAATAAAACAGAAATGTATATTATTTATTATTATATATATTATAATATATATTATAATATAACTTCAGCTGTCATTTTATTTATGTATCTTTCTATTACATAAGCCAAAAACTCCTATTTTTCTCTCCAGTGAGTGTTCTCTGGCCAGGAAAAAAAAAAGACAGAAGTAGGTGGCACAGTGCCGGCGTCAAGGGGGGGCATTCGAAGGCATTGCCCCCCCTAGCGAGTCGCCACGCCCCCTCCACACACACACACGCTCCAGCACCCATATGAATATAGTTCACGATCGATAGTGCACCCCCCCATAGTCAGTTAGATGCCAGCCCGGTAGATCCGCTCTGACGCCGGCCCTGAGGTGGCAATAGGTACATTTTGATGGATAAGATAAGATAAGAAAGAACTTTATTTATCCCGAGGAAAATTCTTTTGTTATTAGCAAAATAATAAGAAAATAGAAAAATAAACAACGGGATCAGTGCTTTTTTTTCAAATTATAAAACTTTTGCATATACAAGGAAGTGAATAAAAGACGCATTTTATTCTTTTAAATGAACTCTGTTTGGGGTTTTATTTAATCATGTTTCGTGTCTGAGCACCTGGACTGACCAGACTCACTGGGCTGTTCCACTTTAGGGGGGGGTCACTCATGTGGCCGTTTATTTAATATTGCAAATGTCGCCATATCCACTGGCTTTTACAAACATCTGGCCTTTTTCCGTGCACAAGATGAGTTTTATGAGCTCAGGCCCCGGTCTGGGGGTGTGATGTAGACAGGTCGGATAGAATCCGTGTGGTATCGTCCAGACCCGACCGGGCCGAGGGATTTTCTCTTTCGCGTTTCGCCGGCGGGTGGTTTGTTCCTCGCTGCTCTCCGTCTCGAGCCCGTACGTGGCAATCTGAGTGGAGGTCCCGAGCTCCTCGCTCTCCGTGCTGGTGGTCTTGGTCCGGAGGATGGTCTCGGTCCCGGAGGTCGGCCTCGTGCTCGCGGCCCTCGTGGCCGCTGTGTCCGGATACTTCGTCAGCATAGACGCGCACGCTGAGGAGTGTTTCTACGAGCGCGTGAACTCCGGAACCAAGATGGGCCTTATGTTCGAGGTGGCGGAGGGGGGCTTCCTGGACATCGACGTGGAGGTGAGGGGGTCGGGTTCGGACTCTGGGTTAGAGATCCGGATTCTGTCTGGGTAGAGTTCCGGGTTAGATTCCCGGATTCGGGCTCTGGGTAGAGTTCCGGGTTCGGGCTCTGGGTTAGAGTTCCAGGTTAGAGTGTAGGGTTCAGGCTCTGGGTTAGAGTTCCAGGTTCGAATCCCGGATTCGGGCTCTGGGTAGAGTTCCGGGTTCGGGCTCTGGGTTAGGGTTCCAGGTTTGAATCCCGGATTCGGGCTCTGGGTAGAGTTCCGGGTTCTGGCTCTGGGTTAGAGTTTCAGGTTAGAGTGTAGGGTTCGGGCTCTGGGTTAGAGTGTAGGGTTCAGGCTCTGGGTTAGAGTTCCAGGTTAGAGTGTAGGGTTCAGGCTCTGGATTAGAGTTCCGGGTTCGAATCCCGGATTCGGGCTCTGGGTAGAGTTCCGGGGTCGGGCTCTGGGTTAGGGTTCCGGGTTCGAATCCCGGATTCGGGCTCTGGGTAGAGTTCCGGGTTCTGGCTCTGGGTTAGAGTTCCAGGTTAGAGTGTAGGGTTCGGGCTCTGGGTTAGAGTGTAGGGTTCGGGCTCTGGGTTAGAGTTCCGGGTTCGAATTCCGGATTCGGGCTCTGGGTAGAGTTCCGGGTTCGAGCTCCGGGTTAGGCTTCC
>JBBPCZ010000037.1:11820347-11832051 GCA_037974445.1 Brycinus macrolepidotus | reverse complement strand
TATACTGGTGGTGCTGAATGCTGAGTGGTTGGAACTCCTTTATCTAGGCACCTTGTATCTTTAGGCACTTTGCAAAAATTTGTTCCCATTTCTTTCCTTTAATCTACTCAATATGCCAAAGATAAGACAGTCTGACAGACAGATAATAGTATTTTTTGCACCAACGAGGTGATTCAAAGGAAATATATAAAGAAATGAGGAGTGGCTCAAGACTTTTGCACAGTACTATGTAAAATATCTCATGTTTTAATAATAATCATGGTCTGTTGCACATTCTAAATATATTTCCCCTCTCTTAGATTACCTTGACAATGGCAATAACAAGATGGCAATCCAGCAGGCTGACAAGCTGCTCAAGAAGCACAGAGATCTTCATTGTGCTAAGGTGAGTGACCCGGTGCAGGCCTGAATCCCAGACCCGTAAAGTTTAGACTGTCTAATCAGTTAAAAGTTCTGTCATCTCATGACGGCCAGTTTGTATACCAGTATCACAGACCAATTTGATTCAGTTCAATCAGATTGGACACTGACGGGTCTTGTTTACAAAGACTGCAAAGCCAACTTGCACAAAACACTGTCGGAAACTGAAATTTTTTACTCTTCTGTCCCTAAATGTACCTTGTTTTCATGCAGATTGCAGGAAATAGAGCTTTCCTGTTGCACGTCAGTCAGATGTAGAGCAGTGTTTTTAGGCTCCATGGTAAAAGCCTGTATCCTAAAACATTGTGTGCTCTGAATCTCCGTTACAGACTCTGTAGTCCGTTCTGTTTTCCACTTCACGTTATGTGATGCTGCCTGGGATGATTGTAAATAAATCTGGACAAAAAAGATAGAATTTACCACCCATGGGACTAATAAAGGGTTTTATATATATATATATATATATATATGTGTCTGTGTGTGTCTGTGTCTGTGTCTGTGTGTGTGTGTGTGTGTGTGTGTGTGTGTGTGTGTGTGTATATATATATATGTATGTGTGTATATATATGTATATATATTAGGGGTGTCGAAATAACATGTTAATTTCTATCAATTAATCACAGAAAAAATAATGTGTTAAAAAAATTAACTCTGATTAATCTCATGCCGTTCTGGCCAAAGGTGCTCTGTGAAATGAAAGAGGAGACGAGAATGCGCTGCTTGGCCCAGTGAGTGGAAAGTTTATGTTTAAAAACGGAAAGATGGAACGGTTGATAGGAGTATTGTTATCTGCAGTTCATGCAATAAGGAATTTTTATATCATCAGAGTACATCGAGTCTAAAATATCACCTCAGCACAAAGCGTTTAGGAGCTAACCCGGTGGTCCGAGCCAGCACAGCCCCTGATACCAGGCTTGAAATGCCTTGTATGCATGGGCACTGGAACCATTATATAAGGGGGCGACTTTTAAAAATCATTAGTTTCGTCCCCCCACTTATCCACCCAGCGTTTTGAATGAGTGAAACACGCGAGACGCCGCATGCAGTGGTGCCACTAGCAGTGGTGCCGCTAGCAGTCCTTGGATTCGAAACCATGACCTTCTGATCGCAGGGGCAACTCCCTAACCACTAGGCCACCAGCTGGTTAAATAAATAAGTGATGAGTCTTGAAGCTCAAATTTATTTCAAAACACAGTGCTAGCTTGAATAGAAAGTTTCAGTGTTCCATAAAATATTGTCTGGTTAACTCTTCATAAAGTTCATCCTTGCACAGAGCTAATTAGCAGGCGAGCTGACATAAGATATAATTGAAATCTCCGAATTTTCTCCAGTCTATTAACATAATCAGATATTGTTAGAAGGACTGCAGCTCCTCTTTATTGCAAGAAGTTATTTTTTGCTGTTTTAAAATAAAACCATGTTCTTTTAAAGTTGTTACAACCACATGAAACAAACATTGTCAGTGCTCTTTAGCTAAATAGCAGTGAATTACCAAGGGTGTGGTGTATCTGGTTAAAACTGGTGCTTCTTTCTTTACTCCTGTAGGTCCTAAAGGCTATTGGCCTGCAACGCACAGGCAAGCAGGATGAAGCCTTCTCTCTCGCCCAAGAGGTGGCCAGCCTGGAGCCCACTGACGACAACTCCCTTCAGGCCCTCACCATTCTTTACAGAGAGATGCACCGACGTGAGTGGCCACATACAGTTTTAGTGCATGCCAGGGCTACAAATGTAATCCAGAATAATCCCACTAATCCCATCATCTTCAGTATGTTTCTACATTTTATTACAAAAAAGACAAACATATAGAAACAACAGCATTGTCAAACAGTGAGCCACGTGGTGAAAGACTTGGGGGGAAAAAAGTCAATATATTGGTAGTTCATCATAGTTCATTTGTGACCAGTTAACTTGAGACTTTATTCAATGGATTAGTTACAATGTGGTTATTACTGTATGTTTTGAGAATTTTTACATGTATTGTTTTTAATATTGTTTAGGGCTGCCACTAACAGCGATTTCCTATTGATTTGTCTATTGATTGTTTCACCAATTAGTCATTTAATCTAAGCACTTTTTCTTCCCAAAAATAATCGATTTATGGCTTTAATAATGAGTGTATTTAGGAGCCACAAGGGCAAAATGTTTTTTAAAAGCTCTCCCTATTAATGGGGATTTAATAAACACGAATAGTCAACATTTATGGTGTGTTTTCTTACAGTTTGTCATCCAGAGCCACGCCGGTGTGTTTTCACTTGAGATGCTGCAGTGCAATCAAGCATTTGCACAGTGAACAAACCACCTTTTTGTTTTCGAATAATTTGAAGTTTTCCTATACTTTAGAAGTCTTGGGTATTTAGAGACCGATTCGGACTCAGTGTCTGCAGTGACTTGAGCGTTGACTTGAGCTGACCATCGACTGGAATGAAAAACCACTTGTGTCATGCACACAGAAATTACACAGAGAAGAAAGGATGAAGAAAAAACATTCATTATAATGAGTTGTAAAGCGTTTTATAAATCCTAAAGATAATTTAAAAAACTGATTCTGGATAATTTATTGACGTTGACCAGTTGTGGCAGCCCTAATGTTCTTGTAAAATGCTGTATGGTGTATTCTCTCTCTGTCTCTAGCGGAGTTGGTGACCAAACTGTATGAAGCAGCAGTTCGGAAGGTTCCTACTAGTGAAGAGTATCACTCCCACCTCTTCATGGCTTATGCACGTGTTGGGGAGTACAAGAAAATGCAACAGGTAGAGCTGTCTCCTTCTCTCCATAGCTGTGTGGCCCATGGGCCGCTAACATATTTGCCTTTTAGGAAACAAAAACAAAAACTTCTGTCAGCCGTCTGTCTATAATCATTTTTCTTTTTTGTCTGTAACAGGCTGGAATGGCCCTTTATAAGATTGTCCCCAAAAACCCTTATTATTTCTGGTCTGTCATGAGCTTAGTAATGCAGGTATGTGCGCTTGAGAAATACTGATACTCATCAGTGAACAGGTACGTCAAATACAAACAGGTCTCAGGTCTTCTAACGTGTTTCTCCAGGCCATCTCTGCACAAGATGAGAAGCTCTCCCACACCATGTTCCTGCCTCTTGCTGAGCGCATGGTGGAGAAGATGGTCAAAGAGGAGAAAATTGAAGCCGAAGCGGAAGTAAGTGCACAACTCCTGCTTCGTCTGAGCTTTAGCTCAACATCAGTGTAGAATAATACAGTTTTGTGCTTGTTTGGTTCAGGTGCAGCTGTATTTCATGATCCTGGAGCGCCTGGGGAAATATGTTGAGGCACTGGAAGTGGTACGGGGACAGCTGGGAGGTGAGAAGGGACCGTAAAACAGCCCCTGTATTTCCTTACTCCCAAAAGTAGACACATTTCACTGGCAGTATATTGACTGTGACAGTTTCTTCAGATTGATATCATACCTGGGAACAGGTTTTATAACCCGAGAGTCAGTCCAAGACCGAAATTATTAATGTGTGTATGTGTGTCCTCAGAGAAGCTAACCAGTGAGCTGCAGAGCCGGGAAAACAAGTGCATGCTACTTTACCGCCAGCTGAAGCGCTGGCCTGAATGCAACGCCCTGTCCTGCAAGCTCCTTCTCAAAAAGTAAGCCTGCCACCACCATGCTTTCCTTAGCTGAGTGGGAAGTTTATGTCCCATTCGAGTGGCTAAAAAAATCTCTAATGTTCATTTGCTTTTAGTTAATTCATCACCATTGGGTTGTCCTTCTTGTTACTTCCATGTCTTTGTCTTTTTAGTTATTACTGTCTGATATAAAACAATAACGATCATTGTAATATAAAAAGACAATTATTGTGATGACAGATTTGTTGTTAAATAATGGATAAAATACATTAATTTCTAATACTTATGATTAAAATTTTGGATTGGGCAACTGAAAGGCTTGCAGACACGACAGTGTAGTTACATAACAAGAAACAGGAGTGCTGGAAGTAGGTCTTGATTAATGACCTTTCCTTCTATTCTTTCCCATTCTCCAGCCCCGATGACTGGCAGTTCTACTTAACGTACTTTGATTCCTTATTCCACCTCATTGACCAGAGCTGGACGCCGCCAGAGGAAGGAGACCAGTGAGTGTCCTCAATACTGAAGTGAAATCCAGTTATACAAGCTAGGGCTGCATGATTGGGACAAAATATCAGTATCACCATTGTACTGATACATATTGCGATGCCTTTGAATATATTAAAGGACTCTCATCACCACTCTTCTGGAATTAAAAGCCAATCAGAAAAGAGCTAATTTACATATTCCAGTCTTAAAGGCACAGTAGCAGAAACCGCCTGTTTAATTCTTAACAGAAATTGGAAAATGATAATGTATGAATGGATTATGATGACTTGTGAATTAAATTTTTTGGAATACAAACCCACACAAACATGTTGGAAAAAACATTAACAGGAGGAACATGCAGAAAATGCACCCTTTAATTATAATGAGGACCTTTGTCAGTTAAAGATTAAAATAATAAGACTTTTGTTAGACTACATGAAGACCTCAATTCATCACCTGGAGCTGTGATTGGTCAGCCTGTCAGAAACACTGTGATTGGTTAGAGGCTCATTTGCATCTTGTAGCCTTCTGTGATATCAGTATTGCAGAGGCCGATATCACTATAACCTTTCACAGATGATGTATCATTCAGCTCTATACATGCATTGTATAAGTGCGTCATTCACAACCTGGTGCTTTTATGTGGTGACAGTTATAAGTGGTTGACAGTCTATGCGTTTATATTTACAATATTTGTGTATCACAGGTGTATGTGAATGTAGCATTAGTAGTTTTGCCCAAGGACTCCTATTGGTGTAGCGTGATGTGTTGCCTAGGGTGTACTTTGCAAAAGTCTTGTGCCACCCCTTATTTCTTTATATTTTGCTTTGAATCGTTTTGTTGGTGCAAAAATACTATTTTCTGGCTGTCAAACTGACTTATCTTTGGTATATTGAGTAGATTAAATGGAAGAAATGGGAACAAAAGTTTTACTGCAGCAGGCTGCAAAGTGCCTAAAAGTGCCTGGAGAACTGTTACTCAAGACTATGTTAAAAATACACGAAAGTCTGGCTTCTTGGAAGCAAAATAGGAAGAAACGACTGTTGTCTCATGACGTTTGCACAGTCCTGTACATGTAATTCACCACCACTTAGATGAACGTGAGACTAATTAATGAGATTAATTAATGAAGTACTTTGAATAGAATATTGTCAGTTAGTCTTAGCTGGTTTATTTGATTAGTGATATGAGATACAACTAACATCTCCATGTCTTCTCCTGCATTTTGTCCTGCCCCTCCCTGTGCTGTAGTTGTACAGAGGGTGAGGTGCACTGTTCCGTGTCCCAGGCCATCAGTTTTGTGGAGGAGCGGTTAGCGGCAGAAGAGGCAAAAGAGTCCCGGCCGTTGAGGGGCCCATACCTGGCCCGCCTGGAGCTCATCCGCCGCCTCAGGCAGAGGGGCTACCCTGAGGAGCAACAGCTAGGTATGGAGGAAGTGTTGTGCAGGTTAGACGGAGGGTTTTCCCCATCACTGTTACAGTAATAGCAGGTAATAGTGATAATAGTATTGTAAATATCTGACCTGATTCGGTTTGATTACGATTCTTTAGGAAACATTTCAGACAGTTCAGTACATAACCATTATTTGATTAAATTTGAATGTTTTGATATTATTCAGGATTATTTTTAAAAATACACTGAATACATAACTATGACTAAAGAGCCTATTCACTCTGTAGTGAAAAAGTAAATTAAAATTAGCGTGTTGATTTAGTTGAATCAATAAAAAGCCTTTTGGCCAAATTGATATGTAGTGTATAATGGAAATAATAAAAAAAAGACACTTGAATGTGTTTGGATTGATCCATTGTGATGCCTGTTGCCACCCTTGACTATTAAAATGTTAATTATATCGATGCTTTGCAGGAGTGCCTCTTGAGCTGATGTTTCAGTACTTTGTGAAGTTTGGAGACAAGCCATGTTGTATCACGGACCTGAAGGTCTTTCTGGACCTCCTCAGTCCGGACCAGTATGTCCAGGTGAACACGAGTGTGCAAAAGTCCTCCAACTCTGGTTGGGGCTTTCAGTAATCTTTCTCTAGTAAGAGCTCGCTCATTTTCTGCACACCGTTGGTGCCTTGCTTAGCTGCCAAGCACAACCAGTAAACAGTTGTAAAAATGCTATTTACAGCTCAGTATGATCCCTTGGTTGCTCAAAGCAGCCAACAAGCCCCCTCTGAGTTTCCTAACTCCCCTGTTTGTGGCTCAGTTCATTAACAGGCTGACAGAGGTGGTTCCTCTTGGGACAGCGGGTGAGGATGATGTGGCCTTGCCAGGAGACACTCGTGCTCTGCAGAGGCATCTGTGTGTGGCACAGCTCGGCCGCTGCCTGGGACTACAGCACGCCCTGGACACCGAGGGCAAACTGGCCCTCATCCGGGAACTCAAGATCCACTACCACCACGGCTTACAATTTGGTAAGTCTTGGCTTGAAAGTTGAAAAGGGAAGGTCACATTATTTCATTTTAAAAAAAGTAGGCCTCTTTGGTAACATTCATTATTGGGTTTGCCAAATTCCACATGCCTAGTTTTATAACTGGACATTGGGCCAGCAGTTTGGAATGTAAAAAAAATTCATTTCAAACCAAATTTGATTTGGTAAAATCTGCAAGAATAAGTGCTTGAATTTGTAATGTGATGGCGCCACTTTGGAGACTGGCAGTGTTAATATTGTGAATTTGCTATGACTATGCAACAATTGCAGAAAAAAAAAAGTATATTTATTTTTTATTTATTATATTTATTTTAAAAGTGAGCAGTGATATGATTTCCTGCCACTGCACTCCTGCACTTTATAATAGATAACTTGCGGAGTGGATTTTTTTTCCCCCTTAATATTAGTTCTTTAGGGATGAACATCCGCAGCTACATCTACTGTCCCTTAGATTTAGTGTTATTAGAGGTGAATTTTGGTGCCGCTTCTCCTCCAAGGACATTTGAAATGTTGGCGTGGTTCCTACTCCGACACATGCGTTAAACGATCAGAGGCTGAGTATTGATTATTTAAAGTTCAGAATATCGTGGGCGAGTCGCCTCAGTGAATGAATACGAGAGAGAGCTGAGGGACAAGTCACCTTGGGAATCAGTGTGGAGAGAGAGTCTCTTAAGTGAGCATTGTGTTGTCACCTCACTCTGCCGGCTACGGGCAGGCAGGAGGAGCCAAAAGCTGCATCACGGAGTAAAAAGCAGCCACGGCGAAAGCTAAAGAGACGTCAATTCATAAACAGCCTTCAAGACACTAAGGCACGGATCAGTATTGAAAAGAAAGACACGTCCATTGTTTATAAAAAATAAACAATAACATGGTTTATGAAAAATAATCGGCCCCTGAACACGTTTTAGTGCTGAGGCTGCTGCCAGTTAGCCAGCAAGCTCCTAGCCAGCTCACTTTGCTGATTCAGGCTATTTATGGGCGTCAGAAAATGAGCTTGTATGAGCAGTTGCACGCAGTCACACTTCACATTTTCACGAGGAAATGTGTTATCGTTTAATCTGGTACCTTATATGTATGAGCATGGGTGGACAAGTTCAAATGTCACTTGTGAATGAACATTGCTCTGCACTACAATGCCTTCTCTTTTCTCCTTCCATAGGAAAGTCCTGTCTGAAGACGGAGCTCCAGTTCTCTGATATGTATTGCCTCATGGCTGCTCATATCTACATAGACCTTTGGATGGAGACCGGTATGCTTTGTTCTCCTATTTTTGTGTTGAATTAAAAACCTGTTCTGACTCTTTATCTGTAAGTTGTTTCTTCCTGTCTTTGTAACTTGCTTATTTGTATGTTTTCTCCTGTTTGGATTGTGTCTTTTAGGCAATGAGCAGATGTTGTGGCAGTGTTTAGGACTTCTTGAGGAAGGCCTGTCCCGCAGCCCCTCCAACGCCCAGTTTAAACTGCTCCTCCTGCTCCTGTTCTGCCGTTTGGGCGCCTTCGAGCCTGTAGTGGATCTCTACTCCAGCCTAGACGCCAAGCACGTTCAGCACGATACCATAGGGTGATTGTCCCGCTCATTCTCCACTGTGGAATAGCTAAAAGAGCTTCAGCATGTTCAAGTTGTTTGACTCCATCTATTTACAGATACTTACTGACTCGCTATGCAGAGTCCTTGGGCCAGTTTGCTGCTGCTTCCCAGTCCTGTAACTTCTCTCTCAGGTTTTTTCATTCGAACCAGAAAGATGTGAGTCATGTTTTCCTCAGAGGATGTTTACAATCTGTTGTATACCTGGTTCCTGTTTGTCAAAACTTTGCTCTCTCGCTCCAACTGCAGACCTCAGAATACATCATTCAGGCATATAAGTATGGTGCATTTGAAAAGATCCCAGAGTTCATTGCCTTTAGGAACCGCCTGAACAACTCGTTGCACTTTGCCCAGGTGCGCACTGAGAGGATGTTGCTGGACCTCTACCTGGAAGCGGACATGTGAGTTTTGTTTGTCTGGCGAAACCAGCTTCCAAGCTTCCCATATACCTGCTTCATTGTGTGATGCTTGCTGGTTTGTCCATTATGTGATCATTAGGATCAGAACATTTTAATTGATAAAAGGTGGAGCTGTTTAAAATTAAAACCATGTCAAAAATTCTGTTCCACATTGATCTTAAAAAAACTCAAATATGTTGCGTAGAGATGTCATGTTAGCAAGTAGCAGTAGATGCTACAGCTTCACATACCATAGCACAGGCTTCTGCTCTTGACCCAAGTTTAGAGAATGAAGACTCAAATCTGAGGGCGCAAACCAATGTTTTGTGTGTGCGCGTGTGTCTATAAAAACATCTATAAGAAACAAACACTGGATCTGTATTAGATCCATATTGGACCTGTATAAAAAATTGCACATAGACATCCCTAGACATGATCTAGAAACCTCACCCAACTTCTACCCACAGCTTTAAAGTAACAGGCATACACACAGTGACTGATTTTTGCATCTTACATGTTTTGTGTTCAGATCATCCACCCTAGAGGAAAGTGTGAAGTCTATGTCTCTTTGTCCTGAAGAAGACGACATCCCGTGGGACAACATAAGGGACAACCGCGATCTCAATGTCTTTGTCTCCTGGAGCCCAAAAGACCGGTACTGATCTCTTCACATTCACTGCAGTAAATCTCCCTGATGATCATCCTTATTCAGTCTGAACAGTGCAGGTTAGGATTTTATTTCAGTGCTGCACTGTATGGACACAATGTCATACTGTTTTTTTTTTTGTAATACTAAATATCAGCCACAACATTAAAACTACTGACAGGTCAAGTGAACACTGATGATCTGGTTCCAGTGTCTCCTCTGGAGGGGGGCGGTATATTTTATTAGGCAGTGAGTGAACAGTCAGTTCTTGTAGTCGATGTTGGAAGCAGAAAAATGGGTAAAAATGATCTGGACAGTTTGAGAAGAATATCTGGGAAGAATATCTGTGATGCCTGGACGACACGGCAGGTCTTGTGGGGGGGAGCGGTTCACGGTGAGCAGTGGTCAGTACCTACCAGAAGTGGAAACACCAGCGACAGGGTCCTGCTGCTGTACATGATGAAATTAGTCATGGTGTGTATCATGTTCCCTCTCCAGTGAAATGAATGAGGAACACAGGCAGCGCTCTCTAGAAGAGGAAGAATTGTGGCTGAAAATCCGCTCTCTAACTCTGAGGCTGGTGGGCTCTCTTTCTGGACTGTGTCACCCACCGTCAGTGCGCAACTCTGAGAAGACCACAGAAAACGGTGTGGCTTCCAAACCCTCGACCCTCCAACCTCTGCTGTCCCAGCTGGAGAGCACCCTCAGCCAGGCGGCCCAGTTCACTGACAAGCACTCTCAGGTGAGCAGCCGTGAAGGACCACATCACTGATTAAAGTAGCACTCCATGATTCCTTTCTACTGTTTTGACTTTAAAGGTTCTTCTGTGAACTTGAAGCCAACGCAGCCTCACCCACAGGTTCAGTTTCAACATGCTGAAGCTAAATTCCCTGAAGTTTCTTCAAGATATAAAGGGAAGAATATGGTTCAGAATTCAGGATAAAGACTCAAATATGTGGAATCTAGTCTAAATATCCAGGATGAAGACTCAACCAAGTGAACCTTATTTAATTGGCGCTGGACTGACAAAGACAGGAGCCTGTTGAGCCTAGGAGATGATGCAGAACTAGCACTTCATGATCCCTCTTTTCTGTTTCGACTTTAAATGTTCTTCTATAAAAGAAGTAACATTAAGTAAAGGTTTTAATGTACTAGTTGTGTTTTTCCCTAATTACAGTAAATAAAATTGGAAATAAAGTGGTTGATCTCAACGTGGAGATTATGTACACATTCCTCTTGCAGCATCAATATCCGATTCTGGGACCCCCCTCTACAAGACTGGCCCAGGCTCTGGCCACTGGCAGCTGTCAGTGCCAGCTCTCCGCCCTGCAGCTTCCCATTCACGTCCAGGAGCTGGAGGCCGCTGGTCTGGGTACGCCGTCGCAGCACTAACTACTCATTTACCACAGTGCATGGTCTGTTTCAAGGACAGCACAGGTCATGTTTGTCTAATGTGCACATTTGTCTTTACTTTAGATCAGTCAGCAGAGCTCCAGGCCCAAATATCAAACCTTTTTAAATCACTAACAGTACAGCTTCAAGGTCTGTGTTTTCTTTTTGTCACTAAATTGTTGCCTGTTGTCCATTTCTCACACCTGATCCAGAAGATACACTGAATGAAATGTCTCCCTACTCCTCTAGATATGCTGAATAAATGTAAAGGTGACTTGTTGGAAGTAAAAGACCACCGATGCAAGACCCAGCCTTCTCTATTAGAAAATCTAGTCTTCTTTGTAGAGGTGAGTAACAGGCTTCTCTAGGTTCTAGTATTGCTTTTGTCATTTTCACAAATGGACATATATATATATATATATATATATATATATATACGCACGCACGCACGCACACGCGCGCACACATACATACATAACACGAGGGACATTAAAAAAGTTTCCGCATTTTTATATTTTCATTGGAAACTGGGCGTGTCTGAGAGTGTTGTGACTAGTTCTGCCTGTTAAGCCAGAAGTAATTTGTTTTTGAAATTCTTAATAAATAGGGTTAAAAAAAAGTGCGGAAACTTTTTGAATGTCCCTTGTGTGTGTGTGTGTGTGTGTGTGTGTGTGTGTGTGTGTGTGTGTGTGTGTGTGTGTGTCTCTGAGTGTGTGTGTGTCTCTGAGTGTGTGTGTGTCTCTGAGTGTGTGTGTGTG
>JBBPCZ010000037.1:11798465-11811371 GCA_037974445.1 Brycinus macrolepidotus | reverse complement strand
GTGAGATACAGTGAGGAAGAGAGGCAGGTGAGGTACAGTGAGGTAGAGAGGCAGGTGAGATACAGTGAGGTAGAGAGACAGATGACATACAGTGAAGTAGAGAAGCAGGTGAGGAAGAGAGGCAGGTGAAAGTACAGTGAGGTACAGAGTTCAGTTTATGCTTAATGAATGGTTAAATGTTGTGATGGGAAGTGTGATTTAGGAGGGACAGAGTTTTAAGAGAGGAGGTGCTCTCTGAACAGAGTCTTCAAGAGGTTTCTGAAGATAGAGAGACTCTGGTAGCCTTTAAAAGCTCGTTCCACCAGCGGGGAACCACGAACAAGACCAGTCTGGGCTGGGCTTGTTTGCTGGGGTGGCAGAGACAGATATTGTGGAGAGTCTCTGATATTCTGAATCCATTCACTTCACTGTGCTAACCTGCGTAACCGGCCCGGGCCGGAACCCGATACGGAAACCCCTTTCCCTGAGAGCTCTTTGTGTGGCACTGCAGACAGCAGCTTTTCAGATGAAGATTATTTGCATTGTATGCCATAAAGAGACCACAGTGCCTGCCTGCACAGGCCTGCTGATCTCTGGAAGCTGGAAAAAGTTGGAAAAGTGGGAAAAGGTGGCTCAGCGATCGAGATTCACCACACATTCACGGTTCACACAGTTACAGGCTTTAAAAGAAGGCAATAAATTCTGTCAGGGTGAAAAGAATGGCTTTAAACAGGGTGTGTGTGGGGGTCACACTTGGTGTAGGGGGTGTTTATTGGGTCCCACATACAGATTCTGGGACAACTGTACACCCTGATATCTGTTTATCTCCTTTTTATTCACAATTCATTCTTACTTCAGCAGTAACTTTATTTATTTATAGGATTGTAGCTGTAGTACTGACCACAGTATTTAGTTTATAGTGTATACAGTAGTTTATTGAGTATTTTCTGGAGAGTTTTATTGTGCCTTTACGTTTATATTTTACATCGTTCTTGTCTTTTTGTCGCTGTGTGTCTGTGCAGCCGCAGCACAAGCAGATCAATAAAGTTTTCTGATTCTGATGATTCAAATTACAGTACTGTGCAAAAGTCTTGAGCGACCTCTCGTTTCTTTATGTTTTGCTTTGAATCACTTTGTTGGAGTAAAAATACTATTTTCTGTCTGTCTTCAAACTGTCTTATCTTTGGTATACTGAGTAGATTAAATGACAGAAATAGAACCAATGTTTTACTGTGACAGGCTGCAAAGTGCCTAAAAATACAAAACATTGCTGGCCTTGAAAGCATGTCATTAGTTTGTAAACCAATAAGTTACATTTTTGAAGTCATTTTCATATGTGGGATCTGTAGTTACACCACTGGCTTTGAGTATTGGTAACACTACCAGTCAAAAGTGTTTGCACACCACAGTTTTTTTTTTTTTTTACCACTTTTCTATTTATATCTGGAATGTTGTTAAGTGAACAACTATAAATGAAAATATGTCAAATAAAACAAGTTGCCTTTATAAGATACAGTGCATGTCTGACATCCTATTAACTGGTTGTGTGGTGATGCAGAGTCAAACTCTAGACTGTCCTTTAACTTTAAACGCACTCGCTTATTGTTTCACCACTTTTTAGCTCATTAAATATCTAACAGTTGTCTGGTGATCCACATTATAATTAAAATTCTATTAGGCGGCTTTTTGTGGGTCAGTGGAGATGAATAAGACTGACATTTTCTGGCTAATAAAGGAACTCAAATTGTATTTGTCAGCGTAGAACACTGAGTGTATTTTTAGTAGTTATTATGTGAGTAACATGCAAATGTAGAAAATCTCAGTGTTTGCCAAAACTTTTGACTGGCAGTGTAAGTAACGAAAACTGGTTTATCTACTCCTGATCTAATTCGCTGATGCCGCTCTGAGATTATGACTAGAAACTGAAACTGCTTAAGTCAGGTTTAGAAAAGGAGACGAGTCACTTTGGCTTCCTCCAAAAGGTCAGGCTTTGTCACTGAACCTGAGTCAAGAGTCGAGGACTGATCTCAAGCACTGTGGGAAAGTAAAACACCACGCTGTGGGTGAAGTCAGGGTCATATACATCTTCAGTGCTACACTTTTTAAGAGGCGAGAAAGGCCAGCCTTGATTATTGCTAATATTGTATTAGGGCAGCTGGGTGGTCTAGTGGTTAGGGTGTTGCCCCTGCAATCAGAAGGCTGTGGGTTTGAATCCCAGGACTGCTAGTGTCATCACTGAGATATCCTTGAGCAAGTCACCGTCCCCACACACTGCTGCCCGGGCGCCCCTCGTTGGTGGCAGCCCCCTGCTTCACTTGTTGAATGGGTTAAACGCAGAGAATGAAGTTCACGCTGTGTGCTGGGGTGTGTTCATGTGTGACTATATATTTTACTTTAGAGCAGTTGTCCCCAAACCTCCCCCTGTAGACCAACTTGAGGCTTTAATTCAACAAATAATCAGTAGTGGCGTATTAAAATGTACTGAAGGTCAACAAAATGTCATTTGATTGTGACTGGAACCTGCTCAAAAAGGTGGATCTCAAGGACCAGGGCTGGAGAACACTGCTTTACTGCATACAAACTTATAGCCTACAGTGGAGGTCATCAAGACCCTATCAATCAGAATCAGAATCAGAATCGCGTTTATTGGCCAAGTACGTGCGAGCACATACAAGGAATTTGATTCCGGTAGATGGTGTCTCTCAAGTACAATGTAAAAACAACAACAATATGTAAAGATACAATGAACAATATACAGAGCAAATGTAATATACAATAATATACAATCTACAATATGAATACGTACTATGGATTTATATTTATAA
Source organism: Brycinus macrolepidotus (assembly GCA_037974445.1). Classification (NCBI taxonomy): domain Eukaryota; kingdom Metazoa; phylum Chordata; class Actinopteri; order Characiformes; family Alestidae; genus Brycinus; species Brycinus macrolepidotus. Next base: position 11,808,567 of record JBBPCZ010000037.1, on the reverse strand, counting down.
ATATAAGATAAATGTTAACAAGTGTATGAGTATGAGTATCAGGGCATTACCAGCAGAAGGCGTTGAACTGTTTATTAGAGAGGAAAAAAATGGTTTTGGTGAAAAATCTAGTCTGAAATATCACTGAATTGCGTAAAGCACAACATAACATTAAGTGAAGTAAAGTTGGTGGAGAATGGGCATGTCTTAACACTGACATAAGAACACTGAGAAGTTACAGCTGAGTATTATGTGTGGATATTAGCTTCAGCTATATTATATATATGTATATATATGTAGATGGACATATGTGTGTATATGTGTATATCTGTTCAGTGTATATACATATATATATGTGTGTGTGTGTGTGTGTGTGTGTGTGTGTACAGTGAGGAACACAAACACACACAAAAGTACATTGGCATTGGTGTTTGCTTATACTCAAGATGTGTATAAAGATGAACCATTTCCAAGTGTATTTTTTTAGTTCTTTTACTGGAAAATTTCGTTTTTAGCCATTACATAACATGATATCGGTGCTTCCCACAGATGGAAGACCAAGATGCCTCCGAGACGCTATCAGAAGGTGAAATTGAGAAGAGGACCAGTGGTGAGATGATGACGCTCTCCCAGTTCTCCTCGACCGTGAGAGCCGTGGTGCGGATTCGTCAGAAGTACCAGGCAATTAAGAAGCGGCGCATGGAGCTGGCAGCTTCGGGAACGCCATTCTTCTCCTCCCCACGCTCCACCAGCCCCAAAATCTTCACATTCGATGAGGTTGTGGGTGACAGCTCCACCACTCTGGGCAAGAAGAAGAAGAAGAAGAAAGGACGTGTCCTGTTCCCCAACAGCAGCAGCCGCCGTGTCCCACCCACCAAGGAGCACAGTCGGGCCAAGAACTGCCTGGTCCTGCTGTGCGTCATTGTCTTCCTTCAGGTTTACAATGCCATTGAGAACCTGGATGACCATGTGCTTAAGTACGACTTGGAGGGGCTTGAGAAAACGCTTAAAAGGGAGGTGTTTGGACAGCAAGAGGCAACTGAGGGCCTCCTGGGACTCCTAAAGGACTATCTGTCCACGTATGTCCACAGTAAACCTCTGGTGGTGTCTCTCCTGGGTCCCACTGGTGTCGGGAAGAGCCACTTGGGTCGTCTACTGGCCCAGCACTTCCGCTCTGTAGTTGGAGAGCAGCTGGTCCTGCAGTACTTTGTTCTTCACCACTGTCCCTCAGAAGGGGACCTGCCGCTCTGCACCCAGACCCTGACCTCCTACGTCTCCGAGATGGTCACACAGGCTGAGGAGGAGGAGAAGATCCCCGTCTTCATCTTCGATGAGATGGAGCACATGCCCGTTGAACTGCTGGATGCCGTGCTGGCGCTCATCCTCACGAGGGACAACAACGAATACTTGAACGCCATCTACGTCCTCATCAGCAACCTCGAGCACGAGGAGATCACCAAGTTCGTCTTGCAGAACTCCTCGAGCGTTTCCGTCTCGGGCTGGGCGCGCCTGAGCAAGGAGCTGAACCCTCTGCTGCTCAGCACCCTGAAGAAGCACCACCCACTGTGGCTGGAGGCGGAGCTGCTGCCCCTCACGCTCCTGGAGAAGAGTCACGTCATGGAGTGCTTCATAGACGAGATGTCCAGGGAAGGTTTCTACCCAGAACGTTCCCATGTGGAAAGACTGGCCGAGGAGCTGTCCTACTACTCCGTGGGCGAGCGGGAATTTTCGAGAACCGGATGTAAGCAGGTGGTGGCAAAGGTGAACCTGCTGTGAAGTCGTTCTTCAGGATTACCTGAGGAACATACTGACCAACTGAGACCAGCACTGGCTGACGGTGGCAGGAGGACAACATTACGTGTGCAGCTGTAAAGTGGAATGTAATTTGTGAAGACCTTTCAAGATTCCCTCATTTTTAAATGGAAGATGTTCTGTTTCATTTCACACGCGCTGTCAGTGTTAAGACTCCTTGTGTTTACCTTCAATTTACAGTTTGTTGTAAACAGGGATGGGTATCGTTAGAATACTGGATCCGCTTATCGAACATACTCTCCACAATTTGGTTCGATTCAGCTGTTATTTTATTGTGATTTTTTTGTAGAAATAAGGATCTGAACTGTGTCCTAAGTTTTCTGTTTATATAATGAGGGAGGAGCGTCGCTACAAATGCTCTGATCAACAAATGTGTGTTGGTGATGAGCAGAGTGCAGCTCCAACAGGAGAGTCTCCAGATTTCAGCACAGGAACCGGTTCTCAATACCCATCCCTAGTTTTGTGAACGAGGGCATAATTTAAGCTGCATATTTGACCATGATGCTGCAGCTTCCCAGTGCAACACATGAATCTAGGTCAGTCCAAATGACAACGTATACAGATGAGTCGTACAGATGGAAAATCATATGCAATTGTGTGTCAATGTAGACCCAAAGTGCCATCAGGAAACACAGGGAGAGCAAACAGCTGTTGTCTTTGCAACATATGGCTGTTTGAAGGCAAAATTACAGACATTTTTATAAGTATTGGGACACACGCGCTGTGTATTTAACTGCCTGAATGTCTTTTATTCTATCTACACTTGAATTTATTCCTCATGTTGGTTGATATTTGTCCATAATTTATGTCCATAAAGTTTTAAGTAACTTTTAGTTTATTTATGCTGTTTGGTCATTGTTTTTTTTTGATGATACTACTTTGCTCCTTAAATAATTAGGGAGGCTGAATGCTTACAAACAGTATAAAACATGACTGTTTGAGTTTTAAAGTTTTTTTATTAGAATTTGTCAACTGTAGCTGGAAAAAATGAGGTACGTGTCACGACAATCAAGCCTCTCTACACCACACTAAAACTACTAGAGCAATAAATACATAATAATAATAATAATAATAATAATAGACTGTATATACAACACAATGACATATAAATGACTATTTCCAACATAAAGCAACCCAACATAATGTTGACCGGCCAAGTGCAGGGCGCTGGTGAAGGAATTCTGTGTTTGCTACATGCTGGTGTTTATAAGTCAGTCTTCCAGCTCTAAAAAAAATCACCTTTTGGTTGCCCTTCTAGCAAAGTTCTGTGTGACTACATGTGACGTTCTCATGCTAAACTCCCCCCCAACCCCTGATGCACAGCAGTGGCCCACACATCCCAGCAACGAGACCACAAAGCTCTGAGACTGCGAGAGAGATTTTATCATTGTGCATCATACAGTGTGATCTTCAGCAAACGGAAGAATAGGTTTAGAGGTTAAACAAGCACACTTTATAACGAACCCTTTGGAAACATCTGGATTTCTGCAGGAAAACCTGATCTTCATCCAAATATTACCTTAAACTCATACTGTTTAAGCTATTTGTTCGAGGAAATGGCATGTGATAACCTTTTGGCTACAGCTGGGTACGGTTACCAGTACCAATGCTGCTTATTGATATTGATACTTATCCACACTCTTATTGATCTACTCCTCATAATTTGGTGTGAGGTCACATGGAAAGCCGTGAGGAGACTCAGCAGTTATTTTATTGTGATTTTTTGGAGAAATAAGGATCAAAACTGTGCCCTGAGTTTCCTGTATATATAATGAGGAAGGACCTTGTTCTGATCAACAAATGTGTGCTGGTGATGAGCAGAGCGCTTCTCCAGATTTCAGTACTGACCAGTTAGGAACTGGGACCAGTTTAGTACCCGTTCTCCATTCGCATCACTACTTTTGGGGGCAGGGGGTTTAGGGTAGCGTAAGTCAGGTGTTGCACTGAACCACTGTACAAAAAAAATCCATCTGGATATTCCATCAATGGTTTTCTTTATTTATGATCACTCACTTGAAGATCAGACCCCAGTTCATGAGAGTAGGAATCCAAAAAGCTCCAAAGGGTTCACAAACCTTTTCCTGCTGTACATTTATTGCCTCTGAATGCTGCATATTCTTACTTTAAGGTCTAACATTTATTTCCCTAAACATGATGATTAAATAAGAGCATACTGCAAGTACTACAACCTCAAAACTTTGAAGATCACTGGACCACTGATCTTCATAGACCATTTACCATAGCAGGTCAGTGACGAGTTAGAAGTGCATTGCTTGAAGAACCACTGAGTCCAGTCTCGTGAGGGCGATGGTGATGGTGCTTGAATACAAGGAGCGGTGGGCAGTGGGAGAAAACGCCACTGGGATGGAGGGAGGGGTGTATACGGTCTTTGGACTACCCCTCCAGTTCAAAGCCCAGTCCAACCTTGTGTCCACCAGTGTTGATGTTCTTGCCATCCACAAGGGCCGAGAGCGTCAGCTTGACTCCTAAACAAAGGTAAAGATTCAAGAGTCAAGATGTTTATTATCTGTCACATACGCAGCTATACACTTACGACATGCAGGGAAACGTATAATGCAAAATAAGGAATAACTTGAAACCGGAACTATTGCACTTTTCTACTGCAGTAACTAGAAAATAAAAATAAAAATGAACTGACAAATATAAACAAATGTAAACAATATCAATATCACAATATATACAAACTGTATACTAAATGTATCTATGAATATTTACAACGGAAAATAATTACAAGAAATGTGTGAAGGGCAAAAGAGTATTATGTTATGAGGAGTATTATGGTATGAGGAGTATTATGGTATGGGGAGTATTATGGTATGAGGAGTAGGATGGTATGAGGAGTAGGATGCTATAATGTGTATTATGGTATGAGGAGTATTATGGTATGGGGAGTATTATAGTATGAGTATTATGGTATGAGGAGTATTATGGTATAATGTGTATTATGGTATGAGGAGTATTATAGTATGAGGAGTATTATGCTATGGGCAGTATTACGGTATGGGGAGTGTTATGGTATGAGGAGTATTATGGTATGAGAACTAATATGGTATGAGGAGTGTCATGGTATGGAAACTATTGTGGTACAGGAGGTGTTATGGTATGAGGAATGTATGAGGAGTATCACGGTATGAGGAGTATTATGGTGTGGGGAGTATTACTGTATAATGTGTATTATGGTATGAGGAGTATTCTAGTATGGGGGAGTATTATGGTATGAGGAGTATTCTAGTATGGGGGAGTATTATAGTATGAGGAGTATTCTAGTATGGGGGAGTATTATGGTATGAGGAGTATTCTAGTATGGGGGAGTATTATAGAAATGAAGAGTGCTGTTGAGTGAATGTGAGGTGTGTCCTGGTTGAGGATGACCTGAGGATAAAAGTTCCTCTTGAGTTCTGGCCATAAGGCTGCAGAACCGTTTTCCTGAGTTCAGCAGGCGGAGCCGAGAGTTACTGGGGTGGGAAAGGTAACAGGCCAGGACTTGAAGCAAAGGACTGTTACTGAAGCTCCAGGGATAAGAAAGAGTTAACAGGGAACAAGGACACATTCCTCTCAGGCGGCCAGCGTGAACAGGAATAACTGACTTGAATATTCCAAAGTAAACTACTGTGCAGTGAGGTTAACCGGACAATAGTCTCTTTTCAGTGTTTCCCACAGATTTCATGGCCTGGTGGGGTGGTGGTGGTGGGGGTGGGGGTGGGGGTGGGGGTTGTTGTCGTGCCCTGTTAAATCCCTACAAAACTCGCATCATGGGACTGGTGAAGGCAACTGAAAGCAGGTCCAGGGTCAGTGATTACCTGGTCGCAGACTCTGAGTGTAGCCGATTCCAATCAGACTGGCGTTGTTCACTTTGGCCTGCAAAATTAAAGACAACAGAGTCAGGCACTTTCACTGCACTGTTCACTGTATAAGTGCTGCACGATATGGACAATATATTAGTATTGCGATTTTACTGCTACATATTGCGATAGCGATGCCTTTCAAAATATTAAAGGGCCCATATCATCACTTTTCTGGATTTAAAAAGGCTTAAAGTGATAAAGGCAAGGGGGTTTATTCTGATGAAACTCACATAAACTTTCACATCCATTAAAGTGCACTGACAGTGAATATTGTTACACTTCAAAACCAGTCAGTTACATTTGTTTTAAGTATTTCTAATGTTTTCTTGTAATAAAATTTCAAAAGAGCAGCATGTTGTTTATTTTTCAAAAAAATCCAAGGGTTGGCCCAAACATCTGGCCTGTAGTGAACAGTGCAGTTTGCACACTGCCTACTTTGTATTATGGTATGGAGAGTATTATGGAATGAGGAGTGCTGTTGAGTGAATGTGAGGTGTGTCCTGGTTGAGGATGACCTTATGACCTGAGGATAAAAGTTCCTCTTGAGTTCTGGCCATAAGGCTGCAGAACCATTTTCCTGAGTTCAGCAGGCGGAGCCGAGAGTTACTGGCCTGTAGTGAACAGTGCAGTTTGCACACTGCCTACTTAGCAATTTTGCACTGGTTCTTGTTTGTCTTAGAGCACATTTTATCTCCTTTATATTTGTATTACATGTTAGCTTTTATTACATTGTAAATGAAAAACTTAAATTGTACGTTTGCTTTCTTTTTCTAGCACAGTCAAGCGGGGGGAACCTGCCAGAAAGAGCATTTCACTGTATTTCACTGTATGTTGTACAAGTATGACAGTATGTGACATATAAAACCCTGTAATCTTGAAAATCTCACCAAACAGGAGACTTTTCAGAAACAGTGATTAGGGCTCTTAACATTGTAATCACAGCAGGGTGGAGTGTTGATGTTGGACTGATGTGTGTGTTCAGTGCTGCTGTTTGGTTCCTCAATAAATGACATAAGTGTCAAAGGGAATAAACTCACAGACAAAGAGGCATCGCTGTCCAGCTGGTACTTGGCAGCGATGCCGAAGCGTGTGTTGTTGCCGCCGGCGGTCCAGGCCAGAGTGACTGCGGTCTCCAGCTGATCATTCACCTTATGGTAAACTGAACCTCCGAATTCAGTCCCATCGTTTCTGAGCCAAACAAACCAAATTTATAATTGTGATTCACACAATAATTGGTTTTCACACTGTCATCAGAAACACTGTCACACAGAAACATTTTGACCCTGTTTACACCCGGTCACTTAATGTGTGTTGAGGATCAGGATTATATCTGAACACATTTAAACCAGATTTAAATCTAAGTCACTCAAACGCTTCAGGAAGTTCTGAGATTCATCCCGACACGTTATAGCAGTGAGGACATGTTCAACACCCAAAACCCCTCCCAGTGCTGTCACTGCACCCCCTGCAGCTCTGTTTATAGAAGAGAGCGCCCCCTCTGGACTACCACGACTTAATGCAGCATCACTGCTCTTTCAGTTCTACTCCCTACTCTGAGTGTGATTTTAATTCCATCTCCTCTCTGGACGAGCCACTTGGCTCAAATGAAGCTTGGTTAAACTTCAAATTCGCCCCGTCTTTTTCACTCGCTACAACACGCTGTGGTTTAACGCATGCGGTCATGACTGTGACAATCCAGGAGATCATTATTCTAAACAGACTCTTGTTTAAACACTGACTGTGTCATTGCAGAACTGGGATTTTCTTTAGAACAGAGTGGTAAAACAAGCAGCACAGTTATTAGCTGTTTTAGATGAGCTCAAGTGCAGTTTTACTACACAGTATTAAATAGTAAATTTAGGTTTTGGTCTGACTGATGCATTTGAGTACCGAGTGTAAACACATGTGGCTAAAATCTGATCAGGATCTGATCCAGACACATGAAGTGAGCAGGTGTGAACAGGGTCTTTATTTGATTAATTCTTGATGCTCACACGCTGGTGTGAAGCTGGAAGTCTTCAGCCCTGTAACCAAGGGCAAAGTTATTCTGCACTAGTTTGGACTTAGTGGTGTCAAACGCAATTTGGTAGCCCGCCAGCCACCCCTCGTAGCCCAAAACCGCAGAGGAGTGAACGACTGGGCCTTCGAAGTCAACATCGCATGACAGATTGATGTAGTCTCGCTTGTATCCAGCCTTCAGCTTGCCGCTCTTCTTCCTGTGGGAAAGAGAAAAGGGCGTGCGGCACTGACCGAAATCATCTAGAACTTTTTGAAATATGTTGTTTTTGAAGGACTCACCCCGTGTTCGGCACAAAGGATGTGTCAAGAGCCACTTTCAAGCCCTGGGCAAGCTGTTAAGAAAGGAGAACTTGCTCAAGGGCTTCACACGACTAGTTATGAAATGGTTTAAAAAGGAACCTATACATGAAAGGTAGTTGCGGAGAAGCTCTTCTGACCTGGTCCTCCACAGAAAGCTCTGTGGCCAGAGTGTTATCGGTGTTCCACTTCTGACTGAGGCTAAGTCCCAGCTCCTTCATCTTGTACTTGGTCTCCAGGCTCCCACCGGCCTTCCCAGTGTCAGTATTAGTGGAACCAGACGTGTTGAACTCCTGGAGTCGAGTATAAGAGAGAAGTTTAGAATGCTTTCCTCTGAAATTCTCACACAGAGATGAGGTCATGTGTGAAAATAATGGAGGAAGTACGATGTGACAAATTCACCTTTCTTTAACCACACAATGTGCAATGCATGAGGTGAGGCTAGACCAGAATGGACATCAAAGACTCCACAGACGGTTTGGGAGCTACATCTTTCATGCAACGACCCTTACATTGACCTTACCATCTTTATACCATCAAGTTGCAGAAGAAAAACAGAAGGAGAATTAAGACCTTACATACATTACTCAAACTTTTTGCTGTGGCTCCTGTTCAGCTTTTCTTGAGCTGAAGTGGGAGTTTCAGCAGTAATTTATTTGTTTATCTTTAGTAATTATATCCACTTCTCTTACTGACCATGACATTTTGTGTATATAGCACAGTCTATTAGTACAGAGTATTTTCACAGTATTTTCTGGAGAGTTTTATTTTGACTTTATATTATATTTTATATTGTTCTTGTTTTGTCTCTGTGTGCCAGTGCAGTCGTAACATAAGCAATTTCCTCCATTTTCTGATTCTGATTCTGATGAACAGTATAGTGTACAGGACAGGGGGGTCCTCCAGGAACCACTGCTACAGTAGAACCATTTAGGTACCCTAAAGGATCACTTCTGTAAATGAGATGTTTGTGAAAGCATGAAGAACCTTTTAAATGTAGAAAAAATATAATGTAAAGTTTTGGTTTTTTTTTTTCAATTTAAAGGTTCTTACACTCACACATCCCTATTATAAACATGGTCCTTTCAAAAACCATTCACTGAGGTTCTTTAGGGAACCAAAAATGGTTCTTCTATGGCATCTGGCACTGACTCTATTGTTTAAAGGGTAAACATACACAGTGCACCTGTACGGCAGGTACCTGACTGTAGGAGAAATGTATAGTACTGTGCAAAAGTCTTGAGCCCTCCTTCATTTCTTTATATTTTGCTTTGAATAACCTTGTTGGTGCAAAAATACTATTTTCTGTCAAACTGTCTTATCTTTGCTATACTGAGTAGATTCAATGAAAGAAATGGGAACAACTGTTTTGCTCCAACAGGCTGCAAAGTACCTAAAGATACAAGGTATCTTTAAAGATACAAGGTACTAAGCACTTAAGTTAGATGTTCAAGATTCAAGGTTACTTCATTGTCATCAGGAGCTGTGAACACGTACATAGTGTGATGAGACGTTTCTCCATGGACCACAGTAAACAGATAAATAGACAGAACAATTGTAACAGTACTGTAATGCAACAGTATAGAGCAGACCCTCCAGAGTGACTAGTGTTGCACCATAAGCATGATTACTGCACAGGAGGCAGTTAGCAGCATTGAGGAAAGTGCAAGGGATGACAGAAATAATACAATAAATAGACAATGTAGCAATGTGACAGCAGTGTGAATGAGATGTAAATCTGAAACAACACAGTACAGTAAGTAGACAAAACATAAAAGAGGGAAGTCTATGTAAATCTTCCAGCATGAATAACATTGCACCATACGCACTGGAGACAGTTAGCAGCATAGAACCGCACTGAGTGAGCGTAAATTATGGCTTATCAAATCGAGTGACAGGACAAAAGAATGCCTGTTGTGGCCGTAAACAGAAAACAGGAGGTAACGCCCAGGTGCATGTCTAGAGACTACTGTAACGTTTGTGCACCACTCATTGTTTGTTGCTTACATAAATGCACACGGCTTTGTTATGCTTGATGTGCTTTGTTCTACTTGATTCATACGTAGGTCACTGTGTGGCTTAACAAACAAAAAACATTCCTCTGAAACTGGTCAGGTTCAGGGACTGGA
>JBBPCZ010000037.1:11786367-11798365 GCA_037974445.1 Brycinus macrolepidotus | reverse complement strand
AGTAAAGTACAGATACGTGAAAATGTACTTAAGTACAGTAACGAAGTACAAATACTTTGTTACATTCCACCACTGGTGGCCCCCTGCTTCACTTGGTGAATGGGTTAAATGCAGAGAAAGAATTTCACGTTGTTCACACTGTGTGCTGTGCTGTGCTGTGTTCATGTGTGACTATAAGGGGCCACTTTACTTTACCAAAATTATAAACGATTTGGTAGAGATTTTGAACGTTTTCCACAGACCCATTAGTGCCCCCTGTAGCCCCTCGGTTTGAGAAGCGTTGCTCCAGTGAACTTCACTATTTTAAAGAGTTTCCCCCAAAGTTTTAAGTTCTTAATCAGAGAAATGATGAATCAGATTAATCTGACTGTAAAAAAAGTTTTTCATTTCAGCCTAAAATGAGCAATGGTGAAGAGCAATTTCAATGATTTTATTCAATACTTTGAAATGATGCAAGGCTGCATTTTGGTTCAGATGAGGAAAAGCAGCATTTTTATCAGTTCAGACCTCAAGCACTTCAAATCAACATCTCCCTTGTTTTACGTTTTACAGTATAGATTTTGTGTCTCGTACAGATTTTGGAGGCTGTGATGGACCTCATGCAGGTTCTCCTGGAGACGTCTCGGAACCCTGAGGACCGTGACAAAGGTTTGTATCCTCCCCGTGTCTCTCGGGCCCATGTCTTACAGTTCACCACATCAAACCGAACGTCTCACCAGCTGTGTGTTGACAGGCCTTGCCTGTGTCCTTTTTTCAGTGCTGCCAGATTGAGCAGGTTTCCACTAAATAAGATAAGATAAGATAATCCTTTATTAGTCCCACAAGTGGGAAATGGCTAATCAACAAAAGATGCCCAACTCCAAACTGGAATAGCTGTACCTGCTCAACATTAAATTTGGTGTTTCATGCTTTTGGGCAGTTTTGTGCATTTAGGCAGATGATGAACATTTTTTTTGACTGGAGAGCATTAACAGCAACCTTGTCCCTTTATTTGTCTAAGTCTGCTGCCAGAGGTTTTTGCGTCTTGTTTTTCTGATTTTAAAAAGTAAATTCCTATCCATCTATTTTCCATGTATAAATAGTAGATTATTGAATAAATATAAACATAAATATATGAATTTTCAGCCATATTTAATCACATTCTTGACCTTTCAAATAAATGCAGTACCAACATTGAGAAACTGTGGCTGTAGAAGTGTCAATTAAAGGAGAGATGGCTACTCTGTTTTCATTGACCTTAAAGGATTAATCAGTTAAAATTGATTAAACTCAATCTAAAGATGCTTAACATACATTCCATGGTGCACCCACTTAATTAGGACGTTAACGAACATGGACAATTTTCTGGGATTTCCTTTAATTCCTTCGACATCTAACCAAGATGTTACATCAGATCCTGTAAGCTGTGAGGTGGTTCCTCCATGGAATCGGACTAGTTTGTTCACAGAAGCTCGATCAGATTGAGATCTGGGGAATCTGGAGGCGGCTTGAGCTCCTTGTGATGTTCCTCAAACGTTTCCTGAAAAGTGTTTGCAGTGTGGGGGGGAGTTAAAAATCTTATGTGATTTTTTAAATTTTTAAATTTTTATTTTTTTTTAGAATATCTTTGCCGATATACTGTGCCCTGCTTGCTGGGTGTTGTGCGAGCGTCCGGACGCTACAGCAACACGGAGGAGCCGCTGCTGTCCAAGCTGTTCCCCCGGACGATCCCACAGCCTGTGGCCAACACAGATGAGATGGAGGTGGCTCGCAGACGCTCCTTCAATGACTTCCGCTCCATCCTACCCAGCTCGCTTCTCACCGTCTGCCAGGGCGACACACTGCGCCGCAAAACCAGCAGCGTGTCCAGCATTTCGCAGCAGGTTCCCGTCCACAGTACCTCAAGCCACCAGCAGGGGGCACTGCTTTTATTAAAAAGAGCAGTTTCTCAGTTTGTGGAGATTTACTAATAGACAAAAGCATGGACGTGTTTTTATATTTCAAATGTCAATTTTTATAAATAGCAATGTGTTCTACAGTGTCAGAAACCAACTAATGTTGCTATCAGAGCAAAACCTTCAAACTAGGACCTTTTACGTGAGAAGGCAAGAACATTGTGTATTTTCAGTATAAAAGTACTTTTTAATGAAGAGTACTGAATATTGCATCTCTCCACATCATTTTGGTTTTGTTCTGTTTTACTGTGTGTTTGATCATGGTTCTATATTAATTGTAATGTCCTTTATGTTTTATATCAGGCCAGTCCAGAGCGCGCAGGCCTTCCTCCCAGCTCTCCTGCCGATCCTTCTGCTCATTACTTTGAAGGTAACAGTTACGAATGTGAGGTTCTCTTAGAATAACATGGCTAAATGTTCTTTAAAAGTGGAGGATGACTCCCCTGAACTTATGGGTTTTTATGCACACATCACTGTTAAGCTGTACTATAGAGCAGTTGTGTACCTATATTCACTGGCCATTTTATCAGTTGTACCAATAGTACTGTGCAGAACTCTTGAGTCACCCCTCATTTCTTTATATTTTGCTTTGAATCACTTTGTTAGTGCAAACATGCTATTTTCTGCCTCTCGACACATCAAGCAAGTCTTTGCTGTAACTCAAGCAAGGGATTAGAAGGAACCCCTGATTAATAACCTGATTAATAAAAAAAGACAAAAACACCTGTTATTGTCTTTTAAAAAATTTTGTATTGTTTTATCTTTATTCCTCTTGTTGCACTGAGCATGCTCATGACAAAAGAATTTCCCTTTGGAATAAATAAAGTTCTTTCTTTTCTTATCTTATAAATCCAGTACTGACCAAAAGGTTTTAATCAATGTTATTCAGCTGCATCGTATTTGCCTGATGGCAGCACGGTGGACCCGGACTACTACTTCTCCACCATCAGCTCCAGCTTCTCCGTGTCTCCGCTCTTCACCGGCAGCAGCACTAAGGAGTTTGACGTTCCTTTGGACATGCTGAGGAAGCTCCTTCAAATGGTCAGTGCTCCATTAGTGCACATTATGATCACGTTAGGACGTTTTCCTCTGAAGCTCAGTATATTCAGGAATAACCCAGCAGAGAAGCTCTACATGGACATGTGATCTGCTCTTTCCTTTTGTGAACAGGTAGAGCAGTTCGTTGCTGAGTCGTTTTTAAAGATGTTGGATCAAACCATGACTGAGGTTTTGGAGGTAACCTGTGCACTTTAAGTTATTACTGTTATTACTGACGTGATTCAGAGTCAGTAAGAATTTTGTTTACTCTGTGACTGTTCTTACTGTTGCAGAACAATCCAGGTCTTAACCTCTTCTACAAAACCTTCAGTGACCCTCTGTATGTGGCCGTTTTTAAAATGCTGAGGGACACCCTGTACTATATGAAAGGTAAGAGGGATCTTTATAAAACAATCTGATAGGAGGAGCCACGATCAAAGCCGTTGTAAAATACACACAGCTATGCTCACTTCATATCAGCTCTATGGTTGCTTAGCAACAATAATGTACTCTAAACTACTTCTTTTTGGCCAGTTTTTAATCACACTTATTATCAATAATAGCTTATATTGTTTGATTGAATAGTTTGCTTCATGTCATGCGTAATGATCTTAATTCTGACAAAATCACTGTAACACAGCCTCTTGTGGCTTATTGCATTATTGAAATGTTACATATATCTTTTACAGCATCGATCCCGTGCGGTCCACGTAATTGCTCTTTCTCATCTCATAACACACAGAGCACAAATATGGACCATGTGAGGGTCCTTCAGGGAAAATCTTTGAAAGAACCACTGTTTCCAAATATTTTATGATGTCTGGATAGTGTACATGAGTGTAGGGATGTGTCTGTAGAACTGGTCCTAAACTGGTTCCAGTTCCTGACTGGTCAGTGCTGAAATCTGTAGAATCTCCTGTTCAGACGGTGCTGCTGTCTGTGTTTCTGCAGTGTTAATACATTCTAACACAGCTGCGTTTTCAAACAGTCGATGCTGGATTGGATCAGTGGAGGGACGGAGTGGCGCTCTGCTCATCACCAACACACATTTGTTGATCAGGAGATTTGTAGCGACGCTCCTCCTTCATTATATATACAGGAAACTCAGGACACAGTTTAGATCCTTATTTCTCCAAAAATCACGATAAAATAACTGCTGAATCTTCTCATATCTTTTCGTGAGATGTCAGACCAGATTATGGAGAGCAGATCAGTAAGAATTTATATCAGTACTGATCAGCAGTATCAGTATCGATATTAGGGTCAGTAAAATCCTAACTGTACCCATTCCTAAATGTTTCCTTATATTTTGTACATTGTACTTTTTTCTTAATTTTCTCTATCACTCACATTTTTGCAATCACTTGTTATGTTAACCTTTTTTTCCATTTTATTTAATATATAGTAATAACTGTGCAATACTAAAATACTAAAAAAAAAAATATTTTTCATGTTGTAATATTTTCAGTATTTTGGACAAGAATATATTAAATGGAAACATACTTTGAATAAATATTTACCTATATGTGAGTTTTTTTCACTTTTGACGTATGACCTCCTTTCTTAATGCTGTACATCTTTCTAGACACATCTAGAGTTTGCTTTTTACAACTTTACAAGATTTATTTAAGTTTGTTATCACTAAAACGTGGATTCCTAGCTTTATGATTTAAGTGACCTAAACTTGTGTTGGTTGAAAAGAAAGCATCCTGAACCCAGTTTAGCACCGCACTAATAGTAAAGATTTGTGCTCTTAGCATCACCATTTGGTTTTTGTAACTTATGCAATAATAACGTCATCATAAAAAAGACGACATGATTGCTTTCCTGCTTTGTCCGTCAGTGGTGACCCTGTTTCTGTTCATGTTCAGACCTGCAGACGGCCTTTGTGAAGGAGGTGCATGATTTTGTGCTGGAGCAGTTCAGCAGCAGCCAGTCGGAGCTGCAGCGGATCCTGCACGATGTGGAATATCTACACAGCGAGCTCAGCCCTCTCAAACTGCGCTGCCAGGCCAACGCTGCCTGCGTGGACCTCATGGTCTGGGCGGTCACAGAGGAACAGGGTAAGAGAACCAGCTAAAAGAACCTTTAATGTTCTCCTGTATTGATAAAGTCTGTCTAAGATCTTTTGATCAGTTATTATGTAGTTTTGAGATACAAGCTTGGTTTAGTTGATTTTATTGCCATTCACTGTGTTTCTGGCAGGCGCTGAGAATCTTTGCACCAAGCTGTCGGAGAAGCTGCAGTCCAAAACATCCAGCAAAGTCATCATTGCTCATATGCCTCTGCTCATCTGCTGCCTGCAGGTTAGTGCTCACAGTCAGAGAGGAAGAACTGCACCATCTTCAGTTCAGTGTGTTCAGACTTGGCAGGTTTGGTTAAAACGAATCCTAGTGTGCACCAAACAAGCAAACTAATGGCACATTTCCACTGGCACAAGGAACCATGCCGTCCTGTGAAAAAATGTTTTTCCATTACAAATTAAGTGACCCGAACATGAGCTGCTCGATGGCAGGGCTGAAAGCGAACCGCAGCCGAGCTGACTGCATCACTGTTTTCTGATCTGTCGAAATGTTATCACAACATGGAAAGAGACCATTGTATTTTTTATTTTTTTATTATTTTTTTTTTTTACCGTCCACAGCAAGAGAGATACAAACTAACAACTGGGAGGTCGACAAAGGACAAACACTTCTGTCTGTTTGAGCTGAAGATAAAGTGGGAGTTTTCTATGACGCTACAAATTTATCTTTAATGCTGCGAGAAACGTGAAGGTGAACCAGGACATCACTAACAAGTTAGCTGGGTTAGATATTGGTCACACAGCTAAAGAACCTTTACATATAAATAATAAACAGGGCTATAAATAATAAAAGGCCGCAATAACGAAAGCAGCCCTGAGAGAAAAACTTTCCGCTGGTTCGACTCCATGGACGCAGTTTTGAGACGACGACCAGCCATAAACTGTGGGGAGAGAATTGAGTCAGAAACTCTGTTACCGGTCTGAGATACACTGTAAAATCAAAGGATGCTACAAGTTCTGTACCATCACAGTACAGTTTAGGTACAGTACGATTCCTGTAAATCTATGGAAAAATGCTTTAAGGGTATTCTCACACTAGGTGATCTCGACCATGTCCGAGCACGTTAGACCACCAAAGTCCAGATCGTTGGACTAGTGTGATAACACTGTACCTTGAGGAGGTGGACCTGGGCTCAGTTCAGTTGGACTGGGGCACATCTAGTGTGATCTAGTGTCCGAGCACTTAACCTGAACCCGACTGTCCCAGTTAACACACATGGAGACAAAGGGAGACTCTGGTCTACAGAGGAGCAGTGTCTGCTTTAAATTTGTTCAGACGAGAGAAAACTGGACCAACTGGACCCGCCACATAAGAAGCTTGGAGATATTCGGTCATGCTCTTGGACCAAAGAGGCGCTGAAGGACGTGGTGAGGAGCTGAAAACACCGCGGGTTCAGGATCTGAAGGTTCTGCAGCTCACCGGAACAAAAGGAGAAAGCAGTGAGGGATGTGAGGGTGTAAGAGCGCTCGGGTCCAGGACGTTAAGCGCAGTGTGAGATCAGACCAGCAGGGGGCGTGGAGGGGAGTGTGGGGGGGCACAGTCATGCTCAGGCAACCAGGCCTGGTGTGAGTACAGCCTTAAGGTGATTAGAACTCTGGTGTGGTTCATTTAAAGTATGAAAGTAGTACAGGCCAAAGGTGTCTAAACAGAACAGAAACTCATCTCCTTTCTGCATGACTGCTTAGGTTTGTGCAAAAGACAAATTTCTGACATTTCTGCGCATGTGTTTGATGTCTTCCTGAGCTCTGTGTACAGGGTAGATAGTTTCACTTTTAAATGAGACTGATGCACATTTAAAGCCATTATAAAATAGTTTTACTTACCAAGAATTAGTACTTTATTGAATATTATCATTTATCAGTTATTATATCCTCAGTCATCAATCAGTTCTCTTCAGTCATTATCGTATGATCAATTATCAGCTGATGCTGTTGAGTCACAACATATTTTTTTCACTTTCTCACATACTTTTTGCCGTTTTCCTTTTAATAATTAAATATGTTATACTTTGTTTTACTTTGTTACTATATATTTTACAGCTGTTGTTGTAGAGTACTTCTGTGCAACTTGTGTTGCTTTTAAATGTGCTTTATAAATAAACCTGACTTGACAATCTCCTGCAGACACACAAACTGATCCTAGATCAGTACTACTGGATGAGTATTTGTCTTTTTTTAGACTGAGGGACTTTTAGAATATGGACTCCCTGAGAGTTTGCCTGCTCCAAACACTATTCAGCACTGCTGAAGCAGCTGGCGGTCAGGTCTGAGCGCTGCCCATATAACACTCGGGTGATGTGCTCGGCGGGGCATGACCAGAATCTGAAACCGGCTGTTGGTGGGTTTCATACGTGTTGGATGAGGCGTCAGCAGACTTTGTACCCTCTGGCTGTCCAGCAGTGCCTATTAGAGAGTTCTGTAATATCAGCAAATGACCAAAGGAGGAAGACAAGTCAAAAATTAAATTAAAGAAATTGATCATACATTTGTAATGAAGAGTGCTATATTAAAGAGCCCGTATCTTGCATTTTTGTTATGTATTATTTTTCTCTCCAGGTTCCCCTTGTGATGTTTTTGAACCAAAAACACTCACAGTTCATTTTTGCGTGGCCATTATCCCACATCTCTGTATCTGTTAGAATTAAACTTTCTGTTTTGGTTACTGTGCCTTAAAGACTGATATGTAAATGAAGTCTGTTCTGACTGGCTGTCCTGTATTTTGGATCCTTTAAAAAAAGTCAATGCTGAAACACTCCTGGGCAGGGCTAAACAGCTGTAGGCCAAATTGGAGGAGAGATGCAAATGCATTGGTTTTTATGACATCACAAACACTATTGTTTTCAAAACAGACTACTGTTGCAGCTTAGTTTCCATATGTGGACAGTATGGACTGGGAAGTTATCAGTTTTCAGACATTAACAATCGATCAATCAATGTTTATCTTCACTCAGAAGTACATTAAGGGTGACCCTCATTCACAGTGTAGGTGAGAGTTTACCACGAATCAAGTGAAAATATTCAAATGGGATTTAATCAGGTTACAACAGGCCAAATAAAAACAAAAGAGAACGATCAAGATAAGAATGAATGAAAAGTAAAAACAAGACAATTAAATATGAGGTACACGTTAACAGTGAATTTAAGATTATTAAATAAGGCAAACTAAAATCTGCCAAATCAAATCCAGTGGTTGAATAAAACAATGAATTAAAATAAAACAATGGATTGAAAATAAAACAATTTTACATAAAACTAGACAAAAATCTAGATAAAATAGTTGCAGGCTGTGTGGAGGGGGTTAGAGTGTTCTGCAGTAAATTCTAGCTCTGGAGCTAAAAGCAGATTTCAGTAAAAACTCTCAGTACCTGACAGGTGATCCAGGCATTGGAGTGAGTCTGATGAGTCCCAGTATTTAAAGAGACCAGGATTGTGATATAGGGTGGCAACAGTGTTCACATACAACCCCAAACCTGTTTTTCTAGCACATGGGCTCTTTAATATAATGTACATATTAATGGTAAATGTGTGTTGTGTTCTTTAGGGTCTGGGTCGGCTGTGTGAGCGTTTTCCGGTCGTGGCTCACTCCGTCACCATGTCTCTCAGAGACTTTCTGGTAGTGCCGTCCCCCGTACTGGTCAAGCTCTACAAGTACCACAGCCAGTACACCACTGGTGAGCCTCACTGTTCTAGATATTAGAAAACATTAGAACCCTAGTGATTCCTTTCAGCTCTTCAAACTGTATGTGAGCTGTTCATGAAACGAGGATGCAGTGAGTTGCTGGATGTGAACTCCTCTCCTTTCTTCCACAAAGGGACTGGAGAGATCAAGATCCACGTAACCAACGAGCATTCCCAGTCCACCTTCAGCGCCCACTCCAGTAAGAAATCCCAGCCCTCCATGTACGAACAACTTCGAGACATCTCCATTGACAACATCTGCAGGTGAGCTGTCCTACTATAAACTGCCAGATGCAGATTTGCATGAACTCATATTATATATATTAATAATAAATACTAATCAAGAAACACTAATTCATGAAAGCAGCTGCAAAATTCAGAGTGTTTGGGCCTCAAATCCATAGCCATTCGGAATTTTCTTTCTTTCTTTACTGTATTTATGAATATTACAATTATTGTATTAGTGCAAATGGGTTTTACTTATAAAGAGTTTGAGAGTGCAGTTTAAAGGCATGTTACGATATCATTTTCAGGCCATTCATGTTCAAAGAGGAAAAAAAAATGTGATCTGCTAATATAATGTCAACCTCAAAGTCTTGATTTTGCAGCCCATCCTGTTTTTCAGGTGCTTGAAAGCAGGACTGACCATGGATGCGGTCATTGTGGAGGCATTTCTTGCCAGCCTCTCCAACCGTCTCTACATCTCCCAGGAAAATGACAAGTATGTTATTGTGTGGGGTCTCGAGTGATAAGCAGAACATTAGATATGTCCTGAAAGTTCTTACCAGTTCTTGCAGTCAGAATGAATAAAATTTGGTCACATCTGTGGGCTTTTTTTTTTTTTTTTTTTTGTCCAGGGATGCCCACCTCATTCCAGACCACACCATCCGGGCTCTGGGACACATCGCTGTAGCTCTGAGGGACACCCCGCGAGTGATGGAGCCCATCCTGCAGATCCTTCAGCAGAAGTTCTGCCAGCCGCCCTCACAGCTTGATGTGCTCATCATCGACCAGCTGGGCTGCATGGTCATCACTGGGAATGTATGTTTCCATACACACACACACTTTTTTTTTTTCTTTTTTTTTTTTGTACACTGTCATGGCATGGAATTATACATAATGGGTTATATTAGCCACTTCAATAGGTAAACCTACATTGTATCTTCACTCCATGTCCGTCTTATCATCTCCATTAACTTACACAGCAGTGCTGCTGGAGCTTTAAAAACACCTCAGTGTTACTTCTGGGCTGAGAATAGTCTATCAGCCAAATGTGTCCTGTGGCCAGAAACTGACCACTGATGAAGGACTGGTGGATAACGAACCCAAACTATGCAGCATCAGATGAGCCAGCATCAGTTATTTGACATCTGTGAGGTGGGCCAAGATGTTAGATGTGTCTGACAGAGTGGACATTAAATGTACTTAGTATTCAAACACTGTGCTGAGAATGATCCATTTCCCATATAATACCTGTTAACTGGTGGTCCTGTATGGGCCCTGATTATAAATGGAGGAGGGGAAGAGGGTTAACAGATGGACCACAGGCTGTACCTGTTAACTACAAAATGCGCCTTTATGGCCAGTGAAGCTAATAGAGTGGACCCTGAGTGAAGGTATAAAGTTACAAAATCTTTATTCTTAATCTGATTACATGATGGTTAAACACCAGAAAGATAAAATAGCATGGTCTAAATTAATTAAGACAATACACAAGCTTATGTGCACTTAAATATGTTTTTAATCTGAATTTAAAAGCACCGTTTCTGTTATTTTGTAATATTTTGAAATATTCTTTTTCAGCAATACATATACCAGGAGGTCTGGAACTTGTTTCAGCAAATAAGTGTGAAAGCTAGCTCAATGGTGTATTCCACCAAAGACTACAAAGACCACGGATACAGGTAACTGCATATGTCACTTCCTGTCATTGTGTATCAAACATTTTTCTCTGTGTGAGGAAAATCTTTAATGTATCACAAACTTAAAATAATTCTTCAACCAAATATTTCATTACTGCTGTTTTAAATATATTCAGTAGGGGGCAAAAGTGTATAGTCAGCTGCTTGCATGCTGCTTTTGTGAACCACTTAGTTGGTAAGGGTGTAAAACTAACAAATTAGAATTATTATTTAATTTATAACCATCAGGATTTTGGTTAGAGGCAGCAACAGCCGGTCTTCTCCTCTTTATCATTTCTCTTCCTTACACTTTAAAATATGATTGTAGGGTTTTTTAGCTTCAGTGGCCGTGTGAAGTGGTATATAGATGCCTGAACTAAACCGACTATAATTTATTATTGTAATTATTTTTGTTATTATTAGGGGTTTGCCAATCTGATACTTAGTGTTGACCAAAATCACTGGATGGGATATTTGGAAAAAAAACCTGAACAATAACGTAAATGCTAAACTAAAACTCCATGTGCCATGTGAGCAGAACTCCATAATGGACCCATTGTGCACTGTATGGGTGCAGAAACTGGAATTTTATAACTTACACTTTGCCTCTAGAGGAAGTAGGGAGCCGTTTTGGATTCAGAAAGATTATTATTTTATTATAAGATTATTATTTTTGTTATTACTTGAGGGTGAGGTATTGAGATCGGTATCGGACATGAAAAAGTGGCATCATGCCACCCCAATATATTATTATTGCTTGTGTACTTTAGACTACATACACTGTGGCTTGAACATTTTTTTAAAATGCAAAATATAAACATAAAACTACAATTATTTGATCCATGTTATCTGCATTTGTAGTTGAGGTAAGAGAAAACTGGTTAAATTCACCGAACTGTCCCTTCAGACACTGTTCCTTGGCAGTGATCAATGCTCTGGCCAACATCGCGGCGAACCTGCAGGCCGAGCACATGGTGGACGAGCTGCTGGTGAATCTTCTGGAGCTGTTCGTACAGCTGGGCCTCGAGGGCAAGCGGGCCAGTGAAAGGGCCAGCGAGAAGGGGCCCGCACTTAAGGTACCATGACACATACTTTTAAGTCTCAGGTGTATGGCACAGTAGAGTGTATGCGAGCGCAGGTGATTTGCAATTCAAAATAAGTTCCTTTTATGTTATAAGCTGGAGGGGGAGGAAGGCAAAAGAGGAGAGAAAAGAGAGAGACAAGAAAGTGGGTGTGTTATATACAGTACCGTGCAACTGTTTTCCTGCGACAGGCTGCAAAGTGCACAAAGGTGTCTAGATAAAGGAGTTCCAACCACTCAGCATTCAGCACCACCAGTATACTGATCACCGCCTGATCATCTG
>JBBPCZ010000037.1:11751416-11762539 GCA_037974445.1 Brycinus macrolepidotus | reverse complement strand
CTGGAATCATCTGCACCTGTTTCTTCACTGGTTCAGGCCTTAAGTTAGATGGTCTTTGTTCTGCTTGAGTGATTCATACGTAGGTCACTGTGTGTCTTAAACAAAAAACATTCCTCTGAAACTGTTCAGGTTCAGGGACTGGACTGAAAATGAGTCTTTGAAAGTGTTCCTCAAGACCACATTAAAAATGCAAGAAAGTCTCATTGGAAGCAAAATATGAAGAAATGAGGGGTAACTCGAGACTTTGCATAGTACTTTATGTTTTATAATTCAGAACATTATGATGACTTTCAAGGGGAGTTGAATACTTCTGCAAGTGCAGAGCTTCCTTTAACCCTCCCGTGTCCTGTTTCTGTTTCAGGAGCAAGACCTACGACATGCTGCAGTATTACCAAAACCAGATCCCGTACTGATGAAGTCCCCCGCCACCCCGCTCCCCCCCACCCGCCCCCACTTCATGTCTCCCAGAGTGTCCGCACCTATTAGCCGTCCCCTCAGATTAATGGCCATATCAACCGAGGAGCATCCGTGAAGACAAGCACTTTATAGATTTTAATAATTAATAATATGGGCCCCGTCACAGCAGAGGTAATTGCAGATGTCCACATAAGCCGTGTCCTCCAGTGCTGGCTCGGGGCCTTGTAGTCGTCTGCTGTAGAAGCTCTGCATGTGCAATGAGTACCTTTTAGCTCCCTTTAAAGTGCGCCGCAGTGGCGTCGCTGGAAAAATACGTATGTTTTTTTTTTCTTCTTCTTCTTTTGCTAACATTCCACTTTGTATGTGTACCAATGAATTCTTAACCATACGGGGAAATTCAGGGCTGTTTAGTTTATTTTAACTTGTATTTAACCCAAAAAGCCATTTTTAGGCCCGTGGCACAAATACTAGTACTGTATTTATTGGTGCGCCCCTGCAACTCAGCCGTTATGCAATCTGTTTACTCGTGTGCTGTACATGGAACCTTAAAGGGAAAGTTCAACCAAAAAAAAAAACAAAAACCTTTATTTATTCGTTTTTTGGCCATTCTCTGGCGCGCTTCTAATTGGGGTATTTTATGTGTTGGTGTCATTTGGTCTGGTCCAACATTGACAAGTTCTGGCTCTTTTCCCTTTAAACCAGAACTCTAGCTGGCTAAGGATCTGACAGATCTGATACATTAAACCCATATTTACTAGGGGCGACTCAGTGCCACTTTTTCATGTCCGATACCGATACTGATATTGAGAATCTACCGATACCACCTTTTCGTGTCTGCCGATATCGATACCAGTCCAATCCTGTTTTTCTCTCTCTTCAATAACTAATCTGTTAATAACTGTCTGAATCTGAAGCCCCTCCCTGCTTCCTCTAGGGGGCGTTGTGTAAGTTATCAGTTTCTACACTCATATAGTGCCCAGTGTGTCCATTATGAAGTTCTGTACACATGGCTTATATGTTTTACACTGTTTGGGTGCAGGAGTCTGTATTTTAGGTTCACTATGTAGGGAGCAGGGGGCCGTTTGTGACACAGCCCTGCTGCTCGTCCGTGTTACTTGTGTCCTCATCTGTGTGTTTCCCTTTACAGAGCGCTGAGTTCAGCAGAGTTTAGTTCAGCATTTATGGGATCGTTCAGGCTTTATCCAATATCTGATCAAGGGATTTTGGTATCAGACCGATACAGATATCGATACTGAGTATCGGAACAATACCAATATTGATATTGAGTATCGGACTGGCACACACCTAGTATTTACTTCACATTTCAGTTCAGTTCAAATGCTTGAAGAAAATTTAAGAGGGAATTCTTGGGATTTTTTTTTTTTAAATTCTTCCAAATTAAATGGTTAAAATGTAAAGGAATGTCTTCAGAGTGGTTTAATGCAAAATGCTCCATTCTACAGAAACCTCTGAGGCAGCATTTTTCACAACAGTGGTGATGGGAACCAGATTTCTGAAGTGTTCAATATCTGCAAAAGCTACCTAATAGAAAATGCAAAATACAAAATAGTTAGGAATACATCATCTGATGCTCGAGGCATTCGGCCTAAAATCCAGAGGGGTGGAGAAATATGTGCAAGGCAGTGGAAGGGCCAATAATACATTTTTTTGTTTGTTTTTTAGTTTTCCTGCTACATTATCATTGTCAATATAACATAAAAACTCAGAAGACATGTGGGTGCATAAAATTACTATATTTGCTTTGTTAACATTGTGACGATTGGTTCCATTCACCACCGCTGTAAAGAAATCGGGTTTCTCTACAATGAACCGTTTCACATCAAAACACTCAATGACTAACATTTGAGCAATTGAATTATGGTTTTAAAAATGGGGAAATTCCTGTTCAAAAGAGTATTTCACAGAATTTATTCACAGGTCGGCCCGCTAGAATGAAATGAATGCAGTAGTCTGAAAGGAATTTTTTTCCTTTAATAGCTGTTATTCAGCGACTATCAGAAGAAATTATTTTAGTATCTGTACCATAGACTCTGGAAGTGAACATCATGTCGTGTGTGTATATACTGTAACGTCTTACGCAGGAGATCCGTGGCTGGGGGATCATCTAGGACCTTCTTGTCATGGAATTTTTAAGTCTTATTGTTTTAATTAGCACACTTAAAATGTGTTTGTGATAGTGATAGTGATCATATCACTATATGATCACTATCACTATCACAAACACATTTTACGACACCTGAAGCGTCTTTCAGCCCAGGTTTCTCTGCTCTTGTATTTCCCCCTTTGTGCAATAATTCTCCCTGTGTCCCTGGGTGGTGTTAATATGCTGGTCAGGGAGGCGGTTCCTCCTGTTCGGGGGGATCTTCAGCTTCACGCAGGGATTTGCTGACCCTCAGTGTGTCCAGTGCTCCTCCTACTGTAGAAACGACGAGTCCCAGCCAGAGGCCGATCAGTGTGCTCATGTATGTCCACCCAAATACAAACTGTTGGAAAACAAAGTGTGCGTGTGGTGTAATTTTTTGAAGAAAAACATTTTAAGACATTTTATGTACAAATCAGTGAAATGTGCACATTTAATTCATACTGAAAATCTAAAAATAATGCACCTTAGAACCCCAGTCAAATAAGTTTTTGTTGATGTTCGATTTTAACCCACGCTCTACGTGGTTATAGATGTGTGTGTGTGTGTGTGTATATATGTATATGGATGAATGGATGGAAGGATGGATGGATAGATGGATAGATAGATTGATTTCTGGTTCTTAGCTGACAGGAGTGGCCCCTGGCAAAACATCGGCTCATCTGATAAGTCTTGATTTCTGCTGCAACGTTCAGATGGTGAGTCAGAATTTGGCGTAAACAACATGAAAGCATGGATCCATCCAGCCTTGTAGCAGCGGTTCAGGCTGGTGGAGGTGTGATGGTGTTTCCTTGGCACACTTTGGGCCCCTTAGTACCAATTAAGCATCATTTAAACCCCAGTATTATTGCTGGCCGCGTCCATCCCTTTACAACCACAGTGAACCATCTTCTGATGGCCACTTCCAGCAGCATAACGCACCATGTCACACTGCTCAGATCGTCTCAAACTGGTTTATTGACCATGACGATGAGTTCACTGTACTCAAACAGCCTCCACAGTCACCAGATCTCAGTGCAGCAGAGCTCCTTTGGGATGTGGTGGAACAGATTCTCATCATGGATGTGCAGCTGATAAACCTGCAGCACCTGCATCATTCCAATATGGACCAAAATCTCTGAGGAACATTTCCAGCACCTTGTAGAATCAACGGCCTGAAGAATTAAGACAATTTTGATG
This sequence comes from Brycinus macrolepidotus, assembly GCA_037974445.1. Classification (NCBI taxonomy): domain Eukaryota; kingdom Metazoa; phylum Chordata; class Actinopteri; order Characiformes; family Alestidae; genus Brycinus; species Brycinus macrolepidotus. Next base: position 11,758,782 of record JBBPCZ010000037.1, on the reverse strand, counting down.
GCAAAAGGGGGAAACCCGGTACTAGCAAATACGTGTGTGAGTGAGTGTGTGTGTGTATGTGTGTATACATATATATATAAAACACATCATTAAAGACTTCAAGACTTTTTATTGTCATTGTACAGTTGCCTGGACAACAAAATTAGCTGGCAAGACCACAAAGATGCACATATATACACACACACATGTACATATACATACGTGTGTGTGTGTGTGTATAATGCATCAAACATCACAACTCCTAGATTTTTTTGCATACAGCAGATCTAACACTGTTTCTGCACTTTTTTTGTTAGATGTGTTGGATTTACTGTATTGTTAGATATGTTGGATTTATTGTATTAATGACTGTGTAAATATTAACCCCTGTGATCAGGCTGAGGTGGTGGTGGATGTGCCGTCGCTGTGTGGACACTGTCTGTCCGAGAGTCTGTCCTGCATTAATATTTAATTGCGGGGAGCGAGGAACAGAAACGCTGAGCTAATCCCGAACAGGGAGAGGAGCTCCTCCATGGAGCGACCATGTTCAACACCAGAGAACTCATTAATGCACCTCCAGCAGCCATCCCCCACTCACACACACCTTCCAGTCTCCAGCTAGACCTCTCTCTCTCTCTCTCTCTCTCTCTCTCTCTCTCTCTGTCTTTCTCTCTGCCTCCCCTTTCATCCCTGAACCAGCACATGTATTGTGGTCAGAGGTTCCTTTGAGTGCTGCAGAGCTGCCCGCTCTTGGCTTGTTCCAGCCCAGGATAGAGAGAGAGAGAGAGTGTGTGTGTGTGCGCATACCCCCTTTTACAGAAGCTATTCTCTCAGAGCCTGCACTGTCTCCTGGAATTCCACTTCCATCCATACATTAGGCCAAATACTGGATTGCCATGGCAACCAGTTCCCTCAGCATGGCCAGGAAGGGGCTGGGGATGGGGGTGAAGAGAGAGAGAGAGAGAGAGTGTGTGTGTGTGTGTGTGTTGCAGTAAAAAGGTGTTGCAAGTGATTTCTCCCCTCTCCTTAAACATGCCCATTCACTTGTGACAGGACCTTTTTTTGGGGGGGAAAAAAAAAAGCCCACCCCTCCTCCGGCCCTCCCAGAGATATTTTTAGTTCATAACAGTTGGGACCAGAAACACTTACAGGTCATTCTCAGTTAGGAAAAACTGTTAAAACATAAAAATGTTGCATATTTTTTAAATACTGGTAATATTTTGCTCTATATACAAATGATACATTCACAAATGCATATAGAGGTGATTTAAGTGGTCACTGCCATTGATTTGATGACTTCATTGATTTGATTGATTTCAGTGATCAATGATTTGTCCTCCGGGTCCATTTATGTCAACTTCTGATGGAAAATGTCTTCTTTAAATGCATTAAATTGCCCTGGATAATGTTCTCCCAATCACATCAGCTTGACTCATAGGTATGCATTTAATCTAGTGGTGGAATGTAAAAACAATACTACTGTCATATTTTTCATTTTGTTTTCCACTTTATGAATAGGATTGCAAGCTAACCATGTCAACCTTGTTCTTCTAATGAATTAAATGTATTAAAGCGTATTCGTTACATTTCCACACATAACAACACACATTAGGTTCTGGTCACAGCACAAGAGGAGTAAGGTGGATTTAAACTGCAAAACCTAAACCCTTTAACCAGGTAAATCAGAAAACTTTATTGATCCCAGAGAAAATTGCTTATGTTATGACTGTACAGACACAGAAACCAGAACAATATAAAATATAAAGTCAAAATACAACTCTCCAGAAAATACTCAAAATACACTATATTATAATATGCTGTGGTCAGTAAGGGAGGTGGATTTAAACACTATAAATAGAGAAAGTAACTGCTGAAGTCGGTTACTAATGAACACCAATCCTGATGGTGATACTGTACATCAAGTGGGTGTTTATTTATGTACACAGTACACAGTGAAACCAAACAACATTCCTCAAAAACCACAGCGTTCCTCCAGGACCACAACGTTCCTTTAGGACTCCAACGTTCCTCCAGGACCACAACATTCCTCCAGAACCACAACATTCCTCCAGAACCACAGCGCTCCTTTAGGACCACAATGTTCCTCCAGGACCTCAATGTTCCTCCAGAACCACAACATTCCTCTAGAACCACAGCGTTCTTCCAGGACCACAATGTTCCTCCAGAACCACAACATTTCTCCAGAACCACAGCCTTCCTCCAGGACCACAACACTCCTTCAGGACCACTGCGCCCCTGCAGAACCACAATGTTCCTCCAGAACCACAACATTCCTCCAGAACCACAGCGCTCCTCCAGAACCACAGCACCCCTCCAGAACCACAGCGTTCCTCCAGGACCACAACACTCCTTCAGAACCACAATGTTCCTCCAGGACAATGGCGCAACACAAGCACAAAAACAGAAACAACACAAGACTACACAAGTGCAGGACAGGACTAAAGAAAGAGACAAAACAACAAGAGCAACAGAACAATAATTTAAGGGAGAAACAACATCCAGTTCAGTAACAGGAGCAGAAGAAGTGCACACTGCACACAATACAAAACCGGACGCAGGTTATTGCACACGTTATTGTGTTGATGTGTGACAGGAGCAACAATCTCAGAGTTTTGCAGCTTTTTAAAGTTCCCAATTTGGATGCAAATAGCTGAACGTATGTAGAACGACCCTTGTGAATAGTGGCCTTGCTGAGTAGACCATATGACCTCCTCACAGCCACATGAGATGGTAAAAAATCTCATGACTGGTGTATTTAGTCTTATGCCTGAAGGCTAAATTGTTTTTTTAAACGGTGGAGAGGTATGACCCCAAATCAGAAAAAGTTGAGATGGTATGGAAAATGGATATAATAGTAATAATAATAATAATAAAAAAAAACAGTTATTCTTAAACTGACTTTTATTTCACTGCAGACAGTCTGAACCTAAGATATTTCATGCTTTGTCTGGTCAACTTTCTTTTCATTTGTTATTTCCTGCATTTCAGGCCTGCAACACATTCCAAAAAAAGTTGGAATGGTGAAGCATTTACCACTTTGTGATGTTGCCGTTTCTTCTCACAGCACTTAAAAAGTGTTTTGGCACTGAGGAGACCAAGCGATGAAGCGTTTCAGGTGCTATTTTGTCCCTATCTTCCTGCAAGCATGGGGTGTAACAGTACAGGGTCATCGTTTTCACATTTCTTATTTTGAAATTCTCCACACGTTCTCTGTTCAGGACAGCCAGGACTCCAGGCTGGACAGTCCAGTCCCCACACCCTCTACCTCTGCAGCCGTGCCCCTGTAATGTGTGCAGAATGTGGTTTGCATCGTCTTGTTGAAAAATGCATGGACATCCTTGAAAAAGATGTTTTCTTAAAGGCAGCAGATGTTACTCTAAAATCTCAGTGTACTTTTCTGCATTAATGCTGCATCACAGAAACAAGAATTCTCAAAATACAGGAATGGATATTTATTAACAAATAAAATGAAGTTGACCAGACAAAATGCACAAAACATGAAATATCTTGGGTTCAGACTGTCTGCAATTAAATAAAAGTCAAATAAAAGTTTTTTCCATACCGTCCCAACTTGGCAAAAAAAGTCCCCTAAGAAACATTCTGCCATTCACATTAATGCATATGGCGAACACTCTTATCTAGAGTGAGTTACAGTCTAATCATATTATTGACGTGGTGTTAGGAGTCTTGCCCAAGGACTCCCATTGATGTCACTTAGGGTGTGGAAACAGGTCCTAATCTGCAGCACGGAGGTATTACACACCATCTACACCAACCACATTTACTGTTAGCAACACACGTAGGTGGGTTTGGAGAGTAAATAAAATGGCTATGCTTGTTTTGCAGACATTGTGACATCTGGTTCCATTTGCGACCATTGTAAAGAAATCCAAGTCAGTTAAAAACTGGTGGAATTCACCTTTAAATGCACGAGCATTATAGGACTGTGGCATAAATACATTCTAGTGCTTAAAAGCATTCGAGAGGTAACTAGTAGAGCATTAAACAGCATGAGTTCACTTTAACCCGGGTCAGAATATCCTTTCCCGATTACGGAGTGCGTCTGCCGGGGATTTCAAGCAGGAGCCCATGCGGTGGAGTGGCATTCCCCCTATTTTTAATGAGCTTACAGATTAGTAGCTTTAAGGTGGGTTTCATCGTGAGACGATGCGCCGTGCGCTGCTCAGCCTCCCCGTGTGCTTCAGAGGGTTACTGGTCTGTCAGCGTGGACCAGGTTTTCTCACGGGTGGTGAGGAGCGGACAAGTCCTCCGAGCAGTTTACGGCTGCTTTTCACACCATGTCAGGCTTTAAACCACGGTGGGCTGAATTCAGCACAGATTACCCCAGAGCCGGCCTGCAGAGTGGCAAGCGCACAGAGAGCCCTGTCAGATCAGATTAGACAGACAAGCACCTTAATGGGGAAAGCTGGGCCATCAGTCTCTTACCATACAGCAATAACACTCGAGCACCTCCACCTCCTCCTCCACCACCACCACCTTCTCCTCCTCCTCCCCAGCAGCTCAGCTCTGCAAACCAGCCATTAGAGGCTCCTTCAGGAACTTTGAGAAGGTTTTAGTTTTTTTCTGAGGCATTCATTGAAATGCTAGAAAGGGCCCATTACGCGTCTGTTCAAGTGTCCTCACCTTGGTGGAGCTCCTGTAAGAACCATTAAATCCAGTATGGAGAAGTGAAAGCACATCTCCGTTAGCTTGGGGTTTGTAGCGTTATTCTAAGAACAGAGATCAGATGAAACAAAGGCTGGTAAGAAGATCAGTCATGAACAATCAGATATGCTCTGCAGAAATCAAAAACAAAACACAAACCTTTAAAAATGGCTGGAAATCAACGCCCATCTCTGGAAAGATTCGCTGCAGGGACACACTGCCGGACCATTGTTAATTATTCAAGTTCTGTAAACACTGCATCATTTCTCTTATTTTGATGTTTTGTCATTTCCTTTAAAATTATGCTTTACAGAACAATATTTTTATTTGGAAATTAGGAGAAATATTGTCAGCAGTTCTTAAAAACTACGGCAAAGCTGTTCAGTTCAATACCTGCACCTATGAAAGATAAAACCTGAGAAACTGAACATTTTTGCAGTGGTCTCATTTTTTTTCTGGAGCTGTGTATATATATATATATATATAAGGGTGCCAGTCAAAAATGAACTTCAGAATTTCTTCTGTGGTACCCTCTCAATTTGTTATGTCCTATGATAGGAGCTCACAGTAATTTTTTTAGAATTTTTAATGCACATTTAAAGGTTGCTAAACATGTCTAAAGTTAACAGATTTATCGTCATACAGATAGATTATTTAATTTTGTCATCAGTTTAACTATTTCCAGTTGAGTACAATTACTACAGAGACAAATGTTAATAACAAACTGAAGCAACAATACTTTGAACAAGTTTGATAGCAAGACTGCCTTAATGAAGTCTATGGACACTATAGTGCATCATCTCCAGCACCAACAAGCAGTGACTTCCTGGCTTTTGGATGTTTGGCCCTGTGGCTCAAGACAACCTAAAGTGATTGTGATCATTCGGTCATACGTGAACACACCACAGCACACAGTGTGAACAGCACGAAATTCTTCCTCTGCATTTAACCCATTCACCAAGTGAAGCAGTGGGCAGCCAGGAACATGGCGCCTGGGGAGCAGTGTGTGGGGACAGTACCTTGCTCAAGGGTACCTCAGAGGTGCCTAGCGGTCTTGGGATCAAACCCACGACTTCCTGAGTGCAGGGCAAACACCCTAACCACTAGGCTACCAGCTGCCCCTGCAGCCGAACAGTTAAAATCCTGCATCAGTTTCACTGCTCGATCCGCTCTAGTCATTTACCACTGCTAGACTGCTGACGTCTAGCAGTGCTGACTGCTGCGTCAATACTACCCATATAACCTATGTGTGGCCCACGTTGGTCTTCTAAGAAATCCTCGTCTTCAGCAATGGTGATCATTGTCATGGTGTCTGCATGTGCTACATCAAACAGTTTGTCTAAATCTTCGCTTAAAGCATGTTCATGAGCTCTCTGGGTATCTGTTGTACGATTTACATTCTTTTTCAGCTTCTGCCATCGACAGAACATGTTTTCCAGGTTTTCAGTGGCATTTCTTTCAACTGTAGTTGGAATGCGAGCCATTGACCACATTTTGAAAACTTCACGTACTGCACACCTAGAGCTGTCTCTTACTGTCTTTCCAGTGATTTTATGGTGCTGAAAAACTACAGCAAGCGTCTGACGGTAAGTTGGAAGTTTCATTCCGTGTATTTTCTCTTCTACTGGACCAATCAACCAAATGTTGGTGGCACTTCGTGTTACAGTGCTTGAATCAGCCGCACGTGCCATAATGGCTTCAGACTTGGTAAGTACACTGGATAGTGGATAGCGGACCGTGGACGCTGCAGTTAACTAAATGCTGAAGTGTAAACACAACAGCACATGATAGTTATTAAGCAATAATCATGACACACCAGTTAAATGCAATATAAGGAATAGCTAAATTAAGGAATGGCTGTCCGCTGTAGTGTTGCACTGTGTCCTTGTGCCAGGCAGCACGACCTAAATCAAGGTTAAAATTGCAATGTCTACATGCAAGATTACAAATAAAACACAGTTCAGAATGCTTACATTTTGGCCGCACATTACAATCGACAGTTACACACCACAATATGGGGTTGCTAGGTTACGGGGACGCAGCTCCATCTGGCATGTTTTTGTTTGGCATTTTTAAAAGTTTTATAATTCAATGTAAATATTCATCCGATCAATATATAGTATTGTATAGTCTATTTTACTATTATTTTCGCTATTTTTTCTTGTGGCAAACACCACCTCAAAAGAGAAAGTTAGGCACTGTGCCTGGCTGGCCTTACCTATGCCGCTTTCTGCTGCCTGCTACTGAGCTATAATGAGGACAGCCCGGCTGCTTGCATAGACTGTGCTCGCCTGGTTTTGTTTGAACCCTACGAACTGGTTAAATCCTGCGACTGCACTCCTACAGCCCTCGGTTGCCGAGCTCCTGGCGCTCCGCTTCTACCCGAGATCTCCACCACATTGACAATACTGTCAACTCTCTCACTAAAGATTTCATATCCTGCCTGGACATTTTTGGATTCCAACAATATGTAGACTCCCCTACACACTCCAAAGGACATATCCTGGATCTAGTCCGCTGTGCTGGTGTAACCTCTTTAAACTGTACAGTATCCGACACTCCCATATCAGATTATAAACTTGTTTTTTTCAAGGTTAACCTTCCACTACTCAAAACAATCTCCACCCGCTCCATCACATTCAGAAACATCAGGAACATTGATCTCCAAACTCTCTCTTCTGCTATTAATAACTTTCCCAGC
>JBBPCZ010000037.1:11739122-11751316 GCA_037974445.1 Brycinus macrolepidotus | reverse complement strand
GGGGCGGCACAAGATTTTTGCCCAGGATTGTGTGTGTGTGTGTGTGTATACACACATGCGCGCACACACACTACTGTACAAAAGTCTTGAGCCGCCCCTCATTTCTTCAGATTTTGATAGAGAGCTCCCTGTTGTTTGGATGCAGATCTGTTGTTAAAGCTGGGATGTTCTAAAGAGGAGCAGGCGCTGCCATGCTGGTGCAGATGGGAGGCCTGTTACTCGTCTCTGGGAGCGCGAGGAGAGTGAGGAGAGTGAGAATATTCGTGTTTGAATGAGGTTAAAGGTGAGCGCCGTCAGAAACACCCTGAAAGCGGCGGCTCCATGAGTGACCCCAGCTTAGGTCAGTGTTCCTGAAGCTTCTCTGGGTCTCCAGCAGCTGCTGCTCTAATTACCTCAAGTGCAGGAAAACGAGAGCGGCGCGGTGCCACTAGTTTTATTGCACAACCCACATTCACTCTCTCTCTCACTCTTTTTCTCATACACACACACTTGGCTAACACAAGCTGACAGTGATGAATGGGCCTGAAGCTGCTCCTGAATTCGGATGCGGCGCTGGTGCCCGTCAGGGTCGTTTTGCTGTTGAACCGACTCTAAATCTGCATCCACTTGGCGCGGGGAGGACGGGCCTGCTCTCCACGACACATTAATGTTAATTAAATGCAGCCGACAGGCTTTGATTAAAAAATTTTGTACCAGGAGAGTACACTTATTACCATTGAACACACACACACACATGCTAAAACCCCCAGTGCTTCATAAACACCAGAAGGGAGATAAATGTGAGGCTTCAGCATTTGAACAGGTAGCAAACTCAAATACACTTAGTGGTCTTCACTTCAGCAGCTGAAGCCTCCCATACAGGCATTCAGATCTTAAACTATAACCGCTTATAGTTTTACATTATAGACTTCTTATATCAAATACACATTACTATAATATTCTAATTGCCTATGTTAACTATATATTACAATTATACTATACTATTATAAACTATATCTCATTCTATTAGACTATATTAATGAAATTATACTATACTATTAGCTATATATTTATACTATTAATTATATACTATTGTAGACTTAACTATATATCACTGCTATGCTATATTGTACTATTACAGACTACATAAACTATATTACTAATATACTATTAGACTTTTAGACAATATTATATACTATTATGCTATACCATTATTTTGCAATTACAGACAACTATATTATACTATAATACTATTATATGACTGTTATAGGCCGTATTATAAACTTCCAGTCCTCTGTAAACTGACTTTGCATCACCTCATCTAATGGCGCCACGGTTGGAAATGTGAAAGGAGGGAAGAGGGGGAAAAAAAAACAGATGTCAGATTTCACTTTTCTTCATGGGATCTTTTTTTTTTTTTTTGGTCCAGTCTTTTGTGGTCTGGTCCCTTCAGCTGAAGAAAAGGAGCCCATTATACAGGGCTCCAAAGCCTGTTTTTGTATAGTGCCATGGCACAGGGCAAACAGAGAGAGAGAGAGAGAGAGAGAAAGAAATGAGAAAAGAGCAGAGCAGAGAGGGAAAGAAAGAAATGAGAGAAAGAAACGGAGAGAGCAAATGAGAAAGAGAGAGAGAGAGAGAGAGAGAGAGAAAGAGAGAGGGTGAGTGAGCTATACTGCTGTATGTGAAAGGATCAATATGCGGGCGCTGTGCCACCTGTAGTGCCGTTTCTTTTGGGCCGCTGGTCGCCAGGCTGGGCAGAGCGAGCCGTTACATTCAGCACCACGCAGAAGGGAAGAAAAAAGAAAGAAAGAAAGGAGAAGAATGGACTGAATGCTGCTGGACGGGCTCGTGTGTTGTCTCTCCCCCCTCCTCCCCCCCCCACTTTTTTGAATAATCCAGTGTTTGAGGGGCAGCTGCTGTGCTGATGTAGCTGCAGACACCTGGTGCAACACTGTCGGGTTAAAGAGGAGGGGAAAAAAAATTACGTTACCGCACCAAAATAAACGGCCGGGACAGAATGAGAGAGAGAGAGAGAGAGAGAGAAAAAGAGAGAGAAATAACAAGTAACTGAGAACAACCAGAGAAAAAAAATGAGACACACAGAGGGACAGAAAAGAGAGATAAACAGAAAGAAATGAACATGAAAGAGAGCAAGCAGAAAGGAAAAGAGAGAAAATGAAAGAGGAAAAAGAAAGAAATGGAGAGAGAGTGAGAAGGAGAAAGCAAGTGGGAGAAAATGGAAACAGAGTAAAAAAAAGAAAAAGAAAATGGAGAGTAAGAGACAGAAAGAAATGGATTGGGGGGGCGGAGAGTGAGAGAGAGAGAGAGAGAGAGAGAGAAAGAAATGGAGTGAGTGAGAGAGAGAGCAGTTTCTAAGCGTGTTAGACGGTCAGCTGTGGCACCACCTGGCAGGCCGTGCCCGTTTGAAAGTTTGGAGTGGAAATTTGCATGATGCAGCAGAAGCAGATGCCAGAAGGAGAAAGGCCTGAATCATCCTGGGCATCTGAGGAGCCCTTTCACCCCTTTCAGCGCCTCCTGCCAGATCTGCATGTGACTCGGCCCCTCGCAGATGTGACTATAGTTAATCTATACTTAGCAGACGGGAGGAGAGCGGGGGAGGCGGCATCAACATACAGCTCATTGTGCCTGAAACTGACCCCATTCAGGGTCATTTGGCATGTGACACCACTCGAGGCGGGGCTAAATGGCCCCGTGGAATCAGGCACACAAGGGCCATAAAAATGCCAACCCTCTATTCCCCCGGGGCAGGGAGGTGCTCGCTGGCCTCTTGACACACACTGGCAAGCCTGGGGCGGGGGGGGTTTGGGTGACTGGGGGCTGTGGGGGGGGAGACAAAGGGAGGGATGGTCTAAATGACCGAGGCTGGAGGAGAGTGGCCGAAAATTAAGGGAGCTGGGGCGGCCCCTCATTGGTGGAGCTGGGAGAGAAGGGCTCCCAGATGGCAGACGGGGGCCAGTGGGTGCCACGGCTGGTTGGGGCCCGGATCAGGGAAACCCGCTAGTCATCAATCAACACTGACCCCCCAAACTCCGACCGATTCATCCCACACAATTCAGCAGGAGCCGTTGGGTAGGCCTTGACCCAGCACCCCCATTTCAACTGAAATTAAGAGAAACAGGGGCTATTCACCCTTTAATTTCAAATATCAGCCAATGCCAGGTCCCAACTGGACTACTTAAAAGGCCAATTTCATGTTAAAACCAATTTTCCTTGTTTTTTTTGTTTAATGTGGCACCTTTTACTCAACAGCCCATGTTACCCATATATACAAATGCAGTCTGTTATGAACTGTTTTTATGATGTCAAGAAAACACTTTACCCATAATCCAACAATTCAGCCTACAGCAGTTTAGGTCCACCCATCCACAACAAGGAGTATTTTAGTCTGGTCTGCTTTTTTTTGAATGATGCACAATACGGGGCAGCCTGTCAGTACCAAGCTCATTTGCATATGTCAGTCTTAAAGGCACGGTAACCAGAATGGCCTGTTTAACCAGGGGCTGGAAAAAGGAAATGGGAAAAATGAACTGAGACAGTATCTGGTGAATAAAAACCATGCAAAAGTTACAAATGGACCTTGTGAGGGAAAAAAATAAAATGCATAAAAAATTTAGAATAAGGGTTCTTTTTTTTGTACTGTGACATTAAAGTGTGATATTATTGGGGAAGGTCTCTGGGGGACTGTGGATGGGATAGATCACAGACTGAATTGATTTAAAGCATAACAAAGCAAAAACAACCACAAATACAAATACTTTGATATTTCAAGCTTCAATATCTTTTCTCCTGTAATTTTACAAGGGTCTTATTTAACCTGACTTGGTCAAAGGGAAGGTCAAAGTCGACCACAGTAAAAACGTTAGACCTGCAGACAGAACAGGCTGGTTTCAGCTTCCACTTCAGAGCAGTTTCACTGGAGTGGCTTCTGCAAATGTGCTGCACCACAAGCTGTGAATTCTTTTCATTAATGACACTTTAATACACAGGATTGGGTTCTTATAGATCAGTGGTCACCAACCCAGGTCCTGGAGATGCACCTTCCCGAGAAGGTTACAGCCTTGAGTGGCTGGAGCATTAATTGAGAGGGCAGGGCAGCAGGTGAGACGCAAGTTAGATCTAAACACGGCAGAAGAGAAGATCTCCAATAGGAGGTTTGGTGGCCGTTGTTTAAGCAGATTCAAATTCATTCAAATGACTTTAATACAGAGTTCAAAAACAGGGACAAAACTGACACCTAAAAAAGTAAAAAAAAGTCATCTGAGGCATGAAAGACGAGGAGCCGCAATCATTTTTAATCAAGGTTTTAATGAAAAGGTTCTAAAATGACTTCTCGTAGCTGTACATTAAGACTGTAGAGACCGTGAATGCTGAGATGAGGTCACCTCTGTACATCGGATTTCTATTCACATGACAATTCGAGCTGCAAGCGTTGTGTAGCTCTGCCCTGAATACAAGCTCTCTGAGGAACCGAAACGAGAAAGCGTGGTGTTGTCAGAAGGTCACGTTCAAGGCTTAATATATAAAAAAAAATAATAAAAAAAAAGACATTAAAATGAATTAATACGAGTTTTGAGGTTTACAGACTCTTAAAGGGGTCACGCCGTTCTTTGGGTTCCATAGACGTTGCCGGATGTTCTGGGTACATGAGCAGAAACACCAGGCGTGTGAAAACCCTGGGGATGGCGAGACAAGGGTGGAGGCGGGGCTTACTGGCTGAACGGACAGGCAGAAGGCAGCAGGAATACAGCGTTCGGTGCAACATGGCCTTGAGCAGAAGGGAAACGCCCACCTGCTCTGCGGACGCTTGCGAAGCCGGCTTTGGTTTAGTCAAAGGGTTGGTTTGGTAACTGGAGGTCCAGGTGGAGGGCGAACGGTCAGGAACGAGAACTACACATAAGTGGACGCGGTCCAGCAGCTGGACTCGCGTTTTAGCAGCAAATGAAAAAGGTCATTCATCTTCGGTCCCCAATCTTTGATTTCGCTTAAAAGCTTTGAGTTTCTGAAGTAACTGAATTCTCACGGATCTTCAAAAGGGACCTCGCGACCGCGTGAAAAGTGCATTTCGTAAAGCTTAAAGTTACTCCAGCTGTAACGACACGCCGCCTGACCGAGGAGACGGTAAAGCATAGAAGAAGAGTTTCAGTCTTACAAAAGCTTTGGCTTTGATGGGCATTTGTAAAGAAGACCCCTCCCCCCCCCCCCCCATTGCCAGCACTCCCTGAAAGAAGAAAAATAAAAAGGAACGAGAAAGAAGAAAGATGCAAAGAAAGAAAGAAAAAAGCAAGCAAGGACTAAAGTGCAAAAAAGAAAGGAGAAATGAAAGAGAGAAAAAGAAAAAAGAAACTTAAAAGAAAAATGAAAAACAAAAATAAAATAGAAAAAAGACGAAAAAGGAAGGAGAAGAGGCAAAAGAAAAAAGAGAAAAACACGAGAAAAAAGAACGAGAAAGCAAGAGTAAAAGCAACAAAAGGAAGAGAAAGCAGGCAAGAATGAAAAAGAAGGAACGAAGGAGGGGAATTAAGTCGGAGCCTTGAACAATGACGGAGTGACAACACCTCTGCTCTCAGTAGGAACACAAACAAGACTCGGTTACAGAATCCCAAAAAAATAAAATAACAGGTCCCGCACTGCTCTGACAGACAGAAGCTTAAAGACATAAAAATAACGTTTCAAATCAGAGAGTTCAGCAGAAAGAATAAAACAGTGATCCAGAGTACATGCACCTTTACAGAACAGGGGGGAGGGGGGCGATAAACTCCCCCTTTAATATGAAACACTTCATGGGACCTACATTCCTCACGCCTCCGTCTTCACAGGTTTCAGAAAAAACAAACACAACATCAACAACAATAACAATAATAATGGTTCGCTTTGTGTCGTTTTATTCTCAAATACAAAATCAAAGCGACCCAGAAGACACCTCGTCCCACCCGCGGTGGCCACGCCCCCAACGGTGAAGACAGGATCAAAAATAAATACATTCATCACCGACAAAAAAAGAGACATCTGATAAAAAAAGTGAACACTGTCAACAAGTGTTTGCACCAATGCAGCCGGAGGGGAGGCCAGATCGCACACACTCGCTTCTTCTCACGGCCAGGAGAACCGGGCAGCTGGAGAGGAGACCACTAAACAATCTAAACGGCTCAGTATGAGGTAAACAATGTATCTGTAGAGCTTAAATACAACTATTTACACCTAAAAACAAACAAAAAGCAGCAGACTAACACACACACACGCACACACGCACACACGCACACACGCACACACACCATGCAGACCAAGAGTGGACGTGAAGATCTAGCAGCTAAAATACACAGTTCAAAAGCATTCGTGAAACATGCAGCTACTTCCAGAAGACACGTCCGGCTTTCATCTCCTCTCTTCCACTTTTAACTCTTTCTTTTTAAATTTCAGAACTGGAGAAGAAGCGTGCTGGGACCTGGCCTCTCCTCTCCTGAGGTCTGAGACTGTAAGAGAATATGTAAACAATGAGAAATCACACACTCGTGTCGTCGTGTCAGACAAGCCGTCGATCATTCAAAAAAATGTGCTTTGGTTTTTAGAAAATAGTCTGAAAATTTGGGTATGAGCTTTTATTTATACACTTTTATGCGTACTACTTTTTTTTGTCCTTTTCGCTCTAAAAACACTCTGGAACTTAAGTAAAGTAAAACTTTTGTGTACATCTCTGGCTTTTTTTTTTCTTCTTTTTTTCCTTTTTTTAATTTTTTTTTATTATTTATTAATTTTTTTCTGAAGGCGCCGTTTGAAATGGGAAACACGCTCTCGTAAAATCTATTTCGTAGGAAACTAGTGTTTAGCTTTTTGTCGTTAAAATACAGGAGTCAACACAGTATCGACACAGTCTTACAAATGTAGCTGAAAGTTCCGCACATCCAAAAAAAAAACCCCAACAAAAGAAAAAAAAAAAGAAAAAAAAAAAAGGTACGGAACCGTCCCTGAAGTTTGAAGTAGAAACATTATTGTCACAGTTTGTAACTTTTTGTCATTCTTATTCAGCCCAGCCCTCATCCCCTGCCCCCTCCCGGCCACAGATCTGAACGCTTGGACCGAGACCAGGAGCGCCTCGTGTCCCCGACGCTGATGCTGTGTTGGGTAAGTGCCGATGTGAGGGGCCGATGTCCACTTTTTCCTGGAACCCTGCCCGTCATACGTAAGAGAGAAGGAGGACAAAACTGAGTCTCCCTGAGTTTAGACGAGCTTGTCTACACTGGAGTGCACTCTGATGGATTTTCACGAAACGTCCAATGAACTGAATTCCAATTTGGACGTCATCAGTGTCCACAAGGCGAGATATGAGCAAGCATAATGAGCTAATAAAATTAAAACACACACTGAAGGAAATGGAGCCAATTTTCCAACGAGAAACGTCTCCAGTGTAAAAATGTCAAACAGGTGAACTAACAAACCCCATTTACACCTGCTCACGCCTTGTGTCCTGCATCTGATCAGATTTTATCCGCATGTTTGCACTCGGTACACGGACGCATCTCCAGTCAGTCAGCCTGACACCCAATTACAATGTGGCCAATCAGCTGCACCGTTCATCATTTATCTGTTTTATTAAAGAAAAGCCCAGTTTTGTCTGTTTATAATAATGTCTGTTTATAATAATGATCTCCTGAAGTTTAACCAAACTGGAGCTTCATTTGAGCCGAGCAGCTCATCCAGAAAGGAGACGGAATTAAAATTATACTCTGGGACTGAAGGAGCAGTGATGCTGCATTAAGTGGCTGTGACCCGGAGGGCATGCTTCCATAATCAAACAGCAAGGGGTGTGATGACACTGGGAGGGGTTTTGGATGTTGAACATGTCCTCACTGTTATAACGTGTCTCTAGAGGCGTCTCAGAAACTCCTGAAGTGGTTTAGATTTAAATCTGGTTTAAATGCGTTCACATCTGTTCAGATAGGATCAGGTGTAAACAGGGTCTTAGGCAAAAGAATTCCAGGAAAAAAGGTCAGTAAACAGCAGTTTAAAATTACTACAGCTGTAGCCCACAGTCATCAGGAACCACTCAAACTGGACCTTGGAGTAGGAACCAGAACGAACTGAACCAAAAAGGAATGCCGTTAAGACTTGCATTAAGAAGGCTTAAGAGTTAAGCATGGAATGTGATACACTGGAATTGACTTTCAAATGAACTAACCTATGGTTTATGGAATAAATGGCATCAAAAGAAGTTCAGCAGTGAAGTGCAGGTACTTCCATCAGTGGTGTAACATCAACCCCAAAGTCAGTAACCCAGGACAACAACCAGCATTATTACCGAATAACCTCTATGCATTCCCCATGCAAGGAATTTATACAACACTCAGTTAACCCATTACATGAAGTCCGTCTTGTGATCCGCTCAACGCCGGGTAATCGCGCAAACCAAGAGCTTCACCATTGACGGCAGAGGCAATCCAGTGCATCGATTCCCGATTGAACGAGCTTCCCAACTGTGGTGGGCATGTTAAAAAGAAAAAAAATCTACAGACCTTCTACTCACTCTTACTTTTTGTTTTCTTTTCTTTTGGTCTGAACTAAAATAAATTAGTCTTTCTGAAGTCCTTCAGCAAAGTTCTTCCGAAGACAAAATAAACTCATTACTAAAACTACTGTAAAAAAAAAAAAAAAAGAAAAGAAAATTATGGAAAGCCACCGGCTCGCCGATCAGCAGAAGTTTTACACAAGAACGTCATTGGTTTTTAGTACAATGTCCAGTATAAACTAACATTCACAACAAATCTTTGTTTAAAACTAAAACAAAACCAAAAAAAAAATACATTTTTAATAATACCATTCTCCTGCAATATCATTCTTCCATATTTACTCTAAGAACTTTGGTAGGGATATTCTACAGGAAAGGTTTTCCTTTTTTTGTTGGCAAGTCATTATTCTCCTCAATATGAACTTTCTCTTTGGATTTCACTGACATAAAACTTTTAATACCTTAAATACATGCGTCCAACAAGCTAACTTCTACTTTTATATGCTTAAAACTTCGTAAAACTTAAAACCTTTGTCGAGAGGATGGGCGAGTTAGAAGTACTTTGAAAGTCTCGGCAAACTTTATACATCAAACCCCCAACTTTTCCATCAATGAATGTATTGTTCTTTTGAATTAAGAGGTAGAAATTGGACAAGACTATAAAAACAGACTTGTCTTTTCAGTGAAGGGCAACGTAGAAATGGACAAAACTGGAAAAAAGACAAAACTGGAGAGAAAAAAAAAAAAAAAAAAACAGTACCAACAGAATTTCAAAGTTCTCAAAGTTCAACATTCACTAAAACAGACCCTACCCAACCCATCACCAAAGTCACCTCACCTTTCCGACTAACCCCAAAGAAATATCAAAAAAGACTTCCAGTTTAAACATTCACAGAAGCGTAATAAGTTATCGAAAAACAAGTACCATTCATTTTGGCTTTGAGAGTAAACCCCTATAGATTATATAAGTAAACCATACAGCTTAAACGGACACCTATGGGCACTCCTATCCATGTTCCCATTTGCCTAGGTTCAGCTGCAAGAGGAACACAGTAGGTACAATTGACTACACCTGCTCTATCAGTGAGTGGCCCACCATTTCACCCATCCTGTATCATGAAGGCCACCAAAAAGCCTTCACGTATATACTATTTTCATGCAACAATCAGAACTGAAGCTGTATCGAGGAGTTGGTGTGCATGTCCCGAAATACCTCAAGATACAATGGTACAAAAGCTTTGTTGGACCCTGTTCTGCATTTATGAGTAGAAATACCCAGTGGGCACATCCTACAGGAGAAGATACCTTGTGGATTTGTTTGGTTGGATGAACAAAGCTTTCATGAAACACCACACGTCCTGCAACACTTTCTTTGAGACTCTCAGAAACACACCTGGTAAATTTAAAATCTTCCATTATATTCAGATTAACTATTTGGATAAAACATTGTGAACCTCTTTTTCAAAGGACCAAAGCGGTGCATTGTTGGGATACCTAAATAACAATCATGTAGACCGAATGAACTAAGACAAGTAACCAATGCATAGACTGGTTTGTAGTGGTCTGGTAATCCCAAGGAATCTTGAAAACAGCATCAGTACCCCAATCATACATTCACAGCAATTAAAACAACAAATAAAAATCTCTCATACCAGTTTTTGAGGATGTTACCCTTTCAATGACTTCCACGCTGCTCCCATAGAGCGAACGTTCCTTTGGGGTCACCCACTCATAGCCAACATCTTCACAGAAAGAGGTGTGCGTTGTATTGAAATCTTTTTGCTGAAGAAGGTTCTCCTGTCCCGAGTGTCTTTGGCTTATGATGGGGAGGTATGCATTCGCAGGTGGCTGATGAGGTTGCGCTGCTGGGTGAATTTGCCGCCACAGAGCTGACATTCATAGGGCTTCTCCCCCGAGTGAACCCGCATGTGCTCCGTAAGGCGGTACTGCCGTGTAAAGCGCATGCCGCACTCCTCACAGGCGAAGGGCTTCAGGCCCAGGTGGCTGCGCATGTGGCGCGTCATGGTGCCACGCTGGGTGAACATCTTGCCACAGATGTTGCAGGGGAAGGGTCGCGTGAGCCAGTGGGTCTTCTCATGCTGCCGCAGCGTGGCCGGATCCTTGTAGCTCTTATTGCACACCGTGCAGCAAAATCGTCGCGACTCCGTGCCATGCGCTTGCACCGTCTGCGATGACAGGTCCTCAGCCTCTGCCTCGTCTTCCTTTGGATAACCGTCATCCTCCTCCTCTTTGATGTACAGCTCTTCCTCCGTGTGGGTCTCCACATGGGCGTTCAGTTCCTCCGAGCTGGGGAAGCCTTTACCGCAGGGAATGCAGACATAAAGGTTGTCGCCGAGGGCAGGCTCAAAGCCTTCCTGGCGGTACACGTAGTTGGCGCTGTTGCGGCCACCCTCATTTTCACTCTGGCCGCTTTCCTCGCTCTGTTCCTGGCCGTTCTCCAGACCATCCTCTTCCTCCTTACAATGGAAGGACAGGTCCGAGTTGATCTTTCCCCCACCCACCACGTTCAGTCTCTTGGCGACACCGTTGGGCAACGTGGCTCGCTCAGCATCTTCGCCTTTGTGGCCTTCGCTCTTGGCCTGCCGCCTCGGCCGTGCTGTCTGGCGGCAGCTTTTGTGTTGCTCGGGGTCCGGAGGATGTGGGCTCTCCTCGCGTTCTCCCCCTTCACCCAACTCCATAGGCTCTCCCCCGGCGAGGTTCTGTGGGTTGGTGGTGATCTCATCAAACGAGGCACTGTTGGCTGTGGATTCTGAGGCAGACTGAGGTGATTCTTGTGGGATGCTGCTGGGACTTACTTCTTCTGTGGCAGTGCTCCCTGAAGGGCTTTTCTTGGAGAGGTCCAGGCCAAGCTCCAGGAGGCCACCACTGTTAATGGGGCCATTGCTCCCATTCTTACTAGTGGAGGGACTAAGGGAATTGGCTGAGGTTGCATTCCCGGCAAAAACCTCTTCCTCCGACAGCTCATCTTTGAGTAGCTCCTCTTGCCTCTTTGTTTTGTCACTGTCTTTGAACCCTGATATTTGGTTGGGGGTGACAGGTGTAGAGGACAACCTTTGGTTCCTGGAAGTTCTTCCATTGGTAGGCGTGGTAGGTTTGTTGTGGAGGGATCTTCCGTTGCGCTTCAGCTTCTTCCTGCAGAGAGCAGCCAGGTCATGGAGTTGGAGGTAGCTTGCTGCTGTTAGTAGGGCATTGAAATTGTGGTCGCTGACCTGATCAGAGGACAAAAGCTTGCCGGTATAGATAAAGTCCAATACCTGCCGGAATATCGACGGGTTTACCATATCTGTGTCGAGGTTAATCAAGTTGTCATGAAGGATGAGAGACTTAAAGTAGATACTGCTGGCTGCCAGGATGTTTTTGTGTGCCCGGAAGAGGGCATTTTCTACTACTATTATCACATCACACAGATAACCTTTGGCTCTTTGTTGGTTCAGCTGCAGCAGCAATTGTTTGGCATGATTTGGCAATTCCATTTCCAACCTCTTTTTCTGCAAACCTGAAAAAACAAATAAACAGAGAAAGAAAACTTAGTGTTTAGTTCACATCACGCAATGTACACAACGTTCCCCTAAATTAAACCAAGGTCTTGTCCACATTAGGGATGGGAATCAATAAGAAATTATTGATGTCAATGCCATTATCGATTCTTCTTATCAATCTGATTCCTTATCGA
>JBBPCZ010000037.1:11717146-11728987 GCA_037974445.1 Brycinus macrolepidotus | reverse complement strand
TGTGCTGTGTGTAGACTGTGCATTGTGTAAATAGTTCTATAAACTGCACAGTGTGCACACTGTGCTGTGTGTAGATTGTGCTGACTGTGCTGTGTGTAAGATGTGCTGTGTGCTGTGCTGTGTTTAGGGTGTGTGGAGACTGTGGTGTGTGTAAACTGTACTATGTGTAGATTGTGTTGTGCTGTGTGTAGACTGTGGTGTGTGTGGACTGTGCTGTAAGCTGTGCTGTGTGTAGGGTGTGTTTAGACCGTGCTATAAACTGTGCTGTGTGTAGGGTGTGTACACACTGTGCTGTAAGCTGTGCTGTGTGTAGGGTGTGTTTAGACCGTGCTATAAGCTGTGCTGTGTGTAGGGTGTGTACACACTGTGCTGTAAGCTGTGCTGTGTGTAGACTGTGCTGTAAGCTGTGCTGTGTGTACGGTGTATTTAGACTGTGCTGTAAGCTGTGCTGTTTGTAGACTACTGTAAGCTGTGCTGTGTGTAGGGTGTGTGTACACTGTGCTGTAAGCTGTGCTGTGTAGGATGTGTGTACGCTGTGCTGTGTGTAGACTGTGGTTTGTGCGGACTGTGGTGTATGTAGACTGTGCTGTAAGCTGTGCTGTGTGCAGACTGTGGTATGTGTAGACTGTGCTGTAAGCTGTGCTGTGTGTGGACTGTGGTGTGTGTGGACTGTGCTGTAAGCTGTGCTGTTTGTACACTGTGCTGTGTGTAGACTGTGCTGTAAGCTGTACTGTGTGTGGACTGTGGTGTGTGTAGACTATGGCGTGTGTGGACTGTGGCATGTGTAGACTTTGCTGTGTGTAGACTGTACTGTGTGTGGACTGTGGCGTGTGTAGACTTTGCTGTGTGTAGAGTGTGCTTTGTGTGGACTGTGGTGTGTGTAGACTTTGCTGTGTGTGGACTGTGCTGTGTGTGGACTGTACTGTGTATAGATTGTGGTGTGTGTGGACTGTGCTGTGTGTATGTAAACTGTTGTGTGTGTAGACTGTGCTGTGTGTGGACTGTGGTGTGTGTGGACTGTGCCGTGTGTGGACTTTGCTGTGTGTAGACTGTGCTGTGCATAGACTGTGGCGTGTGTGTAGATTGTGCTGTGGTGTGCGAACTGTGCTGTGTGTAAGCTATGTGTAGATGTGCTGTGCTGTGTGTGGATTGTGCTGTAGTGTATGTAGACTGTGCTGTAGTGTGTGGACTGTGCTGTGTGTGGACTGTGCTGTGCGTGGACTGTGCTGTGTGTGGCCTGTGCTGTGTGTAGACTGTGCTGTGTGTGGATTGTGCTATGTGTGGACTGTGCTGTGTGTAGATTGTGCTAGGCTGTGTGTAGACTGTACTGTGTGTGCTGTGTGTAGACTGTGCTGGGGTGTGTGTAGACTGTGGCGTAGTGTGTGTAGCCTGTGCTGTAGTATATGTAGACTGTGCTGTAGTGTGTACAGCCTGTGCTGTGTGTGTATGTAGACTGTGCTGACTCACAGTCTTTCTTCCAGAACCCTCACAGCCTCTATGAGTGACTGCCCCACTGCATTGTGGGTAATCAGGCAGCGAAGTCCAAGATGGCGGCAAGCAGGAGGCTGCACAAGGTAAACATCCCGGCCGGAGACGGACCCGGCGGCTCCGGGGCAGAACCGCGGCTCCTCCGGCCTGTTCGGGCCCGGGGCTCGCCGGACGGCCCGTCTCCGGCGGTTTAAAGGCTCTGGGTCTCTCTGAGGTCTGTTTACGGCTCGGAAAAGCTTTCCTGGAGGAGCTAGCTTTTAGCCTTTAGCATCTCCTTCATTATAACCAGTCAGTCCATTCTCTCTACAAACAACCAACCTTATTTTCTTAAACTGTCACTTTGTTTACTATTAAAACTCGTTTAGACTTAATCCGACCCAGTGTTGCCCAGACGTGTGAAGGACTTACATTTTTATAAGCCTTTAATGGACAATTCCAGTAAAGTAGTCCTGTGTGAGTCTGACACAGGCATATTGTTGAATATTAAACAGTATTTACACGCTAGACCTTTTTTATTTGTAAAACTGTGAGCTTTTATGGACATGTTTGCTATAAAAGGCCCTGACTGTTTCACAGTCGCCCGGTTAGCCGGTTAGCACCCCGGCTAGGGAAACCAGCCCTCTGTCTGGATAAAAAAAAGGAGAAAATGTGCCGGAGAATTGCGTTTAGGAGTTGAAATGTCCTCCTTTTCCACATTTTTAACTCTCCTTCCAACGAAACGACAACCGTAGGCCGTGTCGTGAATATTTTTAAGAAAGAATAAACAAGAAAAAACACAGTTAAAGCACAGCTAGCGTTAGCTCGCTAATGACCCAGATGGCCCTGAGAGAGAGGATTCTGCTCTCCAACCAGAGCTGCACGATACGGATAAAAATATCAACATCGCGATTTTACTGCTACATTCTGCGATTACGATGCCTTTCAAGACATTAAAGGGTTCCATATCATCACTTTTTTCTGGATTTAAAAAGGCTTAAAGTCTGTAAATATTGTTTCAAAAGGTACATTTGCTCCCACCATGAGTACAGTTTATATATATGAAACTACATAAACAGCCAGTTTTTACAATCAGAATTGTTGTGACGTCACAAAACCAACACATTTAAGTATATCTGCTTATTCAGGCTACAGCAGTTTAGCCCCGCCCATTCAGTCTGAAGTTCTAAGGAGTGTTTCCGCTCCGTGCTATATTTTGAATGAGCTGCAATACAGGACAGCCAATCAGAACAGAGATAATTTACATAGATCAGCCTTGAAGGCACAATAACAGTTTGATTCTACGGTTGGAAAATGGTTGTGTAAGAAGGAGTTATGATGAATTATGAAATCTTTTGGTACGCAAACCCATCAAATGTTAGGGAAAAAATGAAATAGAAGGAAAATATAGAATACGGGCCCTTTAAAAACACCTTGGCCAGTCGGGGTCTTGAATGGGTAAAGATTAAAATAATTTTGTTGGATTACATGAAGACCTCGATTCGTCAGAACACCCAGTAACTCACCTGGACCTGTGATTGGTCACCCTGTCAGAAACACTGTGATTGGTTAGAGACTTTTTACATATTTGCATATTTTTGCATATGTAGTCTGCATATTATTATCATCAGCCTGATGAACAGAACGACACTGACCACGAATAAGCAACTTATCACACTGGGACCGTCCAGGAAGAGAGATAAAGAGGCTCATTTGCATATTGCAGCCTTCTGCAACATCAGTATTGCAGAGAGCAATACTGCGATAACAATTAACAGGTGAGATATTGTGCAGTCCTGGCTTGAACCGGAAAAAAAAAATGATGTAAAATGACCCACAATGTTTGCCAGAAGGCCTTTATAGTTCTGGTTTGGTGACTTAGCACAAGTTTTGTGTGGTCTGAGTTCAAAATTTGGGCTAGAAATAAGTCCGCTGGAGTGGATGTAGTTTTGTGGTTAGTGTCTGCACACACTGCCAGTCAAAAACACCTAGATTTTTTACATTTGCATGTTACTCACTTAATATTTTCTAAAAAATACACTCTAACTTTTGCTAACAACTAAATTTACAATATGTTTACCATTTGAGTTCCTTTATTAGCCAGAAAATGACATTTTTATTCATTGTTATTGACCTACAAAAAGCCACCTAATATAATTGTACTGTAATTATAATTTGGATCACCAGACAAGTGTTAGGTATTTAACAAGCCATTCAGTGATGAATCAGTAAACAAGTGCATTTTAAGTTAAAGGACAGTCTAGAATTTGACTTCTAGCATCACCACACAACCAGTTAATAGGATGTCAGACATGCACTGTTACAGATTGATTCTTCTTATAAAGGAAACTTGTTTTATTTGACGTATTTTCATTTATAGTTGTTCACTCAAAAACTTTCTACTGTTTGAAAAATCTGCAGTTTATGAGAAATAGATAAGTGGTAAAGACTGGAAGTGTATGTTAAAATTAGGATCAACAGCTTGGTTGGTGAGAGGCACATGGTCTCAGCAGTGTTGGATAATCCTCTCTAAGACTTTATCTCTGTTCCTGGACGGTCCCGGTGTGATAAGTTGCTTATTCATGGTCAGTGTCGTTCTGTTCATCAGGCTGACTGTAATTTAAACACTGTATAAAATAGGGCTGCAAAATATATCATATTCTAATCCATCATCACGATATCGGACTCTGCAAAACTGATATCACTGCAGTATGCAAATTGCACATGCAAAAAAGAATATTCAAATTGTATATGCAAATATGTAAAAAATCGGTAACCATGTAAAGGTCATGTAATTTTTAACCGGTAAAGGCTCCTGGTGAATCAGTGCATTAGTGGGTGGGGCTAAACTGCTGTAGTCAGTATAAGGAGAAATATTTATCTGTGTTGGTTTTGTGACATCACAAAAACTGTGATGTGAAAATGCACTGGGTTTTTTTTTGTTGCTAATTTTCCACTTATAGACTATGGATGGGGCGAATAACTGCTCCATTTGAAACAATATTTACAGACTTCAAACCTTTTTAATTCCAGAAAAGTGATGATATGGGCCCTTTAATATCCTGAAACGCATCACAATTGCACTATGTATCAGTAAAGTTGCAACACTGATGTTTTGTCCATATCGTTCAGCTCTAATATGGATGCGTATAAAGATTAAACTTAGCCCAAGTATCTAATCCTGGGTTAAGGGAGAAGGTTATTAACCACCATTGCAAAAAGGTGCCTTTGTTTGGTTTTGGAAAGCTGAAACAATTAAAAAGTCATGTGTTGTTGATGTTTTACTATGGCAGCAACCTAAACAGCAGTTATTATTCAGTGTAAGTAGTGCCCTCTGTTGAGGATGGCATTTCAGACGCCTGCACTTTGTTTTTCAGGAACTTGATGAAATCCGCAAGTCTGGAATGAAAAACTTCCGCAACATCCAAGTGGACGAGTCAAACATTTTGACTTGGCAAGGGCTCATTGTTCCTGTAAGTATTTTTACATTATCACAGGCTTTTTTACGGGTGTCTTTGATGTTAAAGCGACAGTGTGCAACATTTAGGGCAGAGGTTGTACAATTTGTTTTAAGGAATATGATGCTCTAATCTTTGTAAATACTTTACAAATACTTTATAAATTCCTTTAGGCCTATTTTGATGGCCATTTGACTGAACTGATCAGTTTTCAGAAGGAAATGTCATCATTGTACACATTAGCCGTCATGTTTCTTTGCCTCTGGAGGCTTTTCATACATTTTTGAGAGCACTGAGGTCATGAAGGTCTTTGAGGGGGGGGGGAGGTTTTACAGCCTCATCCTCACATACACTTTATTTCCATTAAAGCCAAGCACTTGCCTAAAGCTTCTGGCAGGGTTTAATATATACTGATTTGGAATGAACTGGTCTTTGATATTCTTCTTTTTTTTTTTTTTGACCAAAGTTTATGCCTTTATTGTAGTTTGTTTAAAAGCCCAGCCAGTAATTTCTAAATCAGCAGCTGGTGTTTACTGACTGAGAGTGATGGTGTGATTTTAAACCTGGGTTGTTGTTTAAATGCATTTGTTTCAGTAGAAAACATAGACTGATGAGTTGCGCCTACCCACGAACGTGGTGGACTTAGAAGTGACACCCCAATAAAACACTGTGCGCCCAGAGTACCAAGCCCTCTGACAGATTTTGCCGCCGTTTTTATGTATAAAACTGACGCACAAACTTAACATGCAGTTCATGGGCCTGCTGCATGCAAGTGCTTTTGAGAGAAGGCTGATGCCAAAAGTATGTGGACAGAAGTGTGGCTGATTGCATATTCCACTTTATTTTAAGTTGCATTGATTTTCCACCTTCTTTTTAAAGAAGGTGTAGATTTGTTTCAAGGTCTGATAAGAGCTTAATTTATTAACACATATATCTTCTGCTCTCATACATACATTTGGCACCCTTGTGCACTCTTTGGGCTGGTTTAGGCCTACATAACATTCTGCATAGAGAAGGATTAGGCCTGGCCCTGGCGTACATAACATTCTGCATGGAGGTTTTCCACTGAAAGGAAAATATAGTCCAAGACTAGGCTTTGTCCATTTACAAGAATCCAACCCTATATTGCTGAGACATGTGCTCTCGAGGAAGAATACTGAACTGAAAAATCTAAAAAATGAATATTCAAAGCATTATTGGTATTTAGAGCTGTACAACATGCCCCCTCGGTCAGTCCCGATGATCTTGTTTACCATCTTTTTAGGAAACCACAGTCAGTCAGTGCTAGGCATCTTGTTGCATCCTGTCAAGCTCCTTTTCCCCAAACACCCTTTTAACACCAAAGGGAGGAAAGTCTGGCTGGTGTAAAAGCCAGTAAAATGGACTTCACTTCCAGAAGCGGTTAATATAGGTAAACTTTAATCTTTAATCTTTTTGGACTAATAGCGAATAAGAGGGTGAGCTGTGGGGTCTTAAATGGAGGGACTGCTCCTCAGTCAACATGCCCTTTTCACTTAGTTGCCATAAAACTAAACTACTTAAGTGTCTTATGTTAACCATTCACTGAACTGTGTGTTCCCACCAAAAACTCCACATCACATCAAGACTCCTCATAGTGAGGATCGAGTCTGAGTCTGTGACTGTGGTGATTATACGTGAAGGGGTTTAATGGAGACAAATTCTCCTCCTCCTACTCGAGGAACTGTACTGGGAGGACTACTGTGGGGGCAGAAGCAGGTACATTGCTGACAACGGTGAGTAATCAGTTTGTCTTCTGTTGTTTTTACAGTTTTGCAGTAGAGTTTTCAGTTTTCTTGTCTGGAAAACGTCGGGGGCGAGGCTGTGATTCTAGTGGCAAAATTGCTATCGCATCATTGACATTTCTTTTCTGTTTTTGATTTTTACTTTTGAGTTTTCATTTTGTTGTGATAATTTTGAAGACCTGTATTTAGTAAATGAAAGTGAAAGCTGTTGGCTTTTCACACCGAGGGCATCTCATACTTTTATAATGGGAATTTCTTGAGTAAAGTGGGAGGTGCTAATGATGTGAACACAGTACCAATCAAATGACTGAACTTTGTAAATTTTCATGGGTTATTTTGTTATGGAGTGGGAGCATCAAAGGTTCTGTTTGAGAATTCATACAAACTAAACATGAGTCTAAAGACTGTTAAGTTTCAAACACAACATGAAAGATGAAATCCAGACTGTTTAGCATCAGAATTATACGCTCAGTAAAAAGTGTAAGAAAATAACCCGGTAGAGGGTCTTTTAGACATTTGCTGCTTACAGAATGGGCAGTGGTGACGTCCGAATGAGTTGCCTGAATAAATTGTTTGAGCTCTAAAGGCCTTAAGTTTGAGCTCAAATTGAACAGTTTATTTGTGGATCAGTTCATTTTTAACACACAGTTTCAAACAATTGAATCACATTTTGTCCAAATCAAATGAAAACTGAAAATGTTTCCACTTTTTCACCTTTAATGTCCTGGGGACTGCACTAGGCACTGTTTCCTGAGGGTGTGGTGGTGTGGTGGGCAAACATTTTTTGTCAACTGGGTTTTGGGGGGGGGGGTATCTGGTGTGCCAAGAGGTTTCATTTTATCGAACGAGCAGGGATGGGAGTTTTCAACCAGTTTTGTATTGTCGAGGTGGGGCTGACGAGTGATTTAATTTTGTCAACTCAGGGTGGGGGTGGGAGGGCCCTTGTTTTCGTTTCTTTTTTTCCACCATGGTGGTAAAGATTTAGTTGTGCTGTGTTTTATAGCTGCTGGTTTGGAAATCTGCAGTGGAAACATCTGATAATTGCATGATTTCTTTTTTTTTTTTTCCCTTTGTGGGACGTCCCGTAATTTGAGAAATGTTCTGAAAGCAGATGAAAGGGTTGAAAAACTGATGTGTTTGTGTTTTGCAGGACAACCCTCCATACGATAAAGGTGCGTTCCGGATTGAGATCATCTTCCCTGCTGAGTATCCCTTTAAGCCACCCAAGATCACTTTCAAAACGAAGATCTACCACCCGAACATTGACGAGAAGGGCCAGGTGTGCCTGCCGGTTATAAGTGCCGAAAACTGGAAACCAGCCACCAAAACTGACCAAGGTACAGCATCCAGAGTCCACGTCGCCTCCAGCATTCAAACAAAAGGCACTTTTCCACAGGTATACAGGAACCGTGCTGTACCTAAACCGTACTGCGACGGTACTGAACTTGCAGCATGCTTTGATTTTGTATCTCAGCCCGGTAATGGAGTTTCTGACTCCACACAGTTTATGGCCGGTCGCCCCAAAACCGCGTGGAGTCGAATCAGCAGAAAGTTTTTCTGTCAGAGCTGCTTTTGTTATTGTCGTCTTTTATTATTTATAGTCTTGTTTGAGTTTTCTCTGCATTCTTTAGCCGTGTGATGAAAACCCAACCCAGTTAACTTGTTAGCGATGTCCTGGAACACCTTCACGTTTCTCACAGCGTTAAAGATAAATTTGTTAGTGTCGTATAAAAAAAATTCCCATTGAAATTTATCTTCAGTCCAAACAGATAGTAGTGCTTGTACTTTGTCAGCTTCTCAGTTGTTAGTTTGTCTCTTCATTGTTATTGTTTTTTTTTGCATGAACAGTGAAAAACAAAACCTCTTTTCGTGTTGTAATGAAAACATTAAGCAGTGATGCAGTCAGCTCGGCTGCGGCCCGCTTTTGACTCTGCCGTCAAGCAGCTCGGGTTCGGGTCGCTTTATTTGTAATAGAAAACATTTGTTCACAGAACGGTTCCTTGTGTCAGTGGAAAAGTGCCGAAAGCAGCATTGTTTAGTAACATTTGTCTCTTTGTTGTTGCTGACAGGTGTCACAGTTTCTTATCTAACGTTGTGTTCTTCTATTTCCTCTAATTAGTAATCCAGTCTCTCATCGCCCTTGTCAACGACCCCCAGCCAGAGCACCCGCTGAGGGCCGACCTAGCAGAGGAATACTCAAAAGACCGTAAAAAGTTCTTTAAGAACGCAGAAGAGTTTACAAAGAAACATGGGGAAAAGCGACCAGTGGACTAATGACGCGAGTGTGACTCCTGCTCTCCTCTTTGCCCACCCCTCCAAATCTATAAACCTCTCGACCCGCCCTCACTCTCAGACCCGCCGCACCCTCTCAGAGCTTGGAGCAGAGCATCCCAAAAGCAGTTCAGCCTCGCTGCGGGACTTTCTGAATCGGTCCACTCGTCCTCTGGGTGCCAACTGGACGGCTGACTTTTCTATAGTGTACAAAAGTGATCCGAACACAAGCCTAAACGGGAACTTGATTTAAATATATGAATAGGGTAGTGTGGGGGGCTGAGGGGTGTCTGCTGTTTCTTTTAATTTGTTCTTAATTTGCACACAGGTGTGTACTGCTCACCGGCCTGCCGGATGCCGACTCTCTTCAAGGCAGGTTGCGGCGGCGATTATATTACGACATGTCCTTTCACTGTCCTTCCCTCCCGCACATACGTCTCTGTTAAAAAACCCGATCACTAATCGATAGGCGACACTTTAATGCATCGAGGTTCTAAAGGCGTGCGGCAGACGTTTCTTTTATATTTCATTTTCTTTCTTTTTTTTTTTCTTTTTTTTTTGCTTAGGTTGCACTGTATTCTGTGGAACAAGGTGTTATGTTTTTCATAACCTCTGTTTGTATCTCATCCAATATTCAAAACTGCAGCTTAGTCACTGTTACCAATATAATGTTTATGATGTTATAAAAAATGGAAAAAAAAATGTCTGGCTTTACAGTCCTTTTTTTTTTTTTTTTTTTACTTCAGGTAAAAGATCTGGGAAGTAGTTCTCCTTAAAACACATGGAGATCTGACAGAGTAGGATCATGAAGTTCAGATCATCTTATGTTACCAAACACCGCTCACCGCACCTTTAACCTGCACCCACTGAAGTAGACTGACAGGCGGGAGAACTGGGACCAATATCAGTTACACTACCAGTCAAAAGTTTTGACACACGCTGAGATTTTCTGCATTTGCATGTTAATCACTTAATATTTACTAAAAAACTATATAAAACACTATTCTTTGCTGATAAATAAATTTGCAGTATTGTCACCATTTGAGTTCATTTATCAGCCAGAAAACTTTTTATTCATCACTACTGACCTACAAAAAAACACCTAATATAAAGTTAAAGGACAGTCTAGAATTTGACTCTGCATCACCACACAACCAGTTAATAGGATGTCAGACATGCACTGTTACAGATTCTTACATTTTATAAAGAAAACTTATTTGACATTTATATATATATATATATATATATATATATATATATAGTTGTTCACTTAACAATGTTCCAATGTTTAACAAGAATAAAAATCTGCAGTTTATGAAATAAATGGATAAGTGGTGAAAACCTGTGATGTGCAAAAACTTTTGACTGGTAGTGTGTTTTATTCAGCTGGCCGGTTTTGTAAAAGTGTATTGCTGGCTTCTGGCTTGATGCTTTATAGTAAATTTCATGATCTAAAATAAAATCTCTTGACAAAGTCAGAATGTGAGGTGTGTGGGCTGCTCGACTTGTATTAAAGAGAGTTTACCCTACAGATTAAAGAAACATGAGTTAGTTGCACCTAAACTACCATTTGAAAGCTTGGGATCAGTGTTATGGATAAACTAATTCGGTTATGATGCTCTACAGCCTCACAGCCTTCAAATAAAGGGTCGCAGTGATTCTAGACTGAGAAAGTTCTAATCAAGTAAATATCCAAACTGCCTTATATTTGATTAGTCATGAAGTCTCAGGCAGACAATATACCAAGAAATTGGTGTTGAAATGTTGAATAAAACATCTTTAAACCCCTTCAGGTGTCTAGCTTACAGTATTTGAGCCTGCACAGGACAGGTCGCCAGTCCATCACTGGTATAAATATGACCCTGACTCCGAACTTTTGAACACATTAAACTGCAACACCAAGCCTGGGCTGAGGATGGCAGCAAAGGTTCACATCGTTTTCTGTTATGGATTTGAGATGATAAAATCTAAAAATACATATAAAACATAAAAATAGTTACAGGCATCTGTATTCAGTACATGAAAGAGGTTTAGTCACTTCGTTCTTCAGTAATTTCTAATAGAAGATGGGCACCAATAGATGGGGCCTATTCTGAATGGGGAAATTACATTAAACAGCATTAATTATTGCAAGAAAAGAGATAAAACTAATGAAATGCACTTTCTAGGTTATATCATGCCGTGATGCAGTACATCACAGTTAAATCACCAGAAGGCGGTTTATGTGTTTATTTCAGGCGGCTGGGAGGTTGCAGTCTGACTTTACTGTCAACATTTTCTAAAAGCAGACTCTAAAATGCTCCTACATTGTTAGGACGTTCTCTCCATAGACCAGTGCTCACAAACTGTCCTCCTCCTGGAGATCTTTTCTCCTGCCATGTTTACCTCCAACCTGCTGCCTTAATTAACACTCCAGCCAATCAGGGACTTCCGAAGAAGTTCATTAACCAGAGCAACCAGATTGTGACAAGAATCTTCTCAGGAAGGTGGATCTCCAGGACCAGGGTTGGTGCTGATATATTTAACAGATATTTGCTTCTGTACCCCAAACCAGATTAAATATAATCCTTTCTAAGAAGAGTCCAGTAATTTCTTCAGAGTCTAATTAGCTTGTGTAGATGTATGTGCAGTAAATCAGTTGTTTTGTGGTGGAGGTACTGGAGCAATGTGGCCATTAGGGGGTGCTTTAATGCACCTGTACACCAAGATTAATTTAGATGTTCACTCCTTAATTTTGTATCAGCTGTTATGCAGTTATGCACTATATTGAGGGTGGTAGGAGCCTAGTGGGTAAAACACTTGCCTGTGAACCAGATGACCACAAAGTTGCAGGTTCAAACCCCCACTTTCTACCATTGTGTCCTTGAGCAAGACACTTAACCCTC
>JBBPCZ010000037.1:11671958-11687310 GCA_037974445.1 Brycinus macrolepidotus | reverse complement strand
AAGGAACCACCAGAACCTTCTCAGATCACACAGAGAGGAAACACCAGAACCCTCTCAGATCACACAGAAAGGAACCAGCAGAACCCTCTCAGATCACACAGAGAGTTCCAAAACTGAGAAAAATCAGATCTTGGACTTTTGAGAAGAGGTGGGTGGAGTTGGGCTGTGCTTGATGTTCTAAGAGGGCGGAGCTGTAACCCGTGGTCTCTGAGACGTGTTTGGTCATCACACCCTTTAATGTGTCTTTGAGTATTTATGCTGGTTTAATTTTACCGGCATTTTGCAAACCTACCTTTTACCTTTTGCATGATCTTGACAGAAAGAGCAGGTTGTGTCTGTATTCTTTCTAAATCTGCTTAGAACTGTCTGGTAAAGAAAAGCAAAAATGTTGTATATTCTGAATTCGTTTGTGTTCCAGTGTGGTAAGTGCCACAAGACACTTCTGATTCTCACATATTTATCAGTTTTTTGAAGGAGGTGAAGGTTTGTTTGGTTGCTTCAACAGAAAATTTGTTTTTATTTGATTGAAAGTTGAAAGTTTTGACTATTATGACAGTGGCAGGTGGCCCCCTCTAGTG
Organism: Brycinus macrolepidotus; assembly: GCA_037974445.1. Lineage (NCBI taxonomy): Eukaryota > Metazoa > Chordata > Actinopteri > Characiformes > Alestidae > Brycinus > Brycinus macrolepidotus. The sequence goes on along the minus strand of JBBPCZ010000037.1, from coordinate 11,686,732 downwards.
GTGATGAAGACCACTGCACTGAAAGCCTGTCTGCTGAAAATGACAACAGATTTGATATTTTATAGAAGATATTATAATATATATTATATTATCTTCTATCATTTTCTAACTTATTGTTATACTTATTACATATTATTATTACTATTATTATGACTATGTAATACTTCATAATTTACTTCAGGGTCGTCTTTTTTTTCCACTGATTTCATACACTTAATTTTCTCCAGTCTACATGAAGTTTGGTGTGTCTGTAGCCCCATATCTGATACGGACTAAGAGATTGCACATCTAGGTGGGCTAACTAGTGCCCCTTGAAGGCACAAAGCACTTTTTGGGCAGCCATGTCAAAAGTTATGAAATTTGGCCTCTAGGAGGTGCATGACCCCAGCTCATTATGATTCATTAGTGGAGTAGCGCCACCTAGTGATTACACTTAATGGAAAAATCACAACGTCTAAAAGTATGCTCAGACGAAAACACGCTAAACAATCAGCAAAAAGAGGATAAACGGAGGGGAAAAAAATGCTGTCTGGGGCAAAGGCGAAACCGGGACAGCCTGCAGGAGGAGGTTTCATCATCGACTCAGAGACATTCCGAGATGCAGCAATTACACAGTTTTTTATTTATCAGTGAATCCGTCCTTCCAGCTGTGCATCATCTTAACCACTTGTCCTTAACCAGGGTGGTGGTGGGGGGTGGAGTCCAGCACTCATAGGGGTGAAAGGTGGAGAAACACCCCGGACAGATTACTAGTCCATATACACACAAACACACACACAAACACAAACACACACAGTTTATCATCTCGAATCCACCCAATGTGCAGGTCTTTGGACTGTGGGAGGAAACCGGAGATCCTGGTGGAAACACACACACACACGGGGAGAACATACACACTCCTGACCATCCCAACTGGGAATTGAACCCAGAACCTTCTTGCTGTGAGGCGACACCTACTGCACCACAGTGAATCCAACATGGCCAAATCATTACTGTTAAGGTTTTAAAAACACAAAAACACTGTGGAATAGCAAACTCCAGTGAGTTCAGAGAGTTAATGCTGAATACAGTCATTACGTGAATACTGAATGCCATTACATGAGAGATATAACAATCATAATATGAAAAATAGTGAAAATAATATATAAGTATCTCCTAAATCTGTGTTGACTCTCTCTTTTAGCCGATGTTTGTGCTGGAGGCAAAGGCAATACTGGGGGATTATGGTGGATTACTGGTATGTCTGTCAATCCCAAAAATAGCTACACGCTCATAAGTCTGTAAAATGGGACCGGTATGGCAATCCATTCTGTTGATGTTTTGTTTTTAAACAGACGTAAATGAACAAGATGAAAAGGCATTAAAGCTGCTGGGGGTGGGGGTTCAGCTTGAAGAACAAGGTTTTATATCTATCTATCTATCTATCTATCTATCTATATATATATATATATATATATATATACACACACACACACACGCAGTGAAGTGAGTAATACACAGTGCAGCGCCCCCTGCTGTGTATGGGGCTGCGTAGCTGCAGACAGGTCAGAGTGCCCATGCTGACCCATGTCCACCACCAAAAGAACCTACAGTGGACATCAGAACTGGACCAGGGACTGATGGAGGAGGTGGTCTGATCTGATGGGTCACTTTTTCCTCTACATCATGTGGACGGCTCTGTGTGTGTGTGTCTGTGTCTGTGTGTCTGTGTAAAGAAAGCGAGGCGGTGGAGGCAGTGTGATGCTCTGGGTGATGTTCTGCTTGGGTCCTGCATTCATGTGGACGTTACTTTGACAGCTGAACACTGCAGACCAAGTTCAGCCCTTCATGGAGACGCTGTTCCTAATGGCAGTTCCTCTTTCAGCAGGATGATCCCCCCACACTGCAAACACTGTTCAGGAACCGTTTGAGGAACATCACATGGAGCTCAAGGTGCCTCCAGATTCCCCAGATTTCAATCTGATCGAGCTTCTGTGGGACAAACTAGTCCGATCCATGGAGGCCCCAGCTCACAGCTTACAGGATTTAAAGTATCTGCTGGTGCAGAACCACAGACCTTCCAGACCTCAACGAGTCAGAGCTGATTTGGTGGCACAAAAGGGCCAACAATATTAGGCAGGTAGTTTTAATGTTGTGGCTGATTGGTGTACATGGGTGTTGAAAAGTGTTCCCACAGTGCCATCTTGTGCCAGAGCTCCAGAAAGCCAAGCTTTTCAGGACCAGTTCAGGTGAGCCGTAACCTCACCTCACCTCACTGGTGTGAAGAGTCTGGGCGAACAGCACATTTCACTCTACAGATCGTGTCCCTGAACAGTTGCCATGACAACAATCAGCTGGTTCTTCATTCATTCATTAGAGACCAATCAAATAAAGTCAAATAAATCTCTCTTCCTCCCTATCTCTGTCTCTCTTGCTATCCTTCTCTTGCTCTTTTTTCCTCTCTCCTTCCTCCTCTCTACCTCACTCCCTGTCTCTCTCTCTCTCTCCCCTTCTCTTCCCCTCTCTCTCTATACTAGCAAGCACACTTGACTGAATGAAGACATTTTACATATCATTAAGTAATTAACATTTGTTTCAGAGGTTATACTGTACAACAGTCTTAAGAGCATGATGGCAAAAAAAACTGCCTGTTTAACAGTATATGATGAAGAGAGGTTTTAAAAGGGGGTAAAAATGAACTTAAATATTACAAATTTGCTTCAAAGAAATAATACAAAATACATGTAAAATGTGGCCCCATAAAAGTGTAGTTTTAATTCTATAAATTGTTTGAGAGTTCCACTGTATTTTTATTATAGCTGGCATTTTAGGGCAGCTTTTTTTCTGTACATTCCAGCCCAAACTGCTCGTTAACCCTAGCGTGCTCTGGTGAGCCAATCAGAACAGAGGTTATTTACATATTGTACAACAGTCTTAAGAGCATAATGACAAAAATACAGCCAAAAATACAGCAATGCTGTAAAAATGAAGTCAAACATTACAAATGGGCTTTAAAGAAATAATTGTAAATGTAAAATGTGGCCCCATAAGGTGTATTTTAATTCTATAGGTAGTGTAAGAGTGTAAGAGAGTTCCACTGTAAAGTTTCTGGATCACAGTAGTGAACGAAGGGCGTATTTTTCCTGATGATCTAAAGACAAGAGGCGAATGCAGCCAGGCACTGATGACGTCTCAACGTTCAAAAACAATCATGAAAACCAGACGCTGGCGACTTTGTTGGAAAGTGGAATTAATCGTCAGGTGGGCTTCGGTGCCCCCCCTCCTAGTGCTTTCTATGCGCACAATCTCGCGGAACAAGGCACCCGGTGCGGCCCTACTTCCCTTCAGTGGTTGTCATGGCAATGGCATTGCTCAAGTGTGCTGAAACTACGCCATCTCACCTTCCACTCAACCTGGCGACAGTTACTGCAGATGTTAAAGCCGCCTCTCATTTTAGAGCCAGACAGACGGACGCACAAACCCCTCATTTCTCGTCAGAACCGTTTCCGGTCAATCATGGGCCCTGACATATACTTGAAAAGTCTTCTGCTTAATCTGGGAGGGTTCAGACACTTGAAGGACACCAGCAGACGTGACCACCAGGGATACGAACTTCACAACATGAGGAAGCAGCACTGCAGGCCTCAGGGTGGACAGAAAGTACTCACTGTCCAGTTTATTAGAAACACTCACCTTGTCCTTACACTGACTACCCTTATCTACACTAAAGGTGCACTACATAAGTGTGCAATTTATCAGCCAACTGCTACCTCAATTATCGGTTTCTGGTCCACCATTGACCAGGTTTTAGTAGGGTGGTGGACTATTCTCTTCACTGATGTGGTAGAAGCATGTATAAGGTGCTGGAGTGAGTGGATCAGGCTCAGTGGTGGGAGCTTAGAGTGGACCACTGTTGAAGGGCTAGAGGATGGGCAACACAAAATGCATCAAAAGATGGACCATGGTCTCCTACTGCACAACAGAAAGGTGGAGCAACAAGGAGGTTCTAATAAAGTGTCCAGTTATGCTATTGCTTTGTGGCCATGAAAAAAGCCCAGCGTTAGACCACACAGACCACGTTTTTAGTCTACATAGATTTTCACAAATGAATTCTGGCCATGTCTGGAGAATCAGGTCCCGATGTTGTCCAGAGTCGCCAATATAGCATACAGCAGGAGATCTAATTTTCTAACCTACTGGCGATCCTCCACGTGGATTAGGTGAGGAGTGGAGTCTGAGTAGAGTGTGCAGGGGGAGGGGCATAACAGGATCATGTAATTAGACCTGCCATTCCTTGAATTTGTCTGAGGATTTGGGGGTCGGTCCTCAAGGACAGAAGGTCCCAAATCTCTTTGTCTCTCCAATTGAACGTTTTTGTGACATATTTTGTGGCAATGACCTTCTGCTCCACCCTCAGATGTTTGTGTTCTTCTGGTTTCACCTCGGGAGGCCCACTTGCTTGCTGTGAAGTCTCTGGACGATGACCTGCTCTCACACACGGACTAAATCGGACACCAGATGGACTCTTTACCAGGGGACTGGGGGGGTGTAAAGTTCTGCCCTGTCTGACTGGTTCGGACATTTGCGTTCACACACACACAGCTCCTCTGTCTAGAAAAGTTCTGGTTTCAGTGCATGTGTGAAAGGGTTTCATGACTCTGCACACAAAAGAAAAAATGAACATGGTCTTTTCTGAAGGTAGAAAAAGAGCCTACTTCATTATTCAGAGATGGTCGCCTTGTCAAAAGACTGCATGTTGCCTTGGTTTCAGAGTCGTACGTGTGTTCTTGCCTGAAAATCAGGATATTGTGTCTTTTCTCTGCTCTCTCTCTCTCTCTCTCTCACCCTCCCAGTTCAGCTCTCCTGTGTGAGTAATTCTGCTCATTGTTGCTCATACCTAACCAACGTCACACCGGCGATGCACACACACACTCAACCGCATTCACCGAACATTCAGACAAACCGGCGTTAACGCAGCTGACGGGACCCCGGCCCGACAAACGCCTCCTCACAAGCTTCAGGTGAGTGTTTCATCCATGCCTTTTAATTTCAGCTGTCAAAAACGACATTTTCTACATTCTCTTTGTCTCATAAGGATGTAAGAAAGTGTTCAAAATATAGCGTTCAAATTAAAGCGGCGACCAAACGTGCCTCGTGTTCCTCCGAGCGCTGCTGGTAGAGGAGAACACTGAGAGCATTCTGAATAGCTGCACCTTGATTAAAATAGAAACACTCCGCGACCTCTTCAAAACCTCAAGTGCACATTCGACAAGCCTTTCAACAAAATAGTCCTCAGCACACCTTTCCACACTCCAGCTGCTTGCAGGACAATGAATCCTGGATCATTTGACTTCAACACCGCAGCAGAACAGCTGGAGGACGATGCAGGAGCCACTTCAGTCTGGATTCAGTAAAAGCTCATCTGTGAGGTTCGTGCTCGACTATCTAACAGGAACGGAGCTTTGCTGGCTGTCCCCACAGCAGCAGAGCACTGCTGACAGGGGCAGAAGTTGTTGCTACACTCCAGCAATGCACAGATGCTCCATCGTAACCGTGTGCACAGCTAAGAGCACCATTCCACATCCTTCAGGTGTTCTGTTTTTTATGGCACTTTGTGATGCAGGATGAGTGTCAGTATACGTTACAGTTTACATTTACCATCTACACCAACCAGCCATAACATTAAAACCTGCCATAACATGCCCCAAAACAACTCTGTTTTGGAGGTTTGGACTCCGCAAGAACCTCTGAAGGTCTGTGGTTCTGCAAGTCCTGTAAGCTGTGATGTGGAGCCTCCATGGATCGGACTTGTTTGTCCAGCACATCCCACAGAAGCTCGTTTGGCAAGAGATCTGGGGAATCTGGAGGCACCTTGAGCTCTTTGTGATGTTCTTTAAACAGTTCCTGAACAGTGTTTGCAGTGTGGGGGGGATCATCCTGCTGAACTGCCATTAGGAACAGCGTCTCCATGAAGGGTGAACTTGATCTGCAGTGTTTAGGTGTCATAAAAACGCCCTTGTGAATGCAGCACCCAAGGTTCTCCAGCAGAACATCACCATGAACATCACACTGTCTCCACTGCCTCGCCTTCTTCACATAGTGCATCCTGGTCCATCTCTTTCCCAGGTATGTGAAGTGATCCATTAAACCAGACCGCCTTCTTCCATCACTCAATGCTCCAGTTCCGAAGTCCATTGTAGGAGCTTTCAGTGGTGGACAGGGGTCAGAATGGGCACTCTGACTTGTCTGCAGCTACGCAGCCCCATACACAGCAGGGGGTGCTGCACTGTGTGTTCTGAGTCCTTTCTATCAGAACTTCTTCAGCAGATTGGGCTATGGATTCCTTATAACTAAAACCAAATAACTAAACAACTGAACATTGAAATCAGAACAGTAGTAGCATCAGAACAACAATTTACTGTAAACACTGAGTCAAATCTTCTGAATGATAGGATGTGTCAGTAGTTGATGTCCATCTCTTTTGGAGAGATGGCTTGCCTGTATCTACCAATGTTCCACTGGAAAAAAATCCCAGTAATTGGCCTTTGGATTAGTCAAAATCTTAACCCACCCAAAAGTTCATGTGATGAGAGTATTACTAGAATATTTTAAATACAACAAGCTTGTTGGTTCACTCAATAAAAGTGAACTAAATTTTCAAGGCCTGTTTCATTCAGTCTCCTCTGAATGGAAGGGGACCAACACATATAGGCCTGCCCACATCTTATAGAAGACCGGGGACAGGGCAACCAATCACATAAAGATCTCTTTTTTCTGGTGTTGAATCACATTGCTTTCATGATTTAACCCGCAATTCTAGCATTAACCCACTTAAAATATATTTTTAATTTAAGAAAAATGGTCTGCTGTTGCATGTTCTGGATGGTTTACATGCTTCCCAAGAAAGCCAACAAAGGGTGTTCATTTCCTACCTCATCATGCTGTGTGGAAGTGGATGGCCATTATAGTCAATCTGACCTGAAGGGCAGCTTCAGAATGCTCCAGTTTCACTTGTACTTAAAGCAGCTCAGACACTCATTACGTAATTTGAGGCTGAAAAAAAGTAAATGCAGAAAAAATCATGTCTGTGTCTGTCATCACGATAATAAACCTACTGCCTGTGTGTTGCATGTGTTTTTCTAGGCTAAGAACTGATGTTATTCATCCACTGCATTGACGACACAGAGCAAAGAGTAATTTTACTAATGCAGACAACAAACAAAACAAGGGTGAGCAAAATCATATAGGATTTTCTTTCTTCCAGTTGTGTGTTGGGTTCGCTGGCCTGATGGACATTAGCGATACTATTAGAAGTGAACGAGACCACCTTTTTTAGTTCAAGACAAGATGAAGTCCAAAGAGATTTGATTCAGAGTCAAGACTGTGTCCAATAGGGTTTGAGTCAGAGTCAAGATTGAGTCCAATGAGGTTCGAGTCTGAGTCAAGACTGAGTACAAAAAGGCTCGAGTCTGAGTCAAGACCAAGGCCAAAGGAATTAGAGTCAGAGTCAAAACCAAGTCCAAAGAAGTTCCAGTCCAAGTCAAGACCTAGTCCAAATGAGACAAACAGACTGGCATGTTTATAAAGTGTGTGTGATGTTGGAGACACAACGTATCTTCTACTGTTAGATCATTTTCACTGTTATCTGTAACTTATACCATATTATTTACTTTAAGTAGAGCTGTTACACGTGATTCATTCCAACTGACGTCACGTCTGAGACCCAAATTAAAACGATGAGCATGGATCCAGCGTGCTCAGAGCACAGACGACCTTTGGCAGGCTTGGGATTGGTCAGTAGGCGGCCAATGACAGTGATTGTTCTAGATGGACTTAGACATGATTAAACCAGCATTGGGTGCTTTTGTTTTGTCATTTCTTTTGATTTTATTCACAGTGATTTGGGTGTGGTCATTCACCACAGAGAGATATGAGACAAGGTCGAGCCCAAATACTAGTGAGGCCGAGACAAGTCGGAGTCTATTTAAAAAGCGTCCAATTCGAATGCTACACCCCTGGCTCTAAGGCTTCATCGTCAGTTGCAATGGTGAATCGTAATGTTCCGTCCAACCGAATACAGTCAGAAAAGTTAGACGAAACAATGAGCTGATCTGAGACATAACGTTCTGCAGTCACGGGCTGCAGTGCAGAGAAAGCAACAGCAAGGCCAGCTCACACAATGGGCTTTACAGCGATGCCATCACTCAGTGAACTGAAAGGGAAGCCGGGCTCTGTACCTGTGCTGAAAGGGAACGCGCTTCAAAAGATGTTACCTTGTGTTGTTGGCAAACAAGGGAGCCAAGGTCTCTGCCTCAGCTTACTGCATTTACACAGCCCAGCGTTAAGAAAACTATTGAGGAGAAAGCTGTATGGAAGGCAGAAGGCGGTCCTGTACAGAGACTGGTTAAATACAGACTTTCATATTTTCATATTTATTTAACACCTAGTTCACACAGACAGGGTATTTTTTAAAAGGGGATTTTCCTTCTTTGTTCTTAAAAAACCTGTCCACACCAGAACAGTTCTGGGAAATAAAAATCACAAGAAAATGCAAAAACATGCAATAAAAGGCACATCAAACCAACAGGAGGCGCTATAACCCCAATTGTAAAGCCATCAGAAGCCTCAAAAAAATATTCCCAAGTCACAAAGGTGTTAGGTGTAAGGGTAACCTCTGTGACCCCTTGGTTTCTCAGTGCAGTGGGAGAGGAACTGGAGATGTGTGGAAATATCTAAAAAGTCCTGTTAACAGGTTAAAATCAGCACTGTTTTGGCTCTGCCCACCATCACACAAAATGACCTCTTGTAAACAATGGAGACGGTGGACAGACCCTGACATTACGAGCCAAAAACCCGTCTCCACAGTAAGGCTAAAAACAGAAGTTCTGATCATCTTCATCCTGGAAAGAGTTTTCCAGAAGGTCTGTTTCCAGTGACGTACATGTGGATAAAAGATCAAAACACAGAAAAAGCTATGTAAAAAAAAATACCCTTGTACGTGTGGCCTATGGTTGTCAACTGTGGTCAAGCAGCACAGTTTAGTGCTTCCCCTGCTTCATCACACCTAACTCAATTCAGGAAGGGCTGGTTAACGAGCTGGTTAGTAAAATCAGGTTTGGCGGAAGTGGAAAAATCCATAAACAAGTACTCCGGGATCAGGGTTGAAGGTTACTGGGTGTTAAATTCTAAAATGATGAACACTATACCTGTCTTCACAGGCTGTGATGGCCATATTTGCGTGAGTCACAGTACAAGAAGCAAGGATGAACAGTGCACAGGTGGTCCACACTGACAACAACTCTCTGCTCAAGGCCGTTTACCTGAGCCGACTCCGCCTGACACGCCTTCTCCTGGAGGGAGGCGCCTACATAAATGAGAGCAATGAGCGTGGGGAGACACCCCTGATGATCGCCTGCAAGAGCAGACACACCGACCACCAGGGGGTTCCAAAAGCAAAAATGGTGGGGTATCTCCTAGAGAGTGGCGCTGACCCAAACATTCAAGACAAGAGTGGCAAAACTGCCCTGATGCACGCCTGCTTAGAGCAAGCCGGACCTGAGGTAGTGTCCTTGCTCCTGGCTAATGGGGCCGATCCCTGTCTGAAGGACCATACGGGTTCTTCTGCTCTCATCCATGCCATCCAGGCTGGTGATGAAGAAACACTGAAATTGCTAATGGATGCCTGCAAGGCCAGAGGTAAAGAGGTCATAATCATCACTACGGACAGACTCACCTGTGGAAAGCAGATGGCCAAACAGTATCTTAAGGTTCCTCCACTAGCAACACCAGAGCAATGGGATAAGCTAAAGTCCTCCTCAATCCCTTGCGCTTCTCCTTCTGAGATTCACCTCAGTACATCATCCCAAGGCACGGTCTCATCCAACCCATCAGAGAATATGTTCTCCTTCCAGGACCTGCAAAGCATTACCGGCTCACAGCCAACCTCTCCATCTCACCGTCCACATCTGGTAAATGAAAGAGTGAACAAGCTCCATCATCTCCAGAGACTACATTCAGAGCCCTGGCTCAAGATTCCCCAATCCTTCCTGGCCCAGCAACAAGGCAAAGGCTCCTCTCTCATGGACGAACTGCCCGATATAACACCTGAGGAGGAGCTTGCTTTCAGAATGAATGGACTGAGTTTTGGTCCTCCGCTCTCACGCCACTGCAGCATTGACCTCAAAGAAGCGACTACTTCAAGCCAAACTGTGCTTCAGGATATCAACAGAAGAGATGTTGGATGCTTAAGACCAGAAGAAGCACTGACTCGTAACATGTCCTTTGATGGTTTGTCTTCACTCCACTCCCTCTCCCATCCAAACCTTCACTCCAAAAGCAGTGTGGAGGTCTCATCAATGGAGAAGGACCCCGAGAAGTCCCTGCCTAACCTAGCAGTGTCCAGTCTCTGCAACATCATCCACCGTCGACAGCTAGGAATGGACCACTACAGCTCCGATTCCCAGCTTTCACTGTCAGGCACCTCCTCAGAGGGACGGAAGAGACAGCTTGAGAGGAAACAACTTGTGACCTCACGCTCCTCCACACTGATAGGCTCACGAGAGTCCCTAGAGAACACCTCGCTGGCACATGTACACAAAAGGCACCCAGTTAATCCTGATAGCAGGGGATTGGGCGCTCTTCTCACCGATCCCACTTCCCACCCTCGGCCAGGATTCCTGCCACCACTGAATCAGCACAATCTGATCCCTCAGATTACTGGAGCCTGCAGTTCCAGCAATAAGCCAGCCTGTGGTTTGGCGTCAGGGTTAATGCCCTATCTCCCCTCAGCTCCAGCTGGATTCCCAAAAGATCTGAAGACCAGGAGAATGCTCATGAGAAGGCACTCCATACAGACTGAGCAAATCAAACAGCTAGGTGACTTCAAAGACATCTTTGGCCATTGACTACTGAAATACACTCCACTGATAAGTTGGTTTGGGAAATGTTGTCAGGGTGCAATATTTTATGTTTAAATACCATTTGGAATGAACTGTATGTGCAGGATGGGGTTGGCAGAAGGTTCATGTCACCTGTACCTTTAAGACCCTGTTGATGGCATACCTTTTACATATTAAAACCGAACAAGCATCAATAGCTTTATGTGGCTGAATTGGAAAATACAAACCGAACAACAGGCATATCTAGAGTCCTTTCCATCAACCTGTTTTTGTTTTATATACCAATAACTGTTTATGTATTAATGAACTCAGGATTAAGTGGTCAAAGGACAACGTAAATGGGTATCTCAGCTAGATTACAAATAGGGAACCTTTTTCACAGAACAGCACTTATAAAATTAACAATTAGGGCTGCATGTTATGGAAAAAAAATTAGTAATGTGATTGTACTGCTACATATTACGATTGCAATGCCTTTCGGTACATTAAAGAGCCCATATCACTTTTCTGCAATTAAAAAGGCTTAAAAAGTCTGCAAATAGAGCTTCAAAGTGTACATTCACTCCTCGATCCATACAGTGCATATATGTAAAGCAAGCTACAAAAATCATAGTTTTTGTGAAATCACAATGCACACAGAGTTACATATTCAGCCTATAGCAGATTAGCCCTGTCCATTCATTCTGAAGTTATAAGGAGTGTTTCAGACCTGTGCTGCCTTTTGAATCAGCTGCAATGCAGGGCAACAAATCAGAAAAGAGATCGTTTACATAAATCAGTCTTAAAGGCACAGTAACAGAAATTCTAGGGGATAAACAGTGGTTGGAAAACGCTCATTTAAGAATGAATTATGATGAATTAGGAATTATGTTTTTGGTACACAAACCCACACAAACTTCATGGAAAATGTAGGATATGTGCCCTTTAAAAACACCTCGACCAATTGGATTACATAAAGACATTCATCAGAACAACCAGTAACTCACCAGGAGCTGTGATTGGTCACCGTGTCATAAATACAGTAATTGGTTAGATGCTCATTTGCATATTGTAGAGAACGATATTGCCATGATGATTAACAGTTCATGTATCGTGCAGCCCTATCTAACAATGTTTTGTTAAGATATTCAGCAGTTTTACACATATCACCTGTAAAATTAAGTTTCTCTGTTGTGTTTTTACAATGTTCTACATTTTAGAACAGTGAAGATGTCAAAACTATGAAATAGGGGATATTTTTTTAGTGACCAAAAAGTGCTAAACCAAAACTACCTTACATTTTTGATTCTTCAAAGTATCCCAATGAAGAGGCAGTTTCATGAGGACTCATCTGGCATGATTTTCCAACAGACGTACACATCCTGAGCGGATAAACTACTTTTTGGGGATCATTTTAGTAAAAATAATTAAAATTTAGCCATCAGAAATTGTGAGCTGAAACCATTATCCAATATTTTTGAATGTGTCTGCACATTTATCTTTGTAGAGTTATAAATGCAGTATACTGGATTAAAAACATTTAGCACAGTAACACAGTATTCACCTCACCTCACAGTACCATCAAATGCTGGCAAGCTGTCCTGGTCCAGTGGCAGCAAAACAGCTCTAAACCATGACACTACCACCATCACGTTTCTCAGCTGGGATGCTAAAAGGCAGTGTTCGGTTTTTAGGGACATAATATTTCTCATTCAAGCCACAAAAATCTAGTTTTGTCCAACTAAAACTCTTCCAGTTGTTTTCTGGCTCATCCAGATGGTTTTTAGAAAAAAAGGCAGTGTTCGGAGAGCAGGGGTTTAATCCCTATCATTCCACACACTCTACTGTTCAGGTTCTGCCGATGGTGGACTAGAGAGGCATGCAGATCCTTGGTTACCCTGGAGTTCTTGATCTCCCAGAATATTCTATGCCTTGTTCTTGGAGTGTTTTTGGTTAGACAATCAATCCTTGGGAGTCAAAATAGCCAAAAGACCAGATCTGCTCCAGAGCCAATCGCAGCCGGACAATGAGCGACATCAAAACCTTTTGTTTACAGTAGTTAAGCTTAGCCTCCAATTGACTAATCAATTCTGCTAGCATGTGCTGACACATTAAATATCTTGCTACAACCCTTGAATGGGACATTGATGCAGGAACAGGCAACAGATATCAGCTGCTATGATACTGCTTCCTGGGTTTAATGTGTGTTTCTATGGTCCAATATTTTACTGTATTTAAGTCTTCTTGTGTTCTGAACGTGAATAAACCATTGTCATGATTTCTGAGTGAACGGACTGTTCTATTCTCTGATGAAATATTTTCATGCATCTATTAAGAGTGTGTATTATTTGATTCCGCTTCTTTATAAAATGATTAGACACTATAATTAGATTAGTCAAGATTTTGGTACAGTTTGGTATGTTGCACAGTAGTGAAACAGAAAAAACAAGGACTACCGAGTGGTGCAGCTGTGCTGGCACAATAATCACAAGGTCATGAATTCCCCAGTGTTGCAACAGCAATCTGTGACTATGAGTCTAGGAGAGCACAGTTGGCTTCACTTTGTCTGGGTGGGTAGGGTGGTCATCCTTCTCCGTCATCACTGAGCATATCTGTCCTCCCTCTCCCCCATCACACAGTATAACTGTCTTCTCTCTCTCTCTGGGTGGGTAGGGTGGTCCTCCCTCTCCCCCATCACACAGTATAACTGTCTTCTGTCTCTCTCTGGGTGGGTAGGGTGGTCCTCCCTGTCCCCATCACTCAGTATGAGTGATCCTGACATAACATTTGGCAGCGTCCTCCAAGCACATCACACTGTCCAACGATGGTGTTGGTTGCTGTTTGAGATGATGTGGTAAAACTTCACGTATCCTGAAGAAGCGTATGCTTGCCTTCACCCTCCCAGTGTTGGTGGGATCACGTGACGATGGAGTCCTACCTGGTGGGAGTAACTGGAGACAATAAATGCAAAACATTTTTTTCCATTTTCAATAGCTTAATAATTGATTTTGCTCAAAAAGCAACCACTTACTTTATTCATTATAAGCAATTATCAGATCTAACATTCCAAAACATTTCAAACTGATATTGCTTCGATGCATTTCAGCATCTGTAATGTTTATCATTCTACATCAAACCATTAAGAGGAAGTGTGTTAAATGAGGTAGAACACAAAACTCTGCAGTTTGATCTTCCAGGGTGGGGAAAAAAGCCCATTTTTGCTTTTACAGCATAATTACTTGCAATGGTGTATTAATTTTCGGCAGTAGGTCGACCCAGAAGGAAAGAGAATTCCACCAACTGCTCAAAATCCGGATAATTAATTACTAATTAATGTACAATGTAGCGTTCTACTGAGACCGAGTCAGTTCTAAACAGTGACGAAAGGGACCAGACGTCAAAAGCTTTTCACAAAAATGGGCACAAACAGGATCGATCCCCAAAACACCATCACATGACAGTTAATGGGCTAAAATGTATTTTTAAAATCCACTCATGGAGGAGCGGTACATGTAGAGCATTGTACTTGATGCATTTACAATCAACATATGAAATATATAAAAATGAAGCTGTTTAGGATAAAAAAATAAAATGGCTGTATTTGGACTGTAAGACTTTTGGTTTCTAACACCACCACTGTAAAGAAAATCTCCACCGTGTGTGTGTATGTATACACACACACACACAGACAGACACAGACACACACACACACTAACCAAAAGTACTGGGACACACCTCTTAATTATTGAATTCAGGTGGCCCCTTACTTGCAGTAAAGAGCAATCTTAATGCTTCAGCATATCAAGACATTTTGGACAAAACCTCATCCAACACCTTAGGTTGAACTGGAACGGAGATTGCGAGCCAGACCTTCTCGTCCAACATCAGTGTCTGAGCTCATAAATGCTCTACAGAATG
>JBBPCZ010000037.1:11654811-11665493 GCA_037974445.1 Brycinus macrolepidotus | reverse complement strand
ACAGACACAGACACAGACACAGACACAGACACAGACACAGACACAGACACAGACACAGACACACACACACACACACAAACACACACGTTACTCCTGTATCATACAGCACTTCTATTGCTCCCTTCTGACTTCTCTGTAGGTTTGAATGAACTACAAAGTACTAAAGAGGGCCAGCAGTTGATTAACACAAACTGTTGCTTAGTATTGATCAGCATGGAATTCAGAGTGCGATGTGCAGTACTCATTATTGACAGGGGCCGTCCAGTCCACCCAGCGCACAATGACGTTTTCCCGAGCCTCCGCGCTGTTGGCTTTCCCACAGGTTATCTGGAAATCGGCCTGGTCCCTCAGGGCCTGCCGCAGACCCTCCATGGTCTCGGGGGGGATCTGCACCATTAACCCATCTGAAAGATTCCGCATACAGAATAGGGCTGCACAATATATCGTCTGCTAATCATCATCACGGTCTCTGTCTCTGCAATACTGATATCGCAGAAGGCTGCAATATGCAAATGATCTCAGTGTTTCTGACAGGCTGACCACTCATAGCTCCAGGTGAGTTACTGGGTGTTCTGATGAATCAAGGTCTTCATGTAATCCAACAAAAGTCTAATTATTTTTGACCAATCTTTAACCATTAAAGTCTCTAAAGGTGTTTTAAAGGGCCCATATTCTACATTTTCCTTCCATTTCAATTTTTCCCCGGACGTTTGATGGGTCTGAGTAACAAGAAGATTTCATAATTAATCTTAAGTTATTCTTACCATTTTCCATAGAACCATAGAGAACCATAAAAAGGCTGTTTTTGTTACTGTGCCTTTAAGGCTACATAACCAATCTCTTTACTGATTGGCTGTCCTGTATTGCCGCTTATTCAAAAGGAAGCACAGGGCAGAAACACTCCTTAGAACTGTTTTTGCAGTTTTTGAGTGAATGGGACAGCAAATATTTACATACTTTAAGCCTCTTTAATTCCAGAAAAGTGATGATATGGGCCCTTTAATATACTGAAAGGCATAGCAATCGCAATTTTTGGCAAAATCGCAATACTGATATTTTCTCCATATCATGCAGTTCTAAAACAGAAGTGTAAAACTATGCAGAAAGATGAAAAAAAACAAAAAAAAAACAGTTTTGATTCAAAAATAATTTTACAGTGGTTGCTCACTCACAAAAATTCATGTTACTTATAAATCCAGGTATTTATTGTGTAACTGAGCTCCTGGTAACTGATTAACTCGTTTTTGGAGGTGTGGTACTCTTAATTCTTTGGCTTGAGGAAGACAAACATTACCTTCAACAATGCTGGATTTGGCAATAAATCCTGAAGAGGCTTTCAGAGCACCGTTGAAAACCACAAAGCTCGCTCCAGTCACTGCAAATACAAAAAAACAAGTTAATTAAAACGTTTGTCATTAAAGTAGTAGTGACACAATTTTTAAAAAGTATTAACAACGTTTCAAAACACCCGAAATGTTTAAAAAAAACAAAAAAAAACAAAACAAAAAAAAAAAGGGATTAGTGTGTTGGGAGCAGGGAACACACTCAGATGTTCAGGACAGTTTGCCTCCAGGACTTTACGTAAGGAGAAACACTGTCCTAAAAACTCTGCCATACCATTCTTATTATAAGAAACCTTCATGTATTATAAAAGTCTTTGAAAGTGCTTTTGTATTGGCACCTTTCTATTATGCAGAGGTTCTTCATTCCTTTCTTCATATTCATTTACAATATTGTTTACAAAAACGGTTCTTCAGTGAACCAAAACAGTTCTTTTATGGCGGTTCTTCTAACCTCTCCTGGTTTTTCCCTGAATGCTGTTGGCCTGTGTCTGGTACCCCCCATCCTCGTTCTGGACGCAGACTAAGTGCGAGTCTGCTTCCGTGCTGAAACAAGCTCCAACACTTATTACATGCTCATTAGAGGAATTCACCACCTTCAGCATCTGCAAGAAAAGAGCATTGGACTCAACACAAACTACTGTTCCACCAATATAAAAGAAATCAATATCGACACATCTTCATAGAAACCATAAATCAGTGTCTGACAGCACTCACCCTACTCAGTGATGATAGACCATAATTAGCCCTTAATTAGACAGCATTTTCCTGTTTCTGCATTACTTGTGCTTTTCTAATAATTAAAAGCCTTAAGTGACCCCTCCCAAAACCACCAAAAATCAATCTCTCTCTCTCTATCAATCTCTCTCTCTATATCTATCAATCAATACATCTCTATCTATCAATCAATACATCTCTATCAATCAATCAATACATCTCTATCAATCAATCAATACATCTCTATCTATCAATCAATACATCTCTATCTATCAATGTCTATCAATCAATCTATATATCTCTATCACTCCATAACTCTATCTATCAATCCATCTATCTATATAGTCAGTTTATGCCATTGAGGCTTACTATGTTTTATTTATTCCACTGGTTTCACTAAAATAAAATTTTTATACAGTGGGTTCATAAAAATCTCATGATGAATACACACCTTTCAGGGTTAAATATAGTCAGAATATGTATAGGTACACAGTGTAAGCAGATATTTGAGGATCAGGTCTTGGCATTGAAAGGAGAATGGTGCATCCCTAAACCCAGCTCAGCTGTGTTCCTCCACGCTTTAAATGATTAATATTGTGAGTAAAGGTTCAGGAGTCCTCCTTGCTTGGATGAAGATCTCACCTCGTTGAACTTCGATTTGGGGATGTCAATGTAGCTGTTGCCCACTTCCATGTGGATCCGCAGACCATCGACTACAGGCACGCTATACTGGTAGTTCCTCAGATCCTGAATTGGAATTCACAAATCACAGGTGTCACAGAATTAGATCATTTTAGTCCTGATTTACATCTAGTAAGACAATGAACGACACTCAGGACACTTTAAACTGGCCCAGACAGTGTGTTTTCTACATAAAACAGAGTGCTGTATGTTAAACATGAATCACAGTCAGCTCCAGACCGGTGAAAAGGTATAAAAGCGCAGCTACAGCAATCAACAAAAAAGCAATTTCATTCTCAGAGAGTGAAAGTGGCCAAGGCCCAAAGAGTCCTTGGGAGGCTATATCTTTAGCACTAACCTAATCAGCTGTCCTGGACTGTCCTGGACTGAAGGTTACAAAAGCTCCCTTCTAAAGAACTGAGTCACTCCTCAGTAAGGCCAAATACAAATTTATATTCATCCACAGACAGGAAAGAAACTCTTGATTAAATATCACACTTTAAAATGACAAACGACACAGTAGCTTGTAATGTCAGGACATCAAGATGTGTTTCATTCTAGTCAGTGAGGATGATAAACAGATTAAACAGCTTATGTGCTGCACAACTAGTGACAATGCCACACTATGGACCTTTTCATAAGTCTAAGATTCAGGTATTTGGGAATTTTTGGTCCCAAGCAACGCAAAAATGTCAGTTTGTGAATTCTAAAGGTATTTCTCACTGCTGAGCTCTTTCATTAAACTTGTCCTGTGAATAAACAACAGAAATTTTGCATCAGGAAGCAGCACCCAGGCCGCTGGTGAACCACTCGAGCTTCATGCTAATCTTTTTCTAGCTGCTCGCGGCATCAGAAGGACGTACAGAATTCCCACCATATTTTTGACTGGTGACTACTTTACTCCAGAAAAATTCTACCCAGGTGGTACTTACAGCAAGCAAGTTCATGATAGTATGCCCCGTCTCTCTGAAGACAGACTCCCGGAACCGGATACTAACCAGTGGGCTGGGATACACTAAAGCAGAAAAAAAAACAGAGAATAAACAGACAGAAATGAAGTACTGCATAGGTTAAAGGTAAAACACTGTTCAAGAAGCCATTTGTACTCATGAGAATATTGCATCTATCAGTAAACATGTGAGCAAAGATCTGTAGGTGGTTTACAATCATTAACACAGAAGTACATCAGTGTATTTCACTAACACAAATGATGTCCCTTTATAACCATAATTCTCATTTACAAAACACAAAAAAATGAATCACAGCTGGTTAAGATTTGTGTATAAGGCTTGACACCCCTGACTTTAATGGGGATGTATAACCGTTATAAAGCCAACTAATCAATGACAAGATTAAGTGATGACACTGATATGTCTTTGGCAATGTAAACTGAAATCACTGTTGCCCTATAACGTTCATTTCAAGTGAATAAGAAGGAAGTCTGTGTAAAGTAGCGTAGCCAAAAAGCATGCCTAAGAATACTGGGGAAGTCAGATCAAAACCACAGCATGACATGACAATTTGAGGGAATTTTCTCAGTATTCTGAGGTGATAGAAAAGGCTTGTGGTGAACAACCAGTCATGGGACTGCTATTTGTGACAAGGAAGTGTCTAAAAGTAGCTTCAAACGAAAATTAAACACAAAGGTCCAACACTGTACAATGGAATGGGGATACAGTGGTAAAGCTGCCAGAGAGCTCAGTGGAGGATTGAAACAGAAAATCCCTGAATTCCTAATTCATATTCCCGGAATGAGTATTGCACTAATCTTTCATACTGACGTTCATCCTGACCTACTGACTTTTGGTAACATTCACTTCCCTTTAGCACACCACACATTAGTCACATAGTTAAACAAAGCAGCTTGTAAATACACCAAATTCTGCCAGACTGCGTTCAGTTTAAGGAAGCACACACTAAGAAAGGCGCTCCTCTAACTATATTTCCGTATCATCTTATTTCTAGTACATTATGTCTAAAACCAAAGTTTTCTATTTAAAAGAAATTGAGGAAAAAAAAACAAAAAAAACAAAACCCCAAATAACCCAAATGCGATGGAAGCTTACCTTTATATTCAGCTCCCAAACTGAGTAACAGGCGAAGAGGGAACACTTTGGCCCATGGAACCTCCAGTTTGTGAATGAGAAGCCCACACAGGAAGGAGCTGTGAGGAAGCCCGAGCCCATCGAGAGGCTGAAAGCTGGGTGAGAAGAAAAGGAAGCCACCATGGTCCTTACTGCCCAGAAAACTTTCTGTAAAGGTCACGTTGCCGAGTTCCTCGATAAATTTTCCTAGAAATAAAAAAAACGTAAACAAATACTACAAATTGGGTAGGAGTAGCACTGTCGCATCACAGCGAGAAGGTCCTTGGTTTGATGAGTGTTCTCTGTGTGTGTGTGTGTGTGTGTGTGTGTGTGTGTGTGTGTGTGTCCTGTGATAGACTGGTGATCTGTCCAGGGTGTTTCTCCACCTTTCACCCTGTGAGAGCTGGGATATAAGGAATATAATATCAATATATATCCCACTTAAGCCGGGATGTATTGCACTATAAATACTGTGATAGGCCCCCCACCCCCAACCCTAGTTAGGATAAGCAGCTCAGAGAATGAATGGATGGAAATATTAGAAACCATTTAATCTTTTAATCTTCACAGGTCAATGTACAAGCACAATGTGAATCATGTATACTCATATGTATCTGATATATTTTTAGTAGAGCATCATGCTCTGATAAATGCCCGTGACTTACCCTTCTGAGCATCTTGGTACATGTTAATGCAAAGGCTGAAGATATCTCGAGGGAGACTGTTCTCCTCTGGGAGGCACTCAATAACAAACACCAGCTCTCTCTGGCCCACTCCCTGCAGACCATTAGAGCTCAAACACCAGCACTTTCGCCCACAATCTGAAACGCAACACACACATTCATAATGAATGAATTCATAAAGCACTTTTCATTTCAGTCTAAAGATTTCAAGGTTCCTTACAGGAAATTAGCAAAACCTTGCAAAGCTTAAGCACTAAAATTTAAATGAAGAGGAACAACAGAAAAAATATTCAATTAAAAAATTTAAAATCATACATCATATTAAACATATATCATATAATTAAAATGTGTCATTTATCATTAAAATAATAAAACAGCGGCGTAGTGAGTGCCTCATTTATTTTGTGGGTATAAAACATACATGTGACGAGCTTGACATTAACCACTAGGTTGGCATTCAGCACGAACGTCAGAGGTCTTGGACCTCCCTCCTCTAACAGCAGCAGAATCTGGCAGGCAGCAGGCCGCTCCTCAACTAATAAATCTGTAACAGAGAGGAAAGTTACATCACAAGTAAGCATTTAAGCATTTTTAAAAAATTAAATTATCGTCATTGTGTATCACAACAAAATTACTTTTCTGACAAACCCAAGGTGCATTGAAAATCTGAAGGCATAAGAAAGGAATTAAAGATGCCATGTGTAGTGTTAAGTAATCAAGTGACCAGGACAGATTATAGTATCGTAGGTTATATTACACATTCGTAAACATACACCACTAAATTGCACATTACCAACACACACTATATGGACAAAAGTATTGGGATGCCTGACCATAACACCAACAGAGACTTTAATGACACTGCATTCAAATACATAGACTTTAATATGTGTAAAGTGTAAAGTGACCTTGTGTCATACATGAACACACCACAGCACACAGTGTGAACAGCAAGAAATTCTTTCTCTGCATTTAACCCATTCACCCAAGTGAAGCAGCGTGCAGCCAGGAACACAGCGCCTGGGGAGCAGTGTGTGGGGACGGTACCTTGCTCAAGGGTACCTCAGTAGTGCCACTAGCAGTCCTAGGATTCGAACCCACATGGTCACAGGGCCATCTCCCCAACCACTAGGGCAGTTGGTCCCCCTGTTACAACTATAATAGCTTCCACTCTTCTCCGTTCCAGTTCATCCCAAAGGTGTTGGATGGGGCTGAGGTCAGGGCTCTGTGCAGGGCCAGTTAAGATCTTCCATCCAACCATGTCTTTATGGACCTTGCTTTGTGCACTGGGGCACAGTCATGCTGGAACAAAAAACGTTCTTCCCCAAACTGTGTCCATTGCATTGTCCAGTGCTGAAGCATTAAGATTGCCCTTCACTGGAAGTAAGGGGCCACCTGAATTCAATAATTAAGAAGTGAGTCCCAATATGTTTGTCCATATAGTATATCTTAGTGAGGTTTTCTCAGACAGCGGGGGTATCAGAGTTCAGAGGGTTTATGGCAGTTTTGAAAAAGCTACTTTTAAGATCTGAAACACCTGTGCACAGCCTATTAATTATTCAAACAAAATATGTAAGCCTGTAAAAACATAGGTATTATTTAATACCATAATGTGGTTTTTTTGAAATTCTGACCACCTGAACTGGGGATCATACAAACCCCACCTCTTTACACCCAAACATATCAGGACTGAAGTATAGCTGCTCTCACCCCCTCCGTCCTCCTCTCCTGTGGTGATGAGCAGTGGGGGCAGCCCCTCTTCATCCTCAGGCACGAGGCTGGCCGCTCTCTGCACACACCCACCGAGCCCGCAGAGCAGGGTGTAATCCCACGGTCCGTTGACGGGCCGGCGGGTCACCTCCACACCGCTCTTGAAACCATCCGCAGGACCCTCGCTGCCTTCTGGGAATTTACAAGCAGTCTAAAAGGTGACGGCAAAAACAATAGCAGTTAATTGCAGATTAAAAGCAGATCAACAGCCAACATAACCATCCTTAAAGCTCTTCTTGGTTAGTTTGCTAGACAGACTGAGATTAGTGCATGTCTATTTTAGATAGGGAATTGCTGTCTGAAAAAGTAGGTCATAAAGATAAATGGCCATCTATTATTGCAACATCTATAATTAGTGACAGTGTAAACCCATGGATATGTACGAATGTAGCCTAGAATAGAAGTGGCCTTAAATTAGACGGGGATAAAATATTACTATAGAGCTGAACACATGCCGTTGGAGGGTCTGGCGTAACCGGACTGGACTCCTGCGAGGACCTCCGGGGCCTTACAGACAGTTTAGCCGTATCTGCCACCTCGCCATTTGGCAGAATCCCGTCAGCAAACCACACATGTTTCTGTTCCCTCGGGAAACCTGGCAGCAAATAAAAACATCCACAGAAGAAAGAGGGTAAGTCTTCCATCCATACTAGAGTGGTCACAATTTCTTGATTACAATAAGTTATGGGATCAAAAATAATAATGAATAATAAAAAATTTTTAAAAAACTAGTAAATAAAATATAAAATTTACCCTCACAATGAAATGAAAGGCAAAATAATAATACAAATTTTAAGCACAGTAATAGCCTGGTGGACACAGATGGAACAGGGATGGGAGCTGATAAGATTTTACTGATACCGATGCCATAATCGATTCTGCTTATTGGCCCAATTCTTTGTTTCCCTTATTGATTTCTCAATTTTCTGTAAAAGTGTCTTAAACTACACTGACAGGTCTGCCCCACATTAATAAAGAGCTGGATATGGTTGAGCAGGTTGACTTTCACAAAAATATTTGGGTGACTGTTCATGTTTGTCAGCAATGTTAGCCACACAGCTCCACCGCTAAACTGAAAAAGCAAAGTAAGGACCCCAGACCTGTCCTGGATGATTAGCCACATTCGGGGTGAGTGGAAAATTGCACAAATTCGATTTTTTGCTGAACTGTTCGCACCACACAAGAAATCTATGGGTTTTTTTTGTTTGTTTGTTTGTTTGTTTTTTAAAGCTTCCCAACGTATCTACTTTCCAATAAGGAATTTTGGAATGAATATGCATGATTTGTTATTGTTCAGTATGTCAGTATTGTTTGGTACGTCATTTTTATTGTTTGGCCTTATTTAAATAAAGTAAACGGCAGACTACTTGATTACTAAATACTGACAGACCTAAACCCATACTAGAATATGGACTATGTAGAGTCTAGAGGATCATTTTTAAACAGTTACAGCAGGCAGCCTGCATTTATCTTGTTGTAGGATGTCAGGTCAAACTAATTCTACCTGAAAGAGAAGCACCAACTTGATCTGAGCTTTTGAGAGTTGTTCGATAACCAAATGTAGACGCTTTTTACTCAACAGAGCTGTGAGAGCTGACTGATGCACAGATGTGTCCTCAATGCACACTCAAGCTTGGTGCACTGAAGCATGGTGTTCGAGTGTGTGTGTGTGTGTGCGCGCGCATGTGTGCGTGTGTGTACCGTCAGTGCCGGGATGCTTGAGGACAGACACAGGCACCATGACAGTGGGCGGAGGGGAGTTGAGGGTGCCAGCTGCTCGAGCCTGCTGCATAGGGGGGATAGTGGAGCAGTACTCGGAAGGGACGTTGGGGTTGGGACTAGGCCCAGTAGGGCTCATCATTCTCTCTAGGGCCTGAGCTGCAGGAACACAAACAAACAAACGAGATACAGCATTACTTTCATATTAAATCTCTTACCAGAGCTTTTACTTTAATAATGGAGGGCATTTTGGAAACTATATGGAGAGAGAGTATCGAGAAGAGGGCAAAAAATGTAAAAACTGGATGGTTTAATTAATATTTTGTCGAAACATGCAAACAAATAAACCTAAAATATTTCAGAAATAAATTAAAAAACACACAGCTTGGTAGACTGATTCTTTTTCTATTGACTATTAACTTGATCATGGCCAAAGCCCAACAGGACAATAACCAATGTCCTCTGATTAGCTTGAATGTTTACACAACAATATGCATCAATGACAGCGAACACTATAAAAGCTGACGGGCCAGCAGAGCGATGGCAGATCCAGCCCGGGGACTGCATTAAGGTAAGTAAAAGTTGCTTTCAAACAGAACGTCCAGTGCCAGCCGCGGCTCCCACAGTTGCTGACTCCTGCAAAAGTGCTGAGTAAGCCAAGCCTTGCAGTATATTGATTAAGTATCATACAACCTCATCAATGCGATTACATTGGCACTGGATCGAGCCATCGTGTAAAGCCAGGAGTACAATAAGCAAACGTGTTCACACAGAGCGAGAGGGCTGACGACAAAACCGCCAAAACGACAAAGGTACTGGCAGGTCGGTAAGACGTATACGGGAATGTCCTTCACCTTGTTTTGAATTTGACCCTGTCCTGAGCGCAGGAAATCACCAAACATGCTTTCTTTAAAAAAAAAAAAAAGGAGACTTTCTAACATATGAAGTTATTTTACAAAGCCCAGATCTACCGCTTAATGATATAAAACGCAGAATCTGTTCATCAATCTGCATAAAGCAGCCTCGACTCCATTCGCCTGGTAATTTCCCCTTACCTCATTCTAACTCGCACCCCGGTTCCCGCTCATGTCTGTGCAGTGGTGTGTGTTAGATGCCGCCTCGCTGGAGTGTTTCAGCCCCAACTGAGCAGAGAGGTGAGCGTGTCCCATGCTGAGGAGCGAGCGAGCAAGAGAGAGAAAGAGAGAGAGAGAGTGAAAGGAAGGGCACGCATCCTTTTGCCTCAGGATGCTCACTCAGAACAGGGAGCGGCCCACTTTTGCTCGTTCATGCTGAGGTCCCGTCTGTCCCCGGGCCCCCTCCAGCCACGTCCTGGCTCTAACCTCCGCAACGAAACGAGCACGCTCCAACCTCTCTCTCTCTCTCTCTGACAAATGCCCGCCAAGATGGACGAGCGTGGCTTAAATGGCTGCCCCGGGAAGAGAAGACTGAGCAGAGGAAGGTGACGCCTCCCTCTCCTGAAGGAAGACGCTGAAGAGGTGCATGAGTGTTACAGGAGAGAGAGAGAGTGAGTGTGTGTGTGTGCCTGAATCTGTGCCAGAAGTGGAAATCAGAAAGTCTGAGAGCATTGTGCACACTCACACCAGGTGGGTCTTTAAAACACACACACACACACACACACACACACACACACACACACACACACACACACACACACACACACACACACA
>JBBPCZ010000037.1:11571967-11589878 GCA_037974445.1 Brycinus macrolepidotus | reverse complement strand
GAAACAGGTGCAGATGATTCCAGATGATCAGGCGGTGATCAGTATACTGGTGGTGCTGAATGTTGAGTGGTTGGAACAACTTTATCTAGATACCTTGTATCTTTAGGTTTTACAGCCTGTAGCGGTATAACCTTTGTTCTCATCTCCTTCATTTAATCTACTCAGTATTCCAAAGATAAGACAGTTTGACAGGCAGGAAATAGTATTTTTGCACCAACAAAGTGATTCAAAGCAAAATATTCAGAATTGAGGGGTGACTTAAGACTTTTTCAGAGTATTATATATCTATATGAATATTTATGTTTGTAATATTATGTCTGTATTGTCTATCAAACCGAATAGTGACCCGACTGTATCGACACACCCTTACCAGGCCATCATTTAATTCTTCACAGAGAAAATTTCCACCTCTCGGTGTTATGAAATCATAATATACTCCTAAAATGGTTTGGTTCCAAGGGAGAAAAAATGGAAGATTTCTTGCAAAATATTGGTAGTTTGCATATAATCACAAAAATTCTGAAATGACTGATACCTTTCTAAGCATCGCCTCGGACTTGTTGATGTTGAAACTCCGGGCTGTGAGAGGAGAAAAGGAGAGAGGAAAAGTCCAGATGAGCAGCACAATAGTATAAAGCTACAAAAATACTGCACATAGTAAATATTATAGCATATAGTATATATTACATCAGCAGCAGATTATATGGCACTGGTTGGAGGACCTGGTTTCCTGAGGATTTGAACCATACAGTAAAGTAACAAGGCTCAAGGTGCTTTGTGTTTCATCTCCAGATTTTCAGCATGATAGCAAATTCTGGCTCAAACCAAACCTATTTTTAATTAGCTAATATCGCATAAACAGCTATAAAGAACTGTCTGGAGATCATACTGGTGTTAGTGAAGGAAGCTGTAACTTGACACCCAATAAATACAGCTGTTTTACTATTGCATCACTGATGTCTATAAAGTCCAACAGAGTCTGTATTATGCCCATGAAGTCTTTATTATACCCAACCCAATATCTATAGAGCCAATCTGCCAATTACATGACCTTCACAAGGCAAAGAGAGTTTTCATCTTTCCAGACTTAGGATTCAGTTCTGAAGAGTTCTAATGCCATCCACAGCTGGAATAAGTGGATCTTAATCATTAATGGCCTTGTGGTTCAAAGGGAGTGAGCAAATAATTTTGCAACTGGTGAAAGAACAGGTGAATGGAACTGCAAATATTTGCAATCGCACCCCCCCAAGAACTTCACCATGAACTTTTCTCTCAGTGAACTAAGAAGCACGTTTGGGTTTTGTTTGCAAGTCATTTGGAAAAACAGGAAAATCAGGGAGGCTCTTCGTAACCATTAAGACCAACACCGTCACCCAAAAAACTCAGATTTCAAAGCAGCGACCAACTGTGCCTGGAATCACCTGAAGAACTGGTTTATCACTTTCAAGGAAACGCCAATATGGCTCACTGATGTTACACAACGGAGACACTCCTGTATTGCACTGTCCCTTATGAAGTAATGTTCAAAATACACCCATATTCCACTGAGCCTCAAATACACACATATTTTAAGCAGAAAGAATGAAATCACGGCGAAAAACATCACAAAGATAATTGTGCAAACTACAGGAATAAGTTGTGATTGCACTTGCATGCAAACACTTGACATTTACATTTTAAATAGCTTCACATTTTACGTATTTCTTTCCTCCAGTATGTCAAATTCTGCAAATAAACATTAATTATGCATCAAAAGCTGCATAAGTGTGTGTGCGTGGCAGAAATGTATTTATTTTTAAGAAATAAAAAATGTCACTTAACCAGGGGAGCTGAAACTTTTGCACATGAATGTATTAATACTGTGCACAAACCTAATCAATATCAGCTGCTTGTTTCCAACAGTATGTGAGTTCTGAGTAAGAAAGCCCTGGGTCAAGGTGCTGTGGGCCACATTAAACGATGTCCTCAAATCAGTTGTCAGTCTTGCAGCTGTTATTGATCACAGTGATGAAGCTAAAAATGACTTAAACTGATCTGAGTTGAGCCCGAATCAAACCTAATGCTTTGGCTGAGAGGCATTCAGAGGCTTCGTCTTTGTCCCGTTAGCTGAGCTGGATGGCGTAACCGTTCACAAGTGCCATAAAATGGATCAGCATGTGGAAATGGAGCTTTCAGTGCTGCTGTTTTACATCACACTATTCAAGAAACACTTTATATCAAAGTTAATAGCGAATGTGAAATATGTTCTTATGAAAACTGCTTGTTCAAAATGTGTGTGATAAAAAGCCCAAACCTTGTTTTTATTTTAAGATAAAGTGTATTCATGTTACTGAAAGTGAAGAAAAGTTTAAAAGGCCAAAATATCTGCATGTTTCAAAATAATACTGTGCAGCTTATCTGTTTTTTGCTAGACATAAGCATACTGGGCATATTGGGAATACTGGACGCAGTGGTCAAAGTCATCAGTGACGCGTCCACCATCATTCATTTGAAAGAAAGAATCTCACTCCGCTTATGAGCTCACTCTCAGCACCAACACTAATAGGCACACTGTTTTATTATTAATTATAACACGAATTAAGCTTTTCTATGAAGCAACATGCATTTCCAGAGTTAAATACAACTTTTTTTTGCATTTTTGTTTAATTTACATTCTCTTCTCATTCATTTTTTACTTTTCTTAATACATGTTTTCCATTTTGTGTTATTTTTATGGCTTGTGTCTGTTTTTTTTGTGTAATATTTATGCAATTCATGCAATTTATTTCTATATGTAATCAGTACATGCATGCAATATAAGTTAATTGTCAGGGAGGCGCGCCCACCTGCACCAATCACAAAGCCTGTGAAGATCAGTTGCTAATCTAATCTGAGTCTAATCTAGATATTGCTCACCTCGGAGCCAGCGGAGGAGGTATTGGTCAGTCTGAGTGGGGAGATTTGAGTATACATCTTTGATTCTCTCCCGAAACTGGACAAAACAACAATAACAACAACAATAAAGCATTACTTTGGCAGTTTGGCACCCTGATCATCCAGCTATATCATTTTTAATGAGAAAATCACAACATTAATCTGTCCTCTAGAAGTAAACAGTAACAGCAGAGACTTATAATGTTACCGAAATCGGTTTAATTTGAAGTTCAAGGTGGAAATATGCCATGCTCACCTCCTCCAGGACTTCAGCCTGCTTAGGACTGAGGTCCCCCACACGGCCGCTCATTTCCTCAACCCAGCCGGTGAACCTGTGCAGCGTGTGACTTCAGGATCTTTATAGCTGTTTCAGATTAAACCTGCAGCATTTATAGGCAATAAGTCAGCTGTGCTCTTTGCCCTCCTGGAAAAACATCAATCGGGCACAGGGTGCAGGGAGGGTGAAGTTTCAAACGCAACCTTTGGTCGTTTGCAGTCGGTGTTTTATTATACCTCGACTTGTAGCTCTGCAGACGAGGATCTGATTCATCCTCCACTCGGGCAGTTGACAGATTACAGAATGAGCCTGTGGGGTGAGAGGCAGTGTAATGCAAATGTACACAACAGACTGATGAAGTCCAAATACTATCCACTGACTGCTGCCACACTGACAGATAAATGAAACAAATACAGAACTGTGCAAAAGTCTTGAGCCACCATTTCTTCATGTTTTGCTTCCAGAGATCCAGACTTTCTTGTATTTTTTATGTAGTCTTGAGGAACAGTTCTCCAGGATTCCTGAAGGACTTTCAAAGGGGGACTTTAAAAAGGGAGGTAAAAGTAGGAGGAGAGGGAGGAAAAAACACACAGCTCTTGCCTTCTCTCTTCTGTATTCACTCATCTGGGAGGGAGAAGGGACTAAAACACATTTACAACCAGAAATGAAATGGCAGTTCCTGGACATAAAGTACAATGACTGCTCTAATTAAACAACCATATTAATTATCAGTTATTCTTAAGGAATCGACCATATTCATTTTCACTTATTCTTAAGGAATCAACCATATTCATTTTCACTTATTCTTGTCTGTTATATAGTTGTCACACAATAGTTTATCAGAATAGAACAGAATATCTTTATTGTCATTGCGAAACACAGCAATGTACAGCGCAACGAGATAAGATTTGCAGATCAAGTGGAGATATACACTTTATTCACAAAAGGATTGGGACGCCTGACCATTGCACCAACAGGGACTTCAATGATATTGCATTCAAATAGATAGATTTTAATATGGAGTTGATCCCCCCTTTGCAGCTATAACAGCTTCCACTCTTCTTGGAAGGCTTTCTACAAGATTGGGGTAGATGATGCTGTCATCCACCTCCTACATCGTTCCCTCTCTCACCTGGAGACTGCCGAGAGCACTGTGAGAATCATGTTCTTTGATTTCTCCAGTGCCTTCAACACCATCCTACCCACAATTCTGAGGGACAAGCTAGAGTACATAGGAGTGGACCACCACATCATCACATGGATCCTGAACTACCTCACTAACCGACCACAGTATGTGAGAACCCAGGGCTTGTGTTAGACAGGGTCGTCTGCAGTACAGGGGCCACGCAGGGAACGGTTCTGGCTCCTTTTCTCTTCACCATCTACACTGCAGACTTCTCCTAAAACTTCACCAACTGCTTCTTGCAGAAGTTCTCTGATGACACTGCAATAGTCGGCCTCATCACTGAGGGGGACAACAGGGAGTATAGAGAACTGACCCGGGACTTTGTGGACTGATGCCAGCAGATCAACACTGGAAAAACAAAGGAGCTGGTGGCAGACCTCTGCAGGCACAAACATTCTCCGCCGCAACCACTGAACATCCAGGGTATGGACATTGAGGCTGTGGAGAACTACAGTACCTTGGTTTTCATCTGAATAATAAACAGGACTGGACTCATAACAGAAATGCTCTCTACAAGGGCAGAGTAGGCTGTACCTACTGCGGAGGCTCTGGTCTTTTGGAGTGCAGGGGTCGCTCCTGAAGACCGTTTATGACTCAGTAGTGGCATCAGCCATCTTTTACAGGTTGGGTCGCTGGGGCAACAGCATCTCCACTGGGGACAGAAAGAAACAGAACAGGCTGATCCGGAGAGCCAGCTATGTTCTAGCATGCCCTCTGGACCATTTGACCACACACACACATCCAAACACCATGGACTGATAAGAGGAAGTTTCCCTTGTGTGCAATATTTCTGGTGCAACATGTACAATTTTTGGGGTGAAATATTACTGTGTGCAATGTGCAATTTGTCTGGTGCATTATTACTGTTTCTGTCAATGCCTGCTGCTACCAAACAACTGAGGACATTCCAATGTGTACCTGCATGTATATCCACAGTGTTCAAATATATATATATATATATATATATATATATATCAACTATGTACATATATACATATGTATATATGTGTACATACATATACTTACACAGCGATATTTATATATATATACAACACAATAGTATAGTATAAAAAGTACACTATACAAATAATACAAAAATATAAATACAGAAGTTTGTGTCTGCAAAATTTTTTTTATATATATATATATATATATATATATATTTGCAGACACAAACTTCTATATTCATATTTTTGTATTATTTGTATAGTGTACTTTTTATACTACACTGTTGTGTTTTATAGATTTTATTCTATTGTTTTTGCTGCTCTTACCTTTGTTCTGTCCACTTTCTGCCATAACAATGCAAATTTCCCAGTTGTGGGACTAATAATTGTTTATCTTATCTTATTTTATCTTAATCTAGATATTCCTCACTTCAGTACTGGATCGATATCAAATCTTGTAGTATTGCACAACATTAGTGTGCAGGCTTGGTTCTGGTCACGTGATCGACCAGCACGATTTTACCGTTATTTTCCGTTGAAATTTAAAATTATTCAAATGGACCAATAACAGTCCTCAAATGAATGATTGACGTTCGCCCAACACGAAATACACCAATGAATGTAGCTGTGGGCGGGGCTATGTCCATCGTTCGTTCTACCCCCTCTAGTTTCGAAAAAAATTGCAGTGAGCCGTCAAATTTTCACAATTATCAATTTATTCTCCACCCATAACGAGAAATATTAGTCGATCGAGTGCAGAAGTGTGTGTAAATATCGTCCTATTTCAGATTTCACCAAAAAAAAAAAAAACAATGGTAAGTTGCTGCTTCTGTTCGGCTAACGATGTGCTAACAGCTAACTAGCCGTTTAAAAAGTCAGTCAGGGAGGAAAACTACAACAAATGGCGACGTGTGATATTTTTGTCAAGTGTATAATGTTCAGAGTTTTAAGCTCCGTTTTTGTCTTCCACACAGCGCGAGTGCATCTCTATCCATGTGGGCCAGGCGGGCGTGCAGATTGGGAACGCCTGCTGGGAGCTCTACTGTCTGGAGCACGGCATCCAGCCCGACGGACAGATGCCGAGCGACAAGACCATCGGAGGGGGAGACGATTCCTTCAACACGTTCTTCAGTGAGACGAGCGCCGGGAAACACGTACCCAGAGCCGTGTTCGTGGATCTGGAACCAACAGTCGTGGGTGAGCATGTTTTCCCGCCTTTTTTCTCGTGAAGGAAAAGGAAAGTGTAAAGTCATAAAACTGTGAAACTGCTTAAATAATTTCTCCTTAGTACAATATATTTATATATATATATATATATATATATATAATTTAAACACACATTTCCATATAATTATATATACATGTGTATATGTGTGTGTGTGTGTGTGTGTGTGTATATACACACACAAGGGACCTTTTTTTAACTCAATTCATTAAGAATTTCAAAAACAAATGACATCTGGCTTGCCAGACAACTAGTCACATGACACCCTCAGACATGCCCAATTACTACTCTTCCAGCCTTCACTCTTTCCAGCGAAAATATAAAAGAAACTTTTTTTTTAATGTACCTTGTATGTATGTACATATATAGAATATAAACACACACATATTGCATATCCTTCTTTTAAAAAGGCTGAATTAAAGAACACACAAATTTGGTTCCTGAATCCTCAGTGGGTTGCATGTAACACTGACAGTCATAGTTTTTCATTTTACTGCCTGGCTGAATTGCTTGGATATATATATTCATCACTGTCATCACTCAAAACTCACCTGTTCAAAGTAGCTTAATTCAACATAATCTTCTCCACTCTGCCATAATTTTATTTTTGATTGTTTTATGTAGATTCTGTAAATTGTCTGCTCTTATGCTTGTTCTTTTTATCATGTTGTTGTGTACAGTGTCCTTGAGTATTTTGAAAGGCGCTTTTCAAATAAAATGTATTATTATTATTATTATTATCGAGTCCTGCATTTTCCCTGAGAACGGCTTGTCACCAAAGGCCTGGGTGTTTTTCTCCACCTAAAGATGAGGTTCGCACTGGAACGTACAGACAGCTCTTTCACCCTGAGCAGCTCATTACTGGGAAGGAAGATGCTGCCAACAACTATGCAAGAGGCCATTACACCATTGGTAAAGAAATCGTTGACCTGGTCCTTGATCGTGTTCGTAAACTGGTAAGGTTCTTTTTTATCGTTCATTTTATGCTGTTTTCTCTGTGGCAATATAAAATATTTTTTTCACTGTCTTTTTTTTTTTTTAAGGCTGACCAGTGCACTGGACTTCAGGGGTTTCTCATCTTTCACAGCTTTGGCGGGGGCACAGGGTCAGGCTTTGCCTCTCTTTTGATGGAAAGATTGTCTG
This sequence comes from Brycinus macrolepidotus, assembly GCA_037974445.1. Taxonomy (NCBI): domain Eukaryota; kingdom Metazoa; phylum Chordata; class Actinopteri; order Characiformes; family Alestidae; genus Brycinus; species Brycinus macrolepidotus. Next base: position 11,582,187 of record JBBPCZ010000037.1, on the reverse strand, counting down.
TAGATTATGGCAAGAAATCCAAACTTGAATTTGCCATTTACCCTGCACCTCAGGTACCTCAAAGTCACAGTAGACTGACTCATGCTTGTTTGTGACATTATATTTTATTGAAATTTAAAAATAATTTTATTAAAATATAAAAATTACCAACATTTTGCTGTGGATTCTCATAAGTTTTAAAGATTTCTTTGTACTAATGAAAACATTTGTCTAATATGTGATATTTTACCTTAAATGGAAGAATTTGTTTTGCCAAGTACATCGATCAGCCATAACATTAAAACCACCTGCCTAATATTGTGTACCTCGTACCAGCAACTCGTACTGCCAAAACAGACAGGCCGGTCTTTATGCTCTTACGTGCCCCATGAGACCTGCCGTGTTGATGTTTAGTCGTTCAGACATCACAGTTTGGTTCAAGACCTGACTGTTCACTCACTGACTAATGTACCCGCCACACCTTCACAGGTGCCACTGTAACAAGATTAATGTTGTTAACTTCATTTATCGTGATTTTAAAGTTATGGCTGTTTCATGTGTGTGAATGTGTTGAACAGGTTCTTATTGTCTGTATGTGCTCCATTCATCCTTCAGGTTTCTACAGCAGTAGTTGAGCCCTATAATTCCATCCTGACCACCCACACCACCCTTGAGCACTCTGACTGTGCTTTCATGGTGGACAACGAGGCCATCTATGATATCTGCCGCCGTAACTTGGACATTGAGCGTCCCACATACACCAACCTCAACAGGCTCATTGGTCAGATAGTTTCTTCGATCACAGCCTCTCTCCGTTTTGACGGTGCCCTTAATGTTGACCTGACAGAGTTTCAGACCAACCTGGTGCCTTATCCACGCATCCACTTCCCACTTGTCACATACGCTCCAGTCATCTCAGCTGAGAAGGCGTACCACGAGCAGCTGTCTGTTGCAGAGATCACCAATGCCTGTTTTGAACCAGCCAATCAGATGGTGAAGTGTGACCCACGGCACGGAAAGTACATGGCTTGCTGCATGCTGTACCGTGGAGATGTGGTCCCAAAAGATGTCAATGCTGCCATTGCGACCATCAAGACCAAGAGGACCATTCAGTTTGTTGACTGGTGCCCCACAGGCTTCAAGGTTAAGTAGTTCAGAAGTTGCTAAGTGTTGTAGTGCTCTGGTTCTTGTTGCATTTTCATGCACATGAACAGACTTTTTGAAAATACTGTGTTCATGTTTCAAAGGTTATTAAATAAAATATCTCTGATATTACCAGGTTGGCATCAACTACCAGCCACCAACTGTGGTTCCAGGGGGCGACCTTGCCAAAGTCCAGAGGGCTGTTTGTATGCTGAGTAACACCACAGCCATTGCTGAGGCCTGGGCACGCCTGGATCACAAGTTTGATCTCATGTATGCGAAGAGAGCCTTTGTCCACTGGTATGTTGGAGAGGGGATGGAAGAGGGGGAGTTTTCTGAGGCCCGTGAAGATTTGGCAGCCCTGGAAAAAGATTATGAGGAGGTGGGGATAGACTCTGTAGAGGGAGAAGCTGAAGAAGGTGAGGAGTAGATTAGCTATGGGGACATTCACTAGTTTGTGTAATTGTTCTGGTTCAATAAATGTGAATTGTTCCATGATATTCAATTTTTGTTTTCTAAAGTGAAATCGAACTAGTTAAACAAAAGTTAGTACTGTACATGTAAGCATTGTTTCCTTAAGTAGAGTTTAAGATTCATCTTGCAAAGAATGTTAAGATTTTTATCATAAAAGATGGTTTCAAAAGGCTGGTTGTATAAACTATATTGCTAGTTTAAGGGTACAAAATCAAAAGGGTTTGCATTATAATTGGAAAAGGAGTGTTAATAAAGTTTGAAGAACCACTTAGCCTCTTGGAGTTCTGTATTTTTTCCAGTAGAGGGCAACAGTGGTGCAGGATTCTGAGGCTTGATATTCAAAGAGTATTGAGAACATTTTTGGTTTGTTTGATTTTCTTTTAATTAGCATTTTTATAAAATCAAGAAACATTAAAAGTTCACCACTACGAAAACAATTCCAACATATTATACACAAGGAGCGTTCCATGTAGTGTGCAACAGTATACAAAAGGCCTTATTACATGCGTTACACTAGTATGACGCCTCTTGCCATAAGTTAATTTGACATTGAGAGCCCAAGAGTGTTAGAAGGAATGAAAAGGAGCAGGGAAAAAAAAGAGTCTGAAATAAATAAATAAACAAGAGTCTGAAATCAAAGGGTGAAAACTTAGACAACTTTGCTGCAAGGCACACTTGAGTTATGGCTGTTCCTTTCAAATATAAAAGGACTAATTTTCAGCAAATTACTCCTAGAAAGATATACAGATGTTACACCCCTAAAAAGACAGCAGTTATTTTCCAAAGCCTGCAGAGATTTTTAAATATTTCTATTAAGAGCTGTCCATATCTCATCTGGTACATTTTCATTCAATGTTTCTTTAATGCTACACAGTGACTACACTGTTTGTAGATGGTCTAAGAATATCTGAAAGGAGTGTTTGGATGAAGTAGGGCTGCATAGTACAGATGCAAATTTAAACACTGCACATCATGTAATCCTTAAGGTTTAGCAAAAAGAGGAATTCACAGGTCAATGTCAAAGCAGTCAAAAATGACTGAATGGTGGTTTCTCACTTCAGACTCCAATGTAGTTAGATGTGCTACCTAATCAGTTTCAAAATCATTTTAATTCCAAAAAGAAATAATCAGCTAGTTTGATTTTTGAATGAATTTGAAAACACTTCAAGTTTAGTCCATGAGACTGGTTAGAAAGTTAATAACAGCAATTGCATCAGTACTGAACTCTAATTTTCAGCATTTAAGTGGGTGCACTACATTCAAAACCAGAGAAACATAATATGTAAGTATTAGAGGAAAAAAAGGAAAAGACATCTTTGGTTGCTGGTCAGTTCAACCCAGAAATCCAACATGTTAATATCATAATGCTAATGACCAAAAAGGGTTTCTTTGCACACACAAAAGAGCACAGTATATTCTCCAACTTTTTGATTTGCATATAAACTAGTCACTTTTTTAACACAATGGTTTAGCATCATACTTCTGTTCACACAACACTCTCAAACTCTTTACATGTAATTTACATGATTTTTAAACAATTTGTTGTTTTTTTTTGCAATTTTAATATATATCTGTGTGATTAATAATTCAGTGCTTATCAAAATTTTACATAATTGGCCATGGTCTCTCAAAGCTACATGTAAAATTAAAGTACATGTAGAAATAGACATGCAGATGCAAATGTTTGGGCACCCCCAGTTTTATAAGTAAAATAAGTACACATCATCTAGAGAGAACACACTTTTACACATTGTAATGCACTATTATTGTTTATTTTCTGCATTTAACCCTGGGGGGGGGGATATATAAGTGGCCTGGGCACGTTTTATTTTTATTTTCCCCCCTCAGCAAATAAACAAAATATGCACTAAAATTTACACAAAAAATGCCATATTTAAGTTTGTTCCCTCTAGATGTGTTGACCTATTTATACTTTAAGAAAATACATACGCTGACTGAGGATGTTCTACCAAATAGAGTTTTGATAGGCCGTCATTTGTACCAGATTTTTTTTTTCCTTTTTTTAAGATTTCTTACTTATACCTGACAGACTAACTGCACCTAGGGGTAAAATTACCAAGAAAGGTTTATAGTAAACCATCAATGTCAACACTGAGAATACGGTACCCAAACCTATACAAGATCAAAGTGCTTGAGAAACAGGAGAATGCCCAGTTTATGTGATTCATTTAAGGGCGTTCTGAGTAGTACTTCATTGCATGATAAAACCAGTCCTCGGGGGAAGACCGGGACTGGGCCTCTGAGGAAGTGCTGATGCGTACTGCGGTATAAATGGACTAGAGTATGATGGCACCATGTTGGGCAGAGGGACAGAAGGGTAGGGAGCTGCTGGGTACGGTAACGCTGAGTGCTGCCCTGCTAGTTGTGTTGGTGGGGTGGGTGATGGTCTCACAGGAACCGGGGAGCCATTAACTTGGCCATGGAAGGGCGCGGGGGAATTGGGGATGTGAGGCAGCACCGGCTCATTAACAGAGGCCTGTGGCGTCTGGAAGCATTTGAGCACCATCTCCTGCAGCTTATCGATCTTCACACGGCGCAGATGAGCCAGCTTCCTCTTGCTCTGGTAGTCTTCAATGAACGTATCCAAAGACAGATCTCCATCGAGGAACGAATCGGCCATGTTCTAAAACGCGAGTGAAGTAAATCCAACTGTAAAATATAAGTTATACACTTAATTTATTGTCTTCCAGCAAACACTGAGCTTACCTCTGTTTCCTCCTCAATCTTGGCCCCCTCAGCCTGCAGCAGGGCTAACAGTGTATCCAGTGAGAATTTCCCTGAACCGTGATCTTCGTAAGAAGAAGAAAAAGAAGTCATGAGAATATGCAAACCCATAAATGTACTCTAACATTTCAGACTCGGTCATTAGAACACAATTCAGTCTACACTGGAACTGTTCTGCATGAGGGATTTGAAATTACTATTGTCCACATTGGAAGAAGCTTGATATGTACCACAATATAAACGTGATATGGGGAAACGAACTCTATACTGTAGCCAATTGGATTACCAAACTAATGCGCTCTTCACCGGGGTGCGAGGAAAAGAATTCCAGATGCAGATACAGGTGTCCAGGCCCGTTTATTATTTGGTTATAAAATTTGGATAGTGGAAGTGACGTGGAGACGCAGAAAAAAAATCTGAACAAAATCTGGACACAGGTGTAAACGGCGATGTGTTTCAGCTGGTGGCCTAGCGGTTAAGGAGTTGGCCCTGTGATCAGAAGGTCGTGGGTTTGAATCCCAGAACTGCTAGTGGTACCACTGAGCTACCCTTGAGCAAGATACCGTCCCCACACACACTGCTCCCCGGGTGCCGTGCTGGTGGCTGCCCACTGCTTCACTTGGTGAATGGGTTAAATGCAGAGAAAGAATTTCACACTGTTCACACTGATTGGTGTGTTCATGCGTCACTGTAAGGGGCCACTTTACTTTACTTTTGCTTGTCCAGGACACATTTTAAAACCAAGTGGGCTAAAACAAAAACGCGGCTTATGACACTACTTAGCTTTTAGAGCAATAACGGTCTTTAAATCAAATAAATATATGAGGAGATGGTGGTTTCTAACATTGATACACGTGGGTAGCCAAAAACCATTTTATCTGTATCTGTAGCAGATCCTGTTAACAGTGACCAGCATAAATGAAGAAAGTGCATGTTGTTTAGTTAGCAACATAAATATAAGCATAAAGGCACACCTTGCATTAACAGACCCCCTGATACCAATACAGAAGCACATCAGTGAGTAAATCGATCCCAAAACAAATTCCGATGTAGAAATACAACTGGCCAGTCAAGTGATTCAATTAAGTTAATTTCTGATGCCTTGAGGTCTGGTTTTGCAGGCATGGCTTAATCTGATTATTTTACATTAGGAAGGAAAGCATTCTTGACAACAAATTATGTCCGCATCTGCATTTCACAGTGATTAAAATAAGCAGGTTCATTAGGAAACAAGCAGACACTGAGTGAAACAAACGAACCTAGAGTGGACTTGCGGAGCTGGAAGGCCTCATAGAGCTCCTGTAAACAACAGTAACGCTTTGTCAGCTGCATCTTCTGTTGGTCCAGGCCAGGCTGTAGGCCAAGGTTTTGCTCTGCAAGACTGCGGTTACTGGCGAGGGTCATCTCCTTAGACTGCTGCACCTCCTGCATCTAGAGGTAGAAAGAGATCTGTGAGCAAGAAAACTGGTCACAGTTGGGCATGACAGACCACAGGCCATAGAGACAGAGCTCAGCCCTCAATGGGAGAAACATTCTGGGTCATTCTGGCTCAACTCAACAAATGGTCCAAGCTCGACTATCTCAGAACTGAACCGTTTTGTTTGCCCTTGGGAAAACAGAATAAAAAAATCTTAAATTTCTCTGGCCTAGCTCACATAGTTCAGAGAGCATCTCCTCTCCTGATGCACTATGTCTCTTCTTGCACTACTCTTACATAAAGATTTAGCACTTAATTCTCTCCTCTGGTTCTCACACTGTCCTGAAACTTGAATGTGTCATCATATTGTTAGTCGCGTTGGATAAAAGTGTCTACCAAATGATTGTAATCTAATGTAATGTAACAATATAGTTAAGTTTACACCGGCCTTAAAATGAATTAGATTTTTCCTTCGTTCGCAAAAATACTTCATCGGCTGTTTTCAGATGCCTGTCTCTTTACAGCTGTAACACCTGGGCACCTAAAAAAAATGTGGAAATACACTCTTTGGTCTAATCCCAAATATGTATTTATTTAACTTGTAGCATGTACCAAGCCTAAGACAAAAAAATCTAAACGTGTCCCTGTTCAATTTTGACCGGTGTTTCAAACCAAGATTGCGAGTTTGGTTGCTAAACTCTTTTGTCCTGTATTCGTTACTCCACACCCACAACTGCACTTGGTCTCCTTTTCTGATCTGTCGAGAGGTCAAGAGGTTACCGCACTATAGGTCATTAAACATCAGGGATTTCTCTATTTGTGGTCCTGTTACAGGCCCTGAAGGTGTGTTTAGTACTTGCCTAGTACTTACTAACCTAGAGCAAGCTACCATAACTAGATAGCTAAATAGGGCAGCTGGTGACCTAGTGCTTAGGGTGTTGTCCCTGTGATGGGAAGGGTGTGGGTTCAAATTCCAGGACTACTAGTGGCACCACTGAGGTACCCTTGAGCAAGATACCGTCCCCACACACTGTGTTCCTGGCTGCCCGCTGCTTCACTTGAAGAATTTCGTGCTGTTCACACTGTGTGCTGTGGTATGTTCACGTATGACAAATGGACACTTTACTTACTTAAACTGATGTGTCTGGGGAACTTGAATCAAATACTCATTTTTAAAAGACAATTAATGACCTTTTTGACCTGCCAGACACTAAAGGTCAGATGTGAACAGTATCACGACCCCATAATGTCAGACCTCCTGTCTGTTAATGACTTTAAGGCAAATATGACATGAGTTATGATCCTGTAGATGTGTGTGTTCTCTCTTGCCTGTTTTCTAACAGGACCAGAGGTTTGATTACTTGCAGCAGGGGGGCGCTCCAACTCTATAAGTGTAAAGTGTCCATTTGTCATGCGTAAACACACCACAGCACACAGTGTGAACAGCACTGTTCTCTGCATTTAACCCATTCACCAGGTGAAGCAGCGGGCAGCCAGGAACACAGTGCCCAGGGAGCAGTGTGTGGAACCCACGGCCTTCTGATCGCAGGGTGTCACCAGCCATCCCATCAGCCAGACCAAATAACACCTCTTTAGATGTGCCACGCTTTGCTTTGTGACATAGGAGATCAGTGTAGGCTTCGTAATAAGTAGGGCCGAGTTTCCTGTAGTGCTGCACGATATATCATCTGCTAGTGGCCTAGTGGTTAGGGAGTTGCCCCTGCGTTAACAAGGTTGTGGGTTCGAACCCCAGGACTGCTAATGGCACCACTGAGGTACCCTTGAGCAAGGTACTGTCCCCACACACTGCTCCCCAGGTGCTGCGTTGCTGGCTGCCTGCTGCTTCACTTGATGAATGGGTTAAATGCACAGAAAGAATTTTACATTGTTCACACTGTGTGCTGTGCCATGTTCACGCGTGACTATAAGTGACTTCACTTTAATTGTTATAGTGATATCTGTCCCAACAATACTGATATCGCAAAAGGCTGCAATATGCAAATGAGTCTCTAACCAATCACAGTGTTTCTGACAGTATGACCAATCACAGCTCCAGGTGAGTTACTGGATGTTCTAGTGAATCGAGGTCCATGAAGTCTATTTTTAATCATTAAAGGTGTTGGTGCATGAGTGGGCGGGGCTTAACTGCTTTAGCCAGAAAAAGATATATTTAAATGTGTTGGTTTTATGACCTCACAGAAGCTATGATATGAAAACGGGCTGTTTTTGTGGCTTATGTTCCATATGTGGACTGTATGGATGGATGGAGGGAGTGAATGTACTATTTGAAGCAATATTTACAGACTTTAAGCCTCTTTAATTCCAGAGGAGTGATGATATGGGCCCTTTAATGTATTGAAAGACATCACAGTTGCAATATGTAGCAGTAAAATCGCAATACTGATATTTTGTCCAGCTCTACTTCCACTTAAAAAGATTTGCGTATTCTAAGGATGACAGCGGTTATAAGGAGCTGATACAGGTCCCAATAATGTATAAACGTAAAATATATTTTGTATAATTGGAGAGTAACGCTTGGCGAGCTAAAAGCTAACTGACAAAAGAGGGGAGGCCGCTATGCTAAACATGCTAAAGTCTGTCGGTTTCGCTTCCTGGACGAAAAGCTCTTACCTCGTCCATCTCTTTGACGATTTTACTGAGCTTCTCGTCATCTTCGAGCAGCTCGTTCAGCTGGTTGACGGAATAAGAACTAAATCTGCTCGCAAACTCCACTATTTCTCCCATCTCGGTTTGTTTACTCCTCTCTCTCCCAGACCCTCTCTCCGGTCCTCAGAGCTCACAGCGGCTCGACCAATCAGAGAGCGATTAGAGCCCTGACGTCACCTGCACGCTGTCGAAGTCCTTTCAGATTACATTACATTACATTACATTACATTGCACTACATTACATTACATTACACTACATTACATTACATTAAGATAACCCTTTATTGGAAATTTGCATTGTTACAGCAGCAAAGTGGACATAACAAGAGAAGAAAGTAAAAGCAGCCAAACCAATAGAATAAAAACTATACAACACAACAGTATAATATAAAAAAGTTAATTATACAAATATATAAGTAAAGTGGCCCCTTATAGTCACGCATGAACACACCACAGTACAGCACACAGTGTGAACAGTGTGAAATTCCTCTCTGTATTTAACCCATTCACCAAGTGAAGCAGCGGGCAGCCAGGAACACAGCGCCTGGTGAGCTGTGTGTGGGAACGATACCTTGCACAAGGGTACCTCAGGGGTGCCACTAGCAGTCCTGAGATTCGAACCCATGACTTTCTGATCGCAGGGGCAACTCCCTAACCACTAGGCCACCAGCTGCCCCATATAAATATAGAAGTTTGTGTATACATATATACAAACTTCTATATTCATATATACATATATATAAACCTATATAAGTATATGTATGTATGTACACATCAGATTTATATGTATGTGTACATGTACATAGTGGATATATATGCATGAACATTGTGAATATATATACAGGTACATATTGGAGAGTCCTCAGTTGCATGGTAGCAGCAGACATTAGTTACATTATATTACATTCAAGCTTTTATCCAAAACACCCAAGTTCTCAAAACACTTGAGACCAAAACACTCAAGTTTCAGGACAGTGTGTGAGAACCAGAGGAGAGTTCTAAGTGCTAAAATCTTTATGTAAGAGTAATGCAAGAAGATGCATCCGGACAGGAGACACTCTCTGAACAGATGAGTCTTCAGGAGGTTTTTGAAGCTAGAGAGGGATTCTGCTGCTCTTGTCAGCTTATGCAGCTCGTTCCACCAATGCGGAACCAGAGAAGAGAAGAGTCTGGACTGGGTTTACCTTGTGTGTAGGAATGGCAGAGCCAGATGATGTTCCTTGGAGGAGCAGAGGGAGCGAGTAGGAACATAAGGCTGAATGATAGGATTAAGGAAGCTGGGTGCCACCTGGATACTGTTGACGTCTTTTCAAAATCTTATGGTCTTATGGTCAATAAATTGCTATCAAAGAGATTACAGGAACACCCAAATGTAATCTACCTGTTAAAACACAATGCAGTGAATAAACACACTGAAGTGTTCTGCCTGAAACAAACAACTTACCTCCCAACTGCCACTGTAAACACCCATCATTTATTATATACTGCACATTCAGTCCCGCCATTGTTTGCACAATTATTATTTATTGCTGTATACTGCTAAATTTTTGTTTTTGCACATTTAACAATTCCACTGTTATAAAACAGTCTTCTTCTTCTTCTTCTTCCACTTTTATCTGCTCCCAATTAGGGGTCGCCACAGAGGATCAATCATCTCCATTTCCTTCTGTCGTCTGCATCTTCCTCTCTCACACCAACTGCCTGCATGTCCTCCCTCTCCACATCCATAAACCTCCTGCTAGACCTTCCTCTTCTCCTCTTCCCTGCAGCTCCATCCTCAGCATCCTTCTCCCAA
>JBBPCZ010000037.1:11510344-11520613 GCA_037974445.1 Brycinus macrolepidotus | reverse complement strand
AAAGTACAGATACGTAAAAATGTACTTAAGTACAGTAACGAAGTACAAATACTTTGTTACATTCCACCACTGGTTTTGACATACGTTGTTCTGGTCTGTTGAGATGGACCAAAAGGTGGAACCATAACATAAAACTGAAAACTGTCTAGGGGGCCTTCAACCATCTTGAGGTGTTTTTGGTCTGGTCGGTGGTTCCAGCAGACTTTGTTCAACACTTGTTTGAACAACTCACTATTTCCAGCCTTTTGACCATCGAGGTGTTCACAAGATCTTCAAGATCTCAGGCAAAAAAGTGTGTCTACCACAGGCCAGTCTTGTTCAGCAACAGTTGTGTTTGTCCATTGACAGTAATGAGGCGTTTCTTCATTACTCAGTTTCTCAACATGTTCCGTATTTAATGTTTGAACAACTGAACATTACAAAACCAAAGGGTTGCATCAAACTTGAAGCACATCAAAAAGAGAAGACCACAGACAACTTTAAGGACGTTTCTAATACGGAGTACACCGAATACGGACTCCCTTTCTTGGGGGAGTTCAGGTCGAGCAAGTCCAGCTGAGAGTCCAGAGTCCATGGCCATTACATTACATTGCATTGATTTGGCAGAAGCTTTTATCTGTGACTTACAATTTAAGGAAACACTAAAGCTTCAGGACAGTATGAGAACCAGAGGAGAGTTCAAAGTACTAGATCTTTAAATAGGGAGGAGTGCAAGATGTGAATCTGTTCAGATATAAAGTGCAAAAATAGATAGTGCATCAGGAGAGGAGATGCTATCTGAATAGATGAGTCTTCAGGAAGTTCTTGAATATAGGGAGGGATTCCACTTATCTGGCAACTCGTTCCACCGGCGGGGAACCACGAATGAGACCAGTTTGGACTGGGTTCTCCTTGACTGGGTTGCAGAGCCAGACAATGTTCCTTTAAGGAGAAAGAGTAGGAACGTAAGTCTGAATGATAGGATTAAGGTAGCTGGGTGAAGACCCAGATGTCACTCTGTAGGCAAGTGCGACATCATGGTCTGTACCCAGTGACCCTAATGGGAGGACTCAGGGCTGGAAACTTTAGTTACAATAAAATAATTTACCAAAATGCCTACGCTTTCTTTTTAAACAATTAAAATACGATATACTCAGGTTGTGTTCTATAAAAGGGTTAATGGAGGAAGCAATGGGTCGTTCTGGTGGAAGTTATTGGTCAAACACTGTAAACCAAACCACCAGACTGCGGCATATAGACAATGTGTGTGGGCTCACAAAACACAATCCTTTTTCATAGGTCTGCAGGAAAACAGAACTCCTGTAGAGCCTCAGGCGAGGCAGCTCACTTTATTCTACCTTAGACAAGTTATCATATCTGCTTTCCTTCCCTTCTTTAACAGGTACCCTGATATATATTCTACATATGTACAGGCAAGCATAAGTCTGTATTAAATGTATGGATCTCAGGTATGGCGCAAGTCATCCTAAAACCTAAATGAGCCTGTGGATTTGAAAAAGGGAGGCATTTCTATCTTTCAATAAACTCAACTGTTACATGCTTAAGTCACATTTTAGCCACATCTAGTGGCTAAAGTTTAGTATTACAGCAGATCTCCAGCCTGTCTGCACTGTTGCACCAATTCTGGTGGGCAGAGGACAAATATGCACCCTCTGGGATCATTTTGACAGCGACCATAGCATTAAATCAGCTTTTTGGGGAGAGGGGAGGGCACCATTAAGCAGTAATTCCCATTTCACTCTCAGGACGGCCTAGTGACTTTCCTGACTCCTGCTTCTCGAACGCCATCTTATTTTTGGGATCACTTGACCCTTGGGAGTCAGGAAACCCTTTAGGTTGATAAATCTACCAAACCACATATTAAGTTGATTTAATTTGTCAAATAGCAGCTTATCCCAGCTGCAATGTTCAGAGTGCTTAATATTCAGTAGCTTCTGTAGATAGTATTTATAGGGAAGCAGGGAAAGGGGGGGGGGGGGGGAGGACTAGAGCCTTACCCCACCCTAACAATCTAACCTGCCTCACTACAACTGTTATTTTCTGTGTTACAGTATAAAAATGATCAAAACAGCAGGCAATTGTGAGGAATGATTTTGTGACCTTTATTGAATGCTTAAAGAGGAACAGGAACTTGGAATTGGCCTTCAGACATTTTTAAAACTGAGGCTTAGATCAGTTGCCTCCACGGAGACGCAGGACAAGATGGAGGGTGGACTCCTTTTGGATGTTGTAGTCAGAGAGGGTACGACCATCTTCCAGCTGTTTGCCAGCAAAGATAAGACGCTGCTGGTCAGGTGGAATACCCTCCTTGTCCTGAATTTTGGCCTTGACATTCTCGATGGTGTCACTGGGCTCCACCTCCAAGGTGATGGTCTTACCAGTCAGCGTCTTCACGAAGATCTGCATACCTCCCCTCAGACGCAAGACGAGATGGAGGGTGGACTCCTTTTGGATGTTGTAGTCAGAGAGGGTACGACCATCTTCCAGCTGTTTGCCAGCAAAGATAAGACGCTGCTGGTCAGGTGGAATACCCTCCTTGTCCTGAATTTTGGCCTTGACATTCTCGATGGTGTCACTGGGCTCCACCTCCAAGGTGATGGTCTTACCAGTCAGCGTCTTCACGAAGATCTGCATACCTCCCCTCAGACGCAGAACCAGATGGAGGGTGGACTCTTTCTGGATGTTGTAGTCAGAGAGGGTACGACCATCCTCCAGCTGCTTGCCAGCGAAGATCAGACGCTGCTGGTCAGGTGGAATGCCCTCCTTATCTTGAATTTTGGCCTTGACGTTCTCGATGGTGTCACTGGGCTCCACTTCCAGGGTGATGGTCTTACCAGTCAGCGTCTTCACAAAGATCTGCATCTTTACGCTAAAGACAGAGACACATTCAATAAATTGCCAAATACAGTTCCAGATTGATGCTTCACAATAGGGCTGCACAATATCATCTGTATCAACATCGCCCTCTGCAATACTAATCTCAAAAGGCTGCAATATACAAATGAGTCTAACCGATCACAGTATTTCACAGGGCAACCAATCACAGCTCCAGGTGAGTTACTGGGTGTACTAGGTCGAATAAAAGTCTGATTTATAAATATTAAAGGTGCTGGCAAATCAGTAGACAAACGTGTGAGGCTAAACTGCTGTAGCCAAGATAAGGTGGTGTTTAAAAGTGCTGGTTTTGCAAAATCACAACTATGATTTAAAAAAATGGTTGTTTTTATAGCTTATTTTTCATATATATACACCATAGATTTCCATTATAGCTTGTTTGAAATAATATGAGATTTGAAAATAAGTGATATGGGCTCTTCAGTATCTTGTGATGTAGCAGTAAAACCTCAATAGTGATATCTGATCTATCATGCAGCTCTAGTTCACACTCAGGTCAGAAAGGATGAGATCATTCATCAAGGAGGAGAAAAGCAGGAGGAGAAAGAGCCTCAAGGTGTGGCTAAATGGAAACCAACAAGATGGCTCACCACCAAATTCAGCCTCTGTGACTGAAAAGGGACTAGAAAAGCAGCAGCTGTAGTTAAGGACTATAATCTTTTCAATCTGAGAAAATAACACACAGAACAACGCCCAAAAATTAGCACTAATTTAACGAAAACAGCTGTTCAAAATAACACAACTGTTTAGCTAAAAAACAAGAGAGAAAAAGAGTCTAAATCCTAACTAAGCAACTTTGTCCATTCCTAATCGCTAGGAAATGCCTTTGAGACATTGTCTATGGAAATATCGTGTTTTTATTTGAATGAAACGTACTTGAAAATCTGCCAAATTAGCTAAACATGCTAAGCTAACAAGCTAACGCTGGCAAAATACCACAACAGTTTGATTTTCTTCAGAAGAAAATGCATAACTAAATACATAACATAAAAATAACTTGGGACATCAAATATAGATACTTACAAACAAATGTTCTTGTTTTGTGGAGAGATAAAGGAGCTCTGAGTCCGTCACTCGTCAGGAGGCGAGACTGAATGATGCCGATGAAAAAAAAAACAAAAGGCCGAAGTATTTATACCGAAGCTGGTGTATCCTTCCGCCGTTACACCCAGCGGACTAGATGCTGCACACTTTGACAGTGTAGGCTCAGGCCGTGTACAGTTATTGTTAAATTAACGTTATTTAGTTAAATTAAGCACAATTTACACCGAAGTATAATTGGAAGCTCTCTTGGAACGAATAAAGTAAAACTGTTCCGAGCAGCCGGCTCTTGCTGAGGTAAATAAATAGACGCGGAGGGATTCGTCCGTGTGAAACATTCAGCATATCATGGTTTTCTGACCACAAACCTTACACACACACACACACACACGCATATATATATATATATATATATGTATATATACATACACACACACACATATACACAGACACAGACGCACAAACACACACACACACAAACACACACACACACAGACGCACAGACACATAAACACACTAACAAATCTGCTGTTTTACCCCCTGTGCCCAGACCCTGAAATCAGTCTTAAGATAAACTTATATTAGTCCCACAAGTGGGAAATTTGCATTGGTTTGAAATGTGCACCACCCAAAAGTTTTTGCACACCACAGGGTTTTACCACTTATCTGCAGCTTTTTATTCTAGTTAAACACTGGAAAGTCGTTGAGTGAACAACTTTAAATGAAAACTCTTTTTCCTCTATAAGATGAAAGAATCTGCAACAGTGCATGTCTGACATCCTATTAACTGGTTGTGTGGTGATGCAGAGTCGAATTTTAGACTGTCCTTTAACTTTAAACACACCCGTTAAGTGTTCCATCACTTAATAGCTCCTTAAATATCTAACACTTGTGATCCACATTATAATAATAATTATATTTGCTGCCTTTTTATAGGTGTGCCCCATAACTACTTATCTACAGCCCCTCCTGTAGTCTGAGATCTTCCTTCTCCAGTTCAGGCCCTCTAGGCCTTCTGCTGACTAATCCACCATGAGGTTTCGACCTTGTAACCATCGGTTCACCACGACCAGCCGTTCTTATAAAAAGAAAATATTTATTATCGTTATTTATTGATTTAATTGTTCCTTTTGTTCTTTATTGCTGGTGTGTCATGTTGGTGAAGACCATGTCCACCACAGGCCAGAAGTTTCAGGCCCACTTGAAATTTTGTGCAAATGTATTTTTGAACGTCTCTTTGCCTCTTTGCATCTTCTGGTATTGAAACTGAGGCCTCAAACACCTGTGTCCTGCAGGGGACGTTCACACGTCCGTGGGAGGTTCTTCCAGTCGAGGTGAATGCAGGTGTAGTTCCGCCTCTTTCACCTTGTTTTTATGCTTGATGTCTTTGACATGCCTGAAGAGAAGCAGAAGTATCAGCAGAGATGACTCTTTAAGTAGGGCATGCTTAATTGAGTGTGTATCTTAATTAAGGTATTAAAAAAGGGGGTCAAGTTTATGTGTAAATAAAGATCATCCAGAGATTTTCAAATAATTAAAACATACTGTCTCGTGACGGCCTTTTCAGACTCGCCGGAGGCTTGAAATCTCCCCTCAGCACCTGGAGCAGGTAAAACAGGCAAGAGAAGCGTCATTAATGTCCAGACAAAGTCGCTGGAAGGTCAAGAGTGTGACACTATGATTCAGGATTGGGGTCAATTCAGGAATTAACTCAACAATTACAGTTCAACTGGAACTGGAACTCAGAATTGCACTGAATTCAACTAAATTTTGTCTAATTCTATTTTTTTCCTGTTTCTGACCATATTTTTGAGATTTGAGATTGTATTGGGCAGCTGGTGGCCAAGTGGTTAGGGAGCTGCCCCTGCGATCAGAAGGTCGTGGGTTCAAATCCCTGGACTGCTAGTGTCACCACTGAGGTACCCTCAAGCAATGTACCGTCCCCACACACTGCTCCCCGGGCGCCCCTCGTTGGTGGCAGCCCCCTGTTTCACTTGTTGACTGGGTTAAATGCAGAGGAAGAATTTCACACTGTGTGCTGTGGTGTGTTCACGCGTGACTATAAGGGGCCACTTTACGTGTCGTCACGTACATTTGAACCTTTCAATATAAATAAAATTGGGACTTTTAAATTAACAAACGAATGATGAGTGATACAGTATATAACTGACACTGGTGCCCTGATAAGGATGTGAAGTCACCATTTATACCAGTATATGATTACCAATTCTTTTCTTCTTAACAAAGTAATTTGACAAATGAATATGCACAACGTTATCCTTGTATTAATTCCTTATGTTTGTCATTTGTGTGATTCATCATTTTTAATGCACACTATTTAACAAGCAAAGTCAAACTGCCTCAGACCATCATACCCTCTCTGTATTATTGATCACTTCGGGGTCTGGCTGGCCATAATCTGGGGGGTTGGCACTTGGGTCGTAGCCCAGCTTTCTGAGCATCGGAGCGATGTTCTCCATGTCTTCCAGGACGTCGGCTGGGATGTGGCCCACCCAGCGGTTTAGTGCCCCCAGGTTGACCGGTTTGATCACCTGATCGGTGGAGCGCTCAATTCTAAAGAGTGAAGAAACAAAAAAACATTTTATAGAAAAGGAGCTATCAATAATAGCTCAGGTGTCAAGTACTGGTCACATGACTAGGTCACACTGTGGATCCTCAAAAAACTTCTTAAAGCATAAATAGACATATGACAGTTACAGAGTTTTTCGTTTTTAATCACAGATATACATATTCGAGACAGGAGGCTGATTTGAATTTAAACATTTTTAATCTATTGGTTTTACAGGTCTTTAAAGTGTATTTCTATCAGTAATGTTAATAAATGAATCAATAAATGTCCTATTAAGGCTCGTGTTTTTGACCAGCCGACTGACCGAGACAGGGAAACTCCTCCGGGCTGCCCGATGGCTAACTCATGATGAAGCACTCCCTCGTGCCACGGTACATCCAGGAACCGCAGAACCCTCACCATCGTGGTTCGCGGCTGCAGGACCAGATTTTCGTACCGAACGGTCAGGCAGCGGCTGGGCCCAACCAGACTGCACTGCAAAAACATGCCCTCGATTGCAAGACTCCACTTTGTCAGACAGTCCCTGTAGCTGGAAATGTCAAAGCCAGCAATGGTCACCCGTCTGGAGATCATGGAGTGCGCTGAAGCCCGGCCGTCTCTCACCATGAGAATAAACTTGGAACTGAAAACACAAGGAACGTGAAAGGGGGCTAAGAGCTAATGGGATAGAAAGCAGAAAGGCCATTTATAGGCAATAATGAAGTAATAATATAAATTATATTGGTTTAAGATAAAGACTTACGACTGAACTGCCTCATAATATACTGGCCTTCGTGAGTTCTTGACCTTTTTGACCCACAACCACCCAGAAATGACCCCCTCTCTCTTGTTTCCCCTGAAACACACTACAGCAACCTTCTACAAGTGTCTCTTTAAAGGACACAGATAGGGACACTGGTTGCCTTGGTTGGGGGGCGGGGTAACATTTGACGATGTTGATGATGCTCCTTTAATCACCATGAACATGTCATACCTGCTCCTGCTTTCACATGGAGGAGGGAAACAGCGCCCCCTGTGGTCATAATCTCTCTGTAATGGCTGGGTTTTCCTCACTTTAGTTCAGGTTGAAGCTCCAGTTTTACTCTTCCACCTTAAATCGAGCAGCTGTGAGGTTCTGCTGCCCCTTCTAAGGTGGAACAGAATCTGAACTTCATCTCCGTGACTGACGGTCAGCGCTGCAGGAGGCCCAGCTTTAGAAAAGCTATCTAAATGAGTGTAAATAAAAACAGGGTCTATAAAAGTCGAGTTTATTTAAAGGCATCGACAGCCTGGCTGAGCCTGAGTTTAACCACCCTAACCTAAAGGCGTGGGCGTCATTCAGCATCCGGATCAGGACAGTTCTCCTCTTTATGAGCTGCTCTGAAGCTGGAGGTCAGTTTTGTACGGATTTGAATTCTTGAAAGTTCCTGTAGGCTATTTTTAATTATTATTATTATTATTATTATTACTGAGATCTGGAGCGATTCATAAAGCATGTGGGGCTGTAGCCCAACCTGGATGTCCGGGCCTGCTTGGTGGGGGTGGGGTTTTACCTGACTTGAAGGAACAGTTGCTCTGTGATGACGACTTTGATGTTTGATGTTTAAGAAAAGTTCTTTCCTGCTGAACCACTTACTTGGGAAAGATGTTAGAGAGATAGATGGAGCTCTTGAGCGTGAACGGATCCTTATTACAGAGAATCTGTGCGGGCTCCCCGTGGCGAGCTATGATCTCCAGCAGGAAGGCCGTGGTGGCAGCATCCAGCGTCTCTTGCGTGATGCCCTCGTTCTCCACGTTCCAGCGGTCCGCACCCGGCCTCCTCCAGCCCTGCCGCAGTCCCAGCAGCCGGGGGATGACCCGCGTCTCCTCCCCGCAGCGGATAAGCGGGTGGGCGTCCAGCATGGCCCGCATCAGAGTGGTCCCGGAGCGGGGGACCCCACCCACAAAAACCACAGGGGACCGCTGGCTGTACCGGTACTGGGTCTGGTTTCCGGCCTGAACCAGGACCGACACCCTGCGGCCGAGGGCCCGGCTGCCATAACAGAGGAACAGCTGGTGCAGCACTTTTGTAAACACGTAGAGGCCGAACACGCACAGCAGCAGCGTGGCTCCCCGTCGAACTGACAGCCGCATCGCATCACATGACCCCTCTGCTCATCGAGGTCCATCGGAACTGTAAGCCTGTGAATGTGTGCTACACTGTAAACGTCTGGAGCAGTTGTCACACTATATTAAACATTTTTGCATTATCACTACTTTAGCATGAGACCGACACACACTGTGTTAGAACACATGCAGTAAAAAAACCCGAACACTAAAATAACACACCATGTTTGGTTTCTTTCATTCAGTCATAACCTAACATATAACTAGGTGTGCCACGATACCACTGTTTCAAGTTCGATACCGATACTGATACCGCCCCCTTTAGTATCTTATACTGATACTAATCCAGCCTGGTCTTTTTCCCTGTTAACTAATCCGTCTGAATCTGAAACGGCGTCCTACTTCCTCCAGGGGGCGCTGTGTAAGTTGTAAAATTCCAGTTTCTACATCCATATAGTGCCCAGTGTGTCCATTATGGAGTGAATCTCCAACAGCTCTTAAAAGACATGTTTTACACTGTTTGGTGCACAAGTCTGTATTTTAAGTTCACTATGTAGGGAGCAGGGAGCCGTTTGCTACTCCTCTGTGTTAGTTGTGTCCTTATCTGTGTGTCTCTCTTCACAGTGTGTCAATCAGAGTTTAGTTCAGTGTTTACGGGATCATTCAGGATTTTTCTGATAATCAGTGAAGTGGCATTTGGCAGACGCCCTTATCCAGAGCGACTTACAAGGGTTAAGTGTCCCCCTGGAGCAACTGAGGGTTAAGTGTCTTGCTCAAGGACACAATGGTAGAAAGTGGGAGGGGTTTGAACCTGCAACTTTGAGGTCATCGGGTTCACAGACAAGTGTTTTACCCACTAGGCTCCTACCACTCGCTACAGTGATTTAAGCCTTTAATAAACATGTAATTAATGTTACATATTTATTTATACTTTTCGAGTTAAAATGGTCTTTAAGGACAAATTATTCTTGAGCATCAGAAAAAAACAGAAAACATTTATTTAATGGAAAATTACACGGAATTACCAACAGCTCAGTATCATATAAAATTTTCAGTACTTCCAAGCTTCCACTCTTTTCAGAAGACTGCAGGGATTGTTTTAAGTGCTTCTTGGTCAGTCCTGGAATTTAGTTGTGTTTCGAACCAAAAAGAAAATCCCTAATGACTGATTTACACTCATCAGGCCATAAACCCGTAGTTTATCAGATCTGAAGCAGGACTGGAGCTCGATTATCTCTCAGAGATCAAAGCTTGCATTTCTGTTGAAATGCTGTTTATCTGATGGCGGGTTTAGCGGTCTACCAGGTTCTTCTTCTTCAGAGTCATATTTTTGATTTCATCTTTAAATGTTTTACCAACATTCTAGATTAAGAAACCTCAAAACCTTTGCTTACAAACACACACACACGCACACACGCACGCGCGCACACACACGCACACACACAAAGTATTTAATATATGTTAATGTAACTATTTTGGACAAACGTGAGAAAGAAACGTGTGGGCCAGCTGAGGTGTGTTTGGGTGGTCATTTTTTGTGATGTGTCTTCCTGAAGAGTAACAATATCGGTGACACTTCTGGAGACACAGCTGTAATTGGCTTGTTTGAAGGGGGGGTGGGGGTGGGGTTGGGGGGGGGGGGGTTAAAGGGGCAGTAG
>JBBPCZ010000037.1:11493899-11507562 GCA_037974445.1 Brycinus macrolepidotus | reverse complement strand
TTACTACCTTAAAACCTGCACTACAAACTGGTTTGAGTACAAAGCCTTAAAAATGACAGCAGGCAGGAAGTCAGGTCACAGACACACACATCAGCACACACACACACACATACACACACAAACACACACGGGTGTGTAAGTGAACAAAGAACAGCAATTACTCCAGTGTTAGACTGTCGACTGACATTCCCGGTTTCACAGCTTTCTTGTGCTCACTCTCCATACACACACACACACACACACACACACACACACACACACTCACTCACTCAAACACACACACACACACACACACACACCACACACACACACAGTCCTTGTTAAACGAAAAACCTCCTGCGTTTAAGTGCATAATGTTCAAATCACATGGTAAAACCACAGTCACTTGTTCAATGATTCACCTCCTCTCCAACCCCTGCTACACAGCCTCCCTCGTTTCGTTTCTCTCCCTTTCGCGCTCTCACTCTCTCTCTCGCGCGCGCTCCGTCTCCCTCTAGACCTGATTAGGCTGCAGATTTGGGAGGTTGGGGAGGTGGGACAGCAGTGGAATTGTCAGGAGCTATTTACATCACGTCCTCTCAGGGCTGGAGAAACAGGGGTGTGTGTGTGGGGGGGGGCTGCATCTGAGAATGAGTCCGCAGGAGCAGCTCTCCTTATATTGACACCTCATACTCTCTCGTGTCCTGCAAAAACGACAAAAGAAAACAAAAACAAGCGTGAAAAATGATTCGGATGCTGTTTGGATACTTAGTAACATGTCCATCTATTATGACTTAGCCACCAGACTATTAAGCCCTTCTAATGAGTGAGTTCACAGGCATTCAACTGTACACACACACACACACACACACACACACACACACACAGCTTGTATAATCTCCACATGAGCCTAAAGTCCCCATTCTCAATTCAATGTGACAGCTAGAGTATAAAGCCCCAGGCACTGGACTGTGGAGCAGTGGAACCGTGTTCTCTGGTGTGATAAAGCCCCATCCAGCACATTTTGGGATGAGCTGGAGTGGAGTTTGTGATCCAAAACTTTTCCTTCGACATCAGAACCTGACCTCACTAGGGCTCTCATGAATGCAACCAAACCCTCACAGCAATGTTCCAACATCAGTACTTGACCTCAGTAATGTTCTATAATAAGGATGTACGCTAAAGAGCTCTCTGTGAGTTAGTGTGGTCTACCACTTAAAGCTGTTGTTTCTCTAGACAGTTCCTGTTCACAAAAATAGCCCTTACAGAAAGATTAAAAACAGACTTGTGGCAAAGTCTGCATCCTCTGACAGTGAAGTCAAGTATTATTGAGTACAGTCAGTACGACCTGATCTACTGCCAGGGCTTGTCTGTGGAGACTGTTTGGCTCTGAGCTCAATTTTCTACACCTGTTAGAAGTGGATGTACCCTGAGCTGAATCATGAGGGGTGTCTGCATACTTCTGGCCAAACAGTGTATTTCAGTTTAAGTCTCTTTCTTTTGAGGGGCGGGGGTTTAAAATTGTGCAAACAATTTTTTTCCGTGCAGTTTTCTGGATTGGTGGCCATTGAACAGTTTTTGGTACATAAAAGGTATTTGTAGACGCTCCTTGGTGTTGTTGCTTCAGTGTGTTATGACGAATGGTAGCTGGCTGTTATGACTCATCTACTGAACGCCATTATTTAGGGGGAAGTTTTTTAAAAATGATAAAATTGCATACTATAGTGCCCTCAATATCATCCAAAGCAACCAAAACAAACGTGTGTAAAATGTTGATATTTCTTATGTTTTATAAACAGATAAAACAGAACACCAGCGTACACAATGTGTTCAAACCACACCATGTTCATTTTGTGTTTACACAGATTGTCCCCATTAAATTAGGAAAAGTCATTTAATATGAAAAAAAGATAGCAATTATTTATTTAAATATTAAAGGCAGAATGGGGTCAAACTGAAAAAAATGCTCAAATCTTAAATGTCAGACATTCTAGTAATATTCCTATGGCAGGAAATGTGGTTCTCCACCATACTCACCCCTCCCGTCTCATAAAGAGGGTTGTCGAACTCTGTCTCCACAGTGATCTGGCTGTACGGGTGAGGGTACATGAGGGGCAGGCGCAGGTTGGAGTGATATCGACACCTAAAGCGGGACGAACAGTCATGAAAAGTCTCAAAACCATCTGTTTTACTGCACTTTCCCAACAGTCTTCCCAATCAGATGGTAAAAAGCACTGGTTTCATTTCTCCAACCAACTCATAACTCTTTTTAGGAAGTTTACAGAAACCAAATTAGTGAACCAAGCTTTTAACCCTTAGAACACGAGCGGCACGGATCCGTGCCCAAAGTGCAATAAATGGTAAATTGTCTTCACATGCCAAAACAGCTCCTTATATGGAAGTTCCCCCAGTTTGTGTTGACGTCATGCTGTGCTTTGTTTGGTGTTCCTATGTCACGTAGAACCAAAGTTTTTGTCATTTTAAAAACATGTAATACTAATAACCACTACTGGGGTTTTAAAAATTGCATCACACGCAAATGCCCATAAAATACAAAAATGAACAAATTTCTTTTATTTTAGGTCTTAGAAACAAACGAAAGAAACACAAGATCTTTAAATCCGGGAGAATTTTCAGGATAGCCTCCGCCCACAAGTGGGTGGGGAAAACCCGCAGAGGGAGGGGGTCCGCAGAGCCGCCGAGCGGCAGCACGCCGAGAGAAAGAGCAGCAAACAACGAGCGTGTAGGCGATTAAACAACATTTTTTCATCTTTTTTATTTGTTGAAATCAGATTTTACTATTACATTCTGAGTTGTAAGGGTTATAACAATGCTTTACAGTGGAAAGGGCTCTTTTGGAGCCATGCTGACCTTGTGAGATAGATGTAGGTGCCTCCAAGCAGGACGGAGAGCAGCAGTACTAGTATGAAGATCGCCAGAGCCATGCTTCCCCCATCCAGAGACGACTCTGCTGTGGCTTCGGCCACTAGAGGAACACGACACATTAACAAAGGCCGAAAGAACTCGGAGACGCAGCACATCAGTCAAAGACATCAATGACAGAAATGGAGCACATCCTCTCAGAGACCTTGTTATGGCTCTTAATAGTTCCCAATTAAAACAAACAAACGGAAAACACACATGGCCTCTTGGTTGATGTAATCTGTTTGAGAAATGATCTTATAATGAATTCTTGCAATGATGGATTGGTAATTAGTCACAGAAGACAGGAAGATTGCAGTAATGAGATTTACCTTCTAAAGCATGGTTGCCAGAGCATTCGTGGTTGGCTACAAAGAGAGAGAGGTCAGTGCTGTGGAAAGAAGACACGGTTCACACGATGCAGTGTTGTTTAGAACCTCTTTACCTCTACACAGCGGCAGCGGTCCACTCCAAAACGAGGGGCTCCCCAGGATGCACTTGATGGCGATTTCGCCGATGAGTTCGTAGCCCTGATAGCACATGAAGGTCAAGGATTCTCCAGGCAGATACAGCCTCTTAGACAGGATCTGATAGCCGTTGTCTGGAAGACCGGGATTCTCACAAGACACCGACTCTTCCGCTGGGATCAAGACGAGAAAGTGAGAGAAAGGTAAAACTGCGGGCTGTAGAAGAGGAGATACAGGCAACTAAGGAGAACTTAGAATCGAACTGCAGTTTATTTCATGTACAACATTTTTTGGCCTTCAAAACTCACAGACACAGCGTGGCAGGCGGGAGGTCCACACCGGAGTCCCAGGCTCCCGGCCGTAGCAGGTTAGAGTGGCGCCGCCCTGCAGCATGAAGCCTGGGTTGCAGCTGTACTGAATGGTGGTGCCCACCAGCAGTTTGGGGTCGGAGAGCGTCCGTACGGAGTGTTCGACGTGGCCTGGATCCGTACAGTACATAACTGCCAGAAAAGACACAAGCAGGGAGTGTTTGACTGATGCATCTTTCCCCAAAGCGTCTTGGGCTGATTAGATCTGAATGTGAAATTTGCCAGCTGCGAATATGACCAACATGCACTGAAGATGGATTATCTTTTGCGCTTCAGGAGGCCTTTTGAAACACACTGGAGATGCAAATGAGCTCAGTATATGTTTCTTCAGGCCACATACGTACATCTTTACTCTTCCCAAAATGAGCTACATCGTTAGTGCAAATGAATCACAGTTGAGGAAGAAAACCTACATACAACAGCTCTTTACAACCCAAACATCACAAAAGCCTGAAGCTGGAGCTTTTCACCCTTTAGATCTTAGAAAATGCATAATTGCACGGAACAGAATTTCTGGCACAGGACCATCTCAGAAGATTCCCAGAGTAAAATATCTTGGATTTGCATAGTAAAATCAGGTTTTTATTGCATTGATGTGGCCATGTGTAAACGGAACATGGGTAAATCTTACCTGGGACACTTAGATGATTAAAGCTTTAAGCTTCATGCAAGAAATCCAGTGTCTGATCATATCATTGCTTTCAGACTCACTTTTCTCACAGAAGGGCGGCTGGGTGCTCCAGCTCAGGTCCAGCTGACAGGTCAGAGTCTCTCTGCCTACCAAGTCATAGCCAGGGTCACACTGGTAGGTGATCCGTGCCCCCCGAACCAGCGCCGCATGTGAGGTGGTCTTCCAGCCATTCTGGATCTCAGGCAGGTCCGGGCAGGAATCATTGCGAGACACCTCTGAAATAAGGAGGAAATGCAATTCAGCCAAGATGAGTTACTAAACAAAATTTTGATCATTTGATTATTAAATTGCTTCAGTCTTTGCTCTTAAATCAAACATTATAATGTCAGGTGCATTTCATAATAAACTAACCAATCGAAATAGTCCAAAATGACTATTATGAGCAGGAGAAAATCTAGGAGCAGAGAATTCTAGTGGTGATCCTCTGTTGCATCACCCAAACTGTCCAAACTGTCTCTGGAAGCAACATCAGCACATGAATTGTACGTGATGAGCTTCCTAAAATTGGCTTTCATAGCTGAGCAGCTGACAACAAACCTAAGATCACTATGTGCAATGCCAAGTGTCGGCTGGAGGGGTGTAAAGCACATCACCACTGAACTCAGGAGCAGTAGAAACATGTTCTCTGGAGAACCTAGGTTTGGCAGATGCCAAGAGAACACCACCCACCAGCAAAGAACCAACAGTAAAGTTTGGTGGAGCAGGGATAATGGGCTGGGGCTGTTTTTCAGGGTTTGGGCCTCTTAGTTCCAGTGAAGGGTGATGTTAATGCTACAAAGCCATTTAAGACAATAACATGCTTCCAGTTTTGTGACAACAGTTTAGGAAAGGCCCTCAACAGCATGACTGTGCCCCTGGGCACAATGTGAGCTCCATAAAGACATGTTTTGAGCAGTTTGGTGTGGAGGAGCTCCTGTGACCTGCACGGAGCCCTGACCTCAACTCAATTGAGCGCATTTTGGGTGAAGTTCAACGTCAAGTGTGAACCAGACCTCCTGCCCAACATCAATGCCTCACAAATGCTCAGTTAATAAAAGGGGCACAAACTCCCACAGACACACTCCACAATTGTGTGGAAAGACTTCCCAGAATTGTGTAGACTGTAATATCTGTAATAGATGGACTCCATATTAACGTCCATGGTTTTGTAATGAGATGTCCAACAAGCTCAAATGTGTGTGACTGTCAGGTGTCCACATACTTTTGGCCATAGTGTGTATGAGGTTTTGCTACAATAACAGTCCCTTTGAAGGCTTGTTTAAAATGAATACCTGCTGGAAAAAGCAGATAAGCATGGCTTCCTTTCAGTGTTAAGCATAATCGCGAAGTGCGTGAGGACGACTGTCCATCAAACTTTTAGAAGTGACTCAGGTTTTCCTCTGGGATGGGATTAGTTGTCATTGAGCTGCAGTCAGTGTGTTAACAAATACACTGGAGTCCAATGTGTGTGTGTGTGTGTGAGACTGATTATTTTAATCAATGTGCAGTGAATATTTGTGCGTGTAAGCGTGTGTAAGGTTGTGTTTGAGTGTGTTTCCCGTGGGAGTGAGACAAAAACCAAATGTGAGAGAATGAGGGCGGAGGTACGAGAGGTTACAGAGAGGAAGAGATGAAAAGCAAGCAGCATGGAAAAAAGAGGCCAAAGGAAACGGAGGCGGTGGGGGGTGGGGGGTGGGGGGTGGTGTTAAAGGTTCAAACAAGTAAAGACTTTTCTCTGCAGGCAAACCTCTGTGTTTGATCCCCTTCGTAAAGCATGGGCTACAGGTTTCATTTTTACACATATTTTGCACAAATGGACCATTTTGAAACTAAAAGCACCACATTTATTATGCTAAACAGTAAGAACACTGTGACAGAAATGACTACCCAACCCCCCCACTTCCTTACTCATCACTCAACGTCTTCTGAGTTATTTTCAGCCTTAGTACACTGCACTGGAGCTGCTTAACTGATCATTTGCATAGCAGTTTTGAAACTTTTGGAAGGAATGCTCCAAACTGCATATTCATTAAGGCAAACATGCAAAATTGACAGTACATGCTTTAATTTTTCTTTGCAGAGACAAAATGTGTCTGTTTCTGCCTTTGAATTGACTATTCTACTCTGACAATGCGATTTCACAATACTGACAACACATTTACTTTAATTTGCATAAAAAAGCTGAAAATGGGTTATTTTTTATTTATTTTTGATTCACAATCATATGAGGGCAACATTGTGCAGTAGGTGGAGCTGTTGTCTCATAGCATGATTCCTGAGTGAGATGGTCAGGGTTCTCTGTGTGTGAGTGTGTGTGTTCTCCCCGTGTCTGTGTGTTTCCACCAGGATCTCTGGTTTCCACCCACAGTCCAAAGACCTGCATGTCAGATGGGCTGGAGATGATAAACTGACCCTAAGAGTTGTTTGTGTGTGTGTGTGTGTGTCCCTGCATTGGACTGGTGATCTGTCAAAGGTGTTTCTCCATCTTTAATCTTGTAAGTGAAACAGTCAGTTGTGAATATGACCACGACGCCCTGGAGATGGATTATCATTTGATCGCTCAGGCGCTTCAGGAGGTCTTTTGAAACACACTGGAGATGCAAATGAGCTCAGTGTATGTTTCTTCAGGCCACAAACGAACATCTTTACTCTTCCCAAAATGAGCTACATCGTTAGTGAAAATGAATCACAGTTGAGGAAAAAAACCTACATACAACAGCTCTTTACAACCCAAACATCACAAAAGCCTGAAGCTGGAGCTTTTCACCCTTTAGATCTTAGAAAATGCATAATTGCACAGAACAGAATTTCTGTCACAGGACCATCTCAGAAGATTCCCAGAATAAAATATCTTGGATTTGCATGGTAAAATCATGCAGATCAGGTTTTTACTGCATTGATGTGGCCATGTGTAAATGGAACATGGGTAAATCTTACCCGGGACACTGTTTGGGTTTCTGCCAGGTTTTCCGGTTTCCTCCCACAGTCCAAAGAGCTGCATGTCATTTGGACTGGAGTTGATAAACTGCCACTAGGTGTGACTGTGTGTGTGTGTGCGTGTGTGTGATGAACTGGGGACCTGTCCAGGGTGTTTCTCGACCTTTCACCCCTTTGAGTGCCGGGATAAGCTCAAGTCTCTGAATGTATTGTCATGTTAGGTGAGATAAGGTTAGGTTTTGTCCTCCTACCCATGTAATTGATAATGAATCCTTCTCCCTTGCCAAAGACCAATCCGGCTGGGTCAGAGTGGAAGGTGATGGTGAGGTCAGGGGTGGTGGAGGACAGCTTAAATGGGCTGGTACCTCCCACGTACTGGCCCAGGATGCGTGTGGTCACCTCATCCCCGTCCAGGATGGTCAGCATATCACTGTCACTGAGGTTCAGACTGGACAGAGAGAAAGGCATTCCATCAGCTCATTGACCCCCACAGTTTGTTCAACAGGAAAAATAACTAAATTTGAATGCACCGACTGATACAGCACTCAACCAGGACCACGTGAGTTAGGACAGGGGTGTTGGTACAGGGGTGGGCAGTATGATGATTCAGTTGCAAGCAAAGGCTTGGGCACCACTGGTCAAATGACATGTTGAAAAACTAAGTATTGCGAGTACTGCGTATTCTGAAAATGTCTTTAAGTACCACCGATCAGCCATAAAATTAAAACCACCTGCTAAATATCGTGTGTTTCCCCCTCTGACACATTAAGGTCTGGATCCCACAAGTCCTGTAAGCTGTGAGGTGGTTCCTTCATGGTTTGTCCAGCACATCCCACAGAAGCTCAGTCAGATTGAGATCTGGAGAATCTGGAGGAACCTTGAGCTCTTAGTGATTTTCCTCAAATGGTTCCAGTGTTTGCAGTGTTGTGGGGATCATCTTGCTGAAAGAGGAACTGCCATTAGGGAATAACGTCTCCATGAAGGGCAGTGTTTAGGTGTCAAAGTAACGTCCACATGAATGCAGGAACCGAGGTTCTCCAGCCGAACATCACCTAGAGCATTGCACTGCGCTGCACTGTGTGTTCTGACTCCTTTCTATCAGAGCAGCATGAACGTCTTCAGCAGTTTGCTCTACAGCAGATCTTCTGTGGGGTCAGACCAGACTGGCTGGTTTTCGGTGAACCTTGGGCGCCCAGGACCCTGTCCATGATTCTCTGGTTCTCCCTCCTTGGAGCACTCTTGGTAGGTTCTGACCACTGCACACTGGAACCCCCCACAAGACCTCACAGTTTGGTTCTTTTCAAAGTGTCTCAGATCCTTTCGCCCATTTTTCTGCTTCCAACTTCACCTGCTAAATATAACAACTCCCCCCGCCCCCAACAGGAGACACTGGAACCAGATCATCAATGTTCTTCACCTGCACTGGTTTAATGTTGTGGCTGATTGGTGTATATTCCTATACTGCCTCCTCTTAAGCCCAAAACAGTGACAGATTAATAATGTTTTTGTTACGCTGATGATTATTATTAACATTTATGCTATTTATTTATCCAGAATCAGGCCATTCCGGTGAAGAGAATGAAAACCCACAGCTGCACGTCCAGAAGGACACGCTTGTCCTCGCCGACATGAATCCTCCAGCTGCAGTCCTCCCCCTCCCCGTACCACTCGGGCCAGTTTGGGGACAGGATGACCCCACTGGGTCCAGACAGGTCGCCCCCACACAAAGCTGCATAGAGAAAGCAAGCAAACTAAATTAACAGGTGGTCTGTTTGTCTTTTGGGTTCTTCTAGGCTGCTGCTTCAGTTATTGCCTTTTCTTTGTGAATTCTGCCGGCGGTTTTGTGAGGCATAATTGCAGACAGCAAATCTCTGTATGCAGTTGCAGTTTCTCGAAAATTTACTTTCTACTGTCAAAACTGTCATTTTTACTGTTTGCCATTCATACAACTGCTGTCAAGTAAACAAAAAGGACAGAACACATCCATTTACATTCCAGCCCATTACTAGAATATGAGTTTGGGGCCTTACTTTGAAATTCCGTTTTTAAATGAGGTTTTCTCTGTTCCTCTATTAATTGTAATTAAACCCTTCTTTCTTCTCTATAATAAGTTCTGGAATTTTTGATTTGCTTTTATTAACCTAGTATTGAATCATTGATCAAAATGAGAACGCACCTCTCCTCCCTGACCAATCAGACGCTTTTTAAACATTAATAGGCCTCACTGTCATTTACAGCTGCTGATACATCGTAACACAGTACTGTAATTTTTTTTCACGGCAAGTGTCATGTGATGATCTTGTCAGAAAAAACACCTCCCCCTCAAAAAAAGTAACAAAAAAGCATTATATTAAAAAAATAATAATAAAATAAATAATGCCTGAAGGAAGAAAACTGATCTGCCAGCGCGATGAGACGATAAGTGCAAATATTTGGAAATGAGCTCATAATCCTGTGCTGGTAATTAGTCTCGCAGGAATGAGCGGCAGATTTATTGCCCAGATTTGAAACGTTTGCTCTCAGGAAGGCTTTCTGTGCGGCGGATACCTTTACACAGGGGCTCCGTGTCGTTCCAGTAGGGGTCTCGCGTGTTGATGCACTCAATGACGGGGGGACCCTGCTCCAGAGAGTGCCCGGGGTCGCAGGAGAACTGCACCACGGCCCCCACCCCATAGGTGGCGTCAGTGGTGCTGAAGTTACCGTTCTGGATGTACGGCTCGTAGCAGTGGCCCTTCTCGAAAGCTGCACAAGGAGAATCACAGAGACTGAATTATAGAAAGGGGCTAATTCTATACCGCATGTCTAATGTATATTTATTCATAATAATAATAAAAAGATGTATTATTTATTTATAGAGCACACTCCACACAAGTAACAAAAGGTGAAATTAATTACAAATTAAAAGAAAATTAAAATGGGGAATCTGGGTAGTAATTAAAAAAGAAACAAAATAGACATAAATATGAAGAATAAATTAAATGGTGAATTAAAATGATGTGTTTACACAAAGTGTGTCTTCCTAATAAGCAGACTAATCGAGTTCCACTTCCACTGTTTATCTAAAGGCTTTTCTACTGTAAACTCATGTATGCTCGAGACGTCTGGTTCCATTCGCCACCACTGTGAACAATTCCGACTTGGTAAGTTGCTCAAAATTCAAAAATACATGTATATGCATAGGTGTGATATATATACAGTACAGCGTATAGTCCAACAGATTCCAGTCTGTAACTATATGATGTTCCTGTGTTTCTAATGTGTATATATGTGTATACATTATATACGTTATATATGTGTAAGGAAGCAGCATTTCAGTCTCACACACACACACAAACACAGGAACATTTGAATAGTTACAGAGTGCAGTCTGTTGGACTGCATGTGTGAGTGTGAAATGCTGCTTCCTGACCACCAAGCCGGATGAGTATTTTTATCAGTTACATTCGCGTGTTTCAACCACAGCAGCACCGCTGTGCCTGACACACTCGTACCATCACCAGAAACTAAACTTAAAATGTCAGTGGTACAGGGCCTCAAAAAGCAGCCATCGAGGGAAAGGACAAGGGACAGTAAAGGACAGACTAAGAAGGACAATCAAATCCAAATGTTCCAAAATAAATCATATTAGGAAATAAGCAAAGCCTTGCAGAGTGGGTTTAGTGGGAAACACTCCATTTTGGAGAAACTCACAGAGTCAGAAACTGTTCACAGTGGAAGTGAATGGAACCAGACGTCTGCCTCTAAAAGAAATGATTATGAACGCGCTACCTGTTGACTGAGATGTTTTACTAACATTTTGAGGTAAGGTTTTGGAGTGGAACTTATTTTTTTTCTCGTGGTACATGTAGGGTGTTGCAAGGCAGGATAGTTTCTTATATAGTAAGACTTGCATAATATATAAGATAGTATAACATGTATATTATATATACTTATATGATAAAGCATAATATTTTTCCAGATTATCAACATCCCATATAAACATTCAAAAGCTTCACCGGTGGGATGGAGAGAAAATAAGTCTGGTTCACCTCCACTGTAAAGACCTCAGAGTCTCTACAATGAACTGATTCACACCAAACACACTCTGAATACACTCTGTTTACACCTCAACTATTGAAGTATGTAGAATTGTTTTTATATGTTGGACTGAACATTATGATGGACAGAGTTGACCCAAACACCTTCATAGCGGATGTTGAAGCCGGTGTTGTGGCTGTTTGGCTGGTCTGTTATAAACTGGACTCGGACTGCTGGGCCCTCACTAATGACTCCCTCGAACGGGATCGGACCACGCTGACCAGAGTCAAAGAGAACCACGGAGCCAGCATCCAGACCGCTCCACAAGACAAGTCTGCAGGGAAGAAAGAAAAACAGATCTTTTTTTAGATCTACACCACAGCCAGCAGTGTTGAGTTAAGTGCATGCAGAGGCGTGACTGACCTGTCTGTCGGTCCCAGGACCATCCTCTCCAGGTGGAGGTGTAGCCTCTGACTGGGGGGAGCCTCCAAGGACCAGGAGCAGCTGCGGTCCAGGGTGCTGTTGGGCCCGGGATGAGGTGAAGGGGACAGGATTCTGCCCACTGTGGCATTTTTTACTGTTCCCCCACACAGAGCTGCACAGGGAGATATTTATATGTCATGGAAATGACCCATAAGCACGTGGTTTCTGACCCAGACTGTTTTGCAATGTTACGGGAGGGTGATATGCTAATATGACGCTGTCATCACTATAAATCGTGTCATAAATTATGCCAGTATAAATTAAGTCATGGCAAAAAGCTTTTCTGAGCATATCTTAGGTATCAGTAATACTCCAACAACACTGACCAACCGCACATTTCAGTAAAAAGAAGTAGACGTCTCTCACACTTTTTTGGGTTTGAATCCAGATTGTCCCAGCTTCCCAATACAGCATGACTGGACTTGTTTAACTGAATGTAAAACACTGAATAAATCAGAAAATTACATAACTAAAATAAATCAATCGATGCACAAGCAAACTAAGTACCTGCTAAGGGCCCCCGTGGCCAGCAGAGGGCCCCTAAGATCACTTGAGATGTTTTTTGGGGATATTGTATAATATTATGTCAATTATAATCATACAAAAATGCAACATGATGTTAACGGGCTGGCAGGCTAATATTACAGGTTTATTTCATTCCTGCTGACTCTGTCAGAGCTGGTGTCACGTTCATGCACACTGCAACGGACGTTAAATGCATTTTGATGCACCCAGAAGATTTGGCTCCTCACAGCAGCCTTTTCTGTGTCTCTTTAGAAACAAATCATCTTCTTATTTGGAGATTTGACTTGTTTCTCCTAACCCCGACTTTGGGAGAAATAAGGAGCAAAAGAAAAAATCAACTTAAGACAGAAGTTCCTCTTCTGTTCTCATTGGCTTCTCAGTTATGGATCTTATGGATCTCAAAACTGTCTGGCTTTGGTAGTCGAGACTTGAATTTGATCACTAAGACAAATTTCAGATGTTGTTCAGACTCATTCATAAGAAAAAAACAAGTTTTCTTTTGGATCTTTTGGTTTATCTGAAGATCTGATGATCTGAGATGAATAAAGATCAGAGCAGTGAGAGAAAAGAAATGTCATTTTAAGATCTTAAATTGGGATCGGGCTGAGAATAGAGGAAGACACTTTCTCAGAAGATGAATTTAAGAAGTGGGAGAAAATGGTCAGAATCTCATACTGATGTTAAACTGAGCTCAGTTCTGTTTTTGAGAAACAGGCTGAACAGAGAAGAGTCTGATTCTGAATTTTCATTGACTCTGGGGAAGCTCAGTCAGTCAGAAAAACACTGGACATAATGGAGACGCAGTAGGAGCTTGGAAGCCACTGGGGCTGAAAAACAGGCAAGAAATGAGCTGATGTTTGGGGGCTGTATCGCTCTATAAGGCATCATCATGGTCTCCTGTCTCATTAAAATGTGTCCACAAATCTTTCTGCTCGTTTGTCACTGAGGTCACCGGGGGTCTTTGCTGGCTAACGTTCATGGCTCTGTCCTCCCTATGTAGTGCATGACGCAGGTCACAGAATGGTGACTTCTGCACCCCAAATAATGCCCTATGTCCTATAGACAGTATTCTGCATTATCTGTGTACAGAAATCACAGCTGTGGCCTAATCATAGGGTCCTGTATAGGGACTTTCCTTATGATGATGTCATTTAGAGGTTAAATTGTTACTAAATGAAGGTCAGGTTTTTTTAATCTGGATCTACAATCCCTTCTGGACTGTACGGACAGCAGAAAGGATCACCGGTGCCCCCCTGCCCTCCATCCAGGACCTGTACCTCTCAAGATCCAGGAAA
>JBBPCZ010000037.1:11442704-11459385 GCA_037974445.1 Brycinus macrolepidotus | reverse complement strand
ATATGTATAAATAAATGAAAAATAGTAAGAATTTTGACTGCTTTCTGTCAGGTCAATATTTACACTGTGGCAGGTTTCGCCACTGTTCACTGTGGTCCACTGTATGTATGTTATTTAGATACTCATTTGTTTTTATACTTTACGAATATTAACATTTTCACCTAATTTGTTCTGAAATGTTCCCAAGAACTAAGTGTTCATAATTATTTTGTTCAGGTCAGTCAGGCATGTGTTTATTCCCAGTATTCGCATTTTTTTTTTTTTTTGCTCTGCTTTGTGTACACCACCCTGTTTCACATGAACAAGATGAGTTTAAAGTATGATACTAACTTTGATATCATAATCAAATTATTTCACTGGACCTCACTATCACTCGGCAGTTTTTAAGGTCTTCTTAAAGCTTCGCATAAGACATTGAGCAGGCAGCTCAGGTGCAGGTAAGAAAGTGTACCTAATATATTGGTCTGTGAGTCAGACCCATGTTTTGCTGGACTGGTCATTCTGTGGAGTGTTAATGGTCTTTTTCCCTTCCAGATCAAAGATCATCTGCAGAGCATTACAGTCACCAAATCCTTAATTATGAACTCTCACGACAGGGTTTAACATAAACGTGATTCTGGACTCCTCGTGTAGGCCTCTGTGACTTTAATTAACCCGAGGTCGCTGCAGAGTGAGGCTGCCTTAATTGCTCTCACCTGCCTTCCATTCCTGCTCTCTTTTAAAAGGTGGGGCGGAGGGAGGGCTCTGTCTTTCTTCTGTTGTCTGAAGGGTTCTTTTTCTTTTCTGGTGAGCTAACTGACCTGTCGTTTGTGGTTGAATCGCTCCGCTTAAAGCGACCTGACATGGTGCTCTGTTTGACATTTGCAGGGTCGGCCAGGATAGTGTCCGTCAAGAAAAATGACCAAAACTGAAAAGCCCCTGTCGACTCTCTGGGGTGGGTGAGGTGGTTGTTGTTGTTGTTTGGGTAGGAGAAAAAAAAATGCAGTGCAGCTGTTTCTCTGTTTTCCTGTCAAGTTTGGTGATCTAATCCTGTTGACTTTGCTTTAGGCTGTGAACTTAACGAGTCCAACAAAGAGGAGACCTTTAAGGTGGATGATACAAATCACCAACACCAGCTCGCTTTGAGAACCGTAAGCTCTGTGGTTGTATAGGTTACCTCAGGCCTTGTTAGGATCTTGCAACACTCAGGGTTATGGTTTGGGGAGCACATGCTCCTGCCTTCACATGGAGGAGTGGAACAGTGCCCCCTCTGGTCCTAATCTCTCCTAATGTCTGGGTTTTCCTCACTTTAGTCTGCTGTGAAGTTCCAGTTTTATTCTTCCACCTTACTTGGTGCAGCTGTGAGGTTCTGCTGGCCCATTTAAGGTGGAACAGAATCTGAACTTCAGCTCTGTGGCTGAAGGTCAGTGCTGCAGGAGGTCCAGATTTTAAAAAAGCAGATTAAATAAGCAATGTGCAAATAAAAACAGTATAAAAGTCAAGTTTATTTAAAGGGACTGAGTTTAACCAGCATAAACTAAAGGTGTGGAGATCACTTGGTGTCCAGATAGGACAGTTCTGAGTCCTTCTCAAGTTGGAGGTTGGTTTTGTTGGTCTCAAAGATCCTGTTGGCTGTTCTTGGTTATAAGTCAGAGCTCTTCATAAAACATGCAAGGCTGTAGCCCACCTAGGATGCTCAGGCGTAACTAAGGCTAGTTTTATTTTCCAGATGTGTTTGGGTCACTCAGCCAAGGATGAGTTCAACATTGTGGAGTTGGTAACTGGTGAGGGTGATGGTGCCAAAGCTGTGCCAATTGTGACTTTACATGCCAAGTCGATGCCCACAGTAAGTGTAATTGGCTTGGACTCTATTTTCTCTCTGCTCCATTAAATTGACCATCCTTGTCCATCCCCGGCAGGTCAACTTGTCCGGTTTGGACTTGCACCCCCCTGTGACTTTCCGCCTGAGTCATGGCTCTGGCCCGGTGTTTGTAGGAGCAGAGCACATAGCCTGTGAGTAGGCAGCTTTCAGTCTCTGTATTCGTCCAGAAATGAACTTAATTTGCCCCACCATGACCCCCTTTCACAGTGGAAGAGTATTCTGATGAAGAGCTTGAGGAGGAAGAGATGGATGAAGAGGTGGAGGAGGAAGAAGAGGACATTGAAGAGTCACCTGTGAAGAAAATTAAGAAAAATGGTGCTGGCAAAGTAAGGCTGAGCTTCATATTTACTTCGTCTGTGTCGGTATTAATACGCCGCTCTAAATGATCGAATATTATTCTTCAAGAGAAAGAAGCCAGAAAAGGGGGACGATGAGGGGTGAGATTTGGCTTTACTTTTATCTAAGAACTACAAAGCTTTGAATATGCAATTTTGTTTTAATTCAAAGTATTACTTTCTGAACAGTGAGGCATCAGAGGGTGAAAACAATCCCCCCAAAAAGGTATGTATTAAGACGTCTGCAGCTTTTAACATTTTAAATTTGACCCTCTTTAACCTCTTTCCTCTTTCAGGGAAAAGGGAGGGGGAGAAAACCCCTGGCTGCAAAGGTTTGACTCGGCAAGAACCAGGAGTTCACAGATGTTCCACTTTAGAGACTTTGATGCAGGAGTGTTCAGTCTTCTGGAGGAATCGAGGCCTTTTTCTAGGGTCTGAATGCTAAAATGCTGGTTATGCTTTGTCTTGCATTGCAGCTGTGTCCAGGCTTATTAATAATGGCCTAATTTCTATACTCAGACACATGAAGGGACCATATTAAATCAACTTGAATCACTTCAGATGTGCCTTATTTGACTGAACTGGTGGAGTTTCCTGCATTAACAAAGACTGATTGCTTAGCTGAGACTAGAAGGGTCTTGTTTAAGATTTTGTACTTAAGCACTGAAGTTTGATTTACAAGTGTTTGACTCAAGTATTAAATATCCTTTGCATTTCCCAATTGGTGTGTACTTATCCCAATTCCCATGCCAAGTCTTTCCTTCTTTTCTAAAGAGGGGTGTTCAAAATGGTAACAGGTTTGGTATTTTGTCCCAAGCATTTACAACAGCAATCTGATGTACTGCCAACATGACCAATGTCCTTTTACGACAATCTTGTTCTGCTTTAAACTTAATCTCTGCTCTCATGTGCTCTGCCCTGCCATTTGGAAAGGTCAGCATGAAAGACCAGTGATTCCAGAAGACAGTCCTCTGCAGTATATTTCCATTCAACCTGCCCAGACATTCAGTAATAAAAATAGCAGACCATGGTAGGGCTGCACAAAATTGCTATTGTGGTTCTACAGCTATGATGCCTTTCAATACATTAAAGGGCTGATTTCACTTCTGGGATTAAAAAGGTTGGAAGTCTGTGACTAGTTTTAAGATGTGTGCACTCCCCAGTCCATATATGGAAACCAAGTTTGTCAAATTGCAGCTTTTGTGCTGTCACAAAACCAACACATTACATGAATCTCCTTATCCAGCCTACAGTACCTTGGCCCCACCCATTCATGCTGAAATTCTAAGGAGTGTCTCAGCCCCACGCTCTGAATAAGCTGCAATTCCAGGCAGCCAATCAGAAGAGAGAATATACAGATCAGTATGAGAGCCACAGAAACAGTGTTTAATTCTGGAGGTGGGGGGAAAATGGTCATGTAAGAATTATGAATGATGGTTTTGATGCATAAACCCACAACTGTGATGGGGAGGAAATGAAACAGGAGGAAAAATGTAGAATATGGAACTTTTAAAAACACCTTGGCCAATCAAGGTGAACAGTTAAAGATTAAAAAAAAGACACTTGTTGGATTAAAT
This sequence comes from Brycinus macrolepidotus, assembly GCA_037974445.1. Lineage (NCBI taxonomy): Eukaryota > Metazoa > Chordata > Actinopteri > Characiformes > Alestidae > Brycinus > Brycinus macrolepidotus. The sequence goes on along the minus strand of JBBPCZ010000037.1, from coordinate 11,455,612 downwards.
GAAGACTTCCACATATCAGAACACCCAGTAACTCACCTGGAGCTGTGATTGGTTACAGGCTCATTTGCCTTCTATCGATATTGCCATGACAACAGATGCTATATTGTGCAGCCCTAGACCATAGAGTTGTCTCTGTGTCTCTTTCTACTTGGAGAAACTGCCTCGTGTTTTGACTTTATGAAACACTCAGGAAACCTTCGTCCATTCAAACATTTATTCATTTGTACAAACAGTGTTCAGAATGAAGCTGCAGCATGTGCTCCCACTTTGGGTCAGTGCATTCTCGGTAGGGATCCTGCTCCTGTTGCCTTTGTCCATGATGTCCTGTATACAAGAGAAAATAGTGGTGTCATATCGGAGTGTACAAATCATAGAAGGTAACTGACAATTTAGTCTACTTTTATGAAATTTTCTCACCTGATTCCATGAGTTCAGTCAACCTCAGCTTTCCTCAAGTACTTTTTCATCACTGAATTAACATCTCCCTCACTGCCTTCAGCCTCCAGCCTTTCTCCCTGGGGCCCACGCCTCTGCTGGGAGTCTCCGGAGCCGGATGAGTCTGAGTCAGAATCCCTGCGTGATGCTCTGGAGGGGGGCAGCTCCCCAAAGTGCACACTGAGGGCGCGCCGTTGGCCTCCCCGGGAGCTGCTCCCTGCTAGGCTGCTGGTAGACTGAGCTCTGCGGATTGCCGGGACAATGTCTGAGCAGGTGTCCCCTGTATCTTTGTCTGTGTCTAGATTACTGAGGAGTCGTCGATTTTGAAACACAAGTGGCTCCGTCCCGAGCTGGGCCTCCCCACCTTCCGCCACCAGGCCCCCAAGCAGTCGCCGTCGAATTGGCTGATGGGAGCCTAAGCTGGACATGGTTTTTACACAGGGTTCCTCTTCTCCTTCCTCAGGGATGGAGAGGTTGGACAGGTGGCGGCGGTGACCTGTGGAGGATACTGTGGAAGTGATTGAGTCACAGGAGCTGAAACGATTTATCTTCCCTACTGTGGACGTGGCTGTGGGGGCAGTTGTGATGGATTCAGACAGGGATCGTAGGCTGGAGGCGCGAGGCAGGAGAGGGCTCGGGGGTTTGAGGATACCCGGCCGGGTTGGTTCCTCCAGGCCCTCATCAGGGCCCAGGGAAAGGGCAGAAGCTCGACGTCGAAGAGTGGAGGCCCCCGTCGTCTGGTAAATGGGTAGGGATGCTGTGCTACCCTCTCCTATCTCTGAACCTCTGTCCCAGCTGGTCCCGGCACGCTTCTTCCGTAAGCCCTCCAGAAGCTCAGACAGGGCTGTGGAGGACGATGCCCTGCCAAGACCTCCGGAGCTCTCAGGCACATCCTCCTCTAAGTCTTGAGAACAAGACCTGGCAAAGTACAGGAGGATGAATCACCATTCTGATTATTCATCAATAAAAAAAGAATCATAATATCATAGTTTCAGACATTTTAGGAGTTTTTTGGGGTTTATAATGATTAGAACAACAAGTTGCCTTGCAGTACAGTACCTGAAGCTGTAGGTGCTCATTGTGTCAGTGACCGACTGGCGCCCAGTACTGCTTCCACCATACGGAGAGCCTCTGCCCCCGTGCCCCCCGCGCGGTACACCCAGCCAGTGCCGAATGCCCTCGCCCACATCCTCTGTGCCAACGCTGGACCCCACAGTGGACACACTGTCACTGTCAAAGGAACACAGTGTCATTCAAGCTGCACTTTCCTCACTTTAGATATGGCAGAGTGTTAACAGCTGTTAAATCTCAACACATGCCAGAAGCATGAGAACTATGAGCTATATTAATACCAGGATGCACATGGCCAAATTAAAATCCCACTCGGGGAGGGAGAGATGTGGCAAAAACCCTGGTGTTGGCACCTCGCGTGGCCTCTGATAACCTCATTGACACTCTGCTGGGCATGCATGCTCAGTCAGCCATAAGCTCATTAGCCCAGACTCCCTATCTACGGAGTGCTGTCCTTATCAGAGCTCTCCCCGCATGACCTGCTGCTCCAGGACCCGTTTACAGGCTCAGAGGTGTCGGACTGACACATACGGCACAGCGCCGAGGCCTGTCAAAGCCCTCACAGCCCGTACCGAATCCTGCCTATTCACATTCAAGTGGACAGGAACACTTGCAACGTTGCTCGGTTTGTGTGATATGGAAATGCCGTGCCAGCTCTCCTGTTCTGCAGCGCTCCGGTAATTGGACTTTTCTACATCTGCGTAGCTTGTAAGGCCTAAGGTGAAGTGCAGCTATCACACACACATACACACATACACACAGACACACACAGGCTGCTCTCCCTCTCAGAGCTTTCACTACCAACAGATGACGGAGAGGAGAAATGGAGAGAGAGAGAGAGCAGAAACAGCACCGGGGGTCCTGGCTAATGCACATGCATTATTCAAGAGAAAAAGCGTATCACAGCTGCTGAACTTTTGAAGGAACTTGCGTACAGAGAAAAGCTCCTTGTACTTAACAAGGCAAATGCAGAGTACGAGTGCGGGTCTGCGGCAGTGTGTGGACACTGTGGCCTGTTTGGTTGATTGTATGCATTTAGCGGGCGCACTTCTATATTAGAAGCAAGAGGATGAAAAACAGAGCTCACAAAATGCACATTTAATAGCATTGCACTCTGCAGAATAAATCATAAACATTCAGCACGTGCGGGATATTTCACCCATTAGCCAATTATCCAAGCTGGGCTTGTTGTGGAACAAAAACAGTTTTGCGGTTAGATTGCTTATGATTAGTTTACATAGTTGAGGGAAACGTTTGTGAACCCTCTGGAATAATTTTCCGCAAGAACGGCTCCTAAAATGTGAGCTGATCTTCATCTGACAGCCTTAATCAACAAACCAAGGTCACTGGGAGATAAATAAGTGAACCTCCCGGATAATCCCCTCATGAAGACAGTGTAACTGGAGTCATATGTGCTACATAATTCGGGTTTACCCAAAAGACAGTTTTTGGAATTGTATTTCTGAGAAGAGATACTGTCGCTGCTGAAGCTCTTAAGAGTGGAAAAGGTTAGAAAAGTCCTTCCAAGACTGGAGACTTCACCTTTCTGCAGTCTGGCAGATAATTTAGATTCAGCACCATTCGCTATTCCTCCTAGAGTGCACATCAGGAGTCTCAAAGTCTCAAGCCTACACATCCAGGGCAGAAGTCTGGAAGTCTGGACCTTATCCATTTACATCATTTGGCAGACGATTTTATCCAAAAGCGACTTACATTTTACATGTGTATCACAGATATAAGTGAATGTAGTGTTCGGAGTCTTGCCCAAAGACTCTTACTGGTCTTGTGTGGCTGAGGTCAAGCAGAGTTTGGTGATTTCCCCACTCAACACACTTCTACTAAACATGGCAATTAACAAATGAGGTGCCTTCAAGCATGAAAATCCCCAAATTGTACTGGATTCCCGGCCTCCAAGTCTGGACTTACAATTACATTCATATTTTATATTTACATTACATTTACATTAACTTCATTTGGCAGAGGTTGCTTGGCAGTGGTTGGTTAGTGTAGTGGATAACAATGCTTACTTCCAAGCAGGAGAGTGGGGTTCAATTCCTATCCTAAAGTGACACACCACACTACACCAATAAGAGTCCTGAATGTGTAGAATCATCACACAGTACACCTGGGGTGACAGCTATGAATCTGGAGCCATCTCGAGCACTTGGTTAAGTCTGTATTCATGAATCTAAGAAAAAAAGAAAAAGCTGTTGCCATGGTATAGGTCTGCTTTGCTGCCTCGGAACCACGACAGCTCGAAAGCACTGACAGATCAATACATTTGTCGTGTCAGAAAATTCTAAAACTCAAAAAGTGATTGGGTTATGCAACATATTATAAAAAAAACACGACTTCCACTCACTAAAAACTGAATTTTTATATTTTAGATTGGTCAAGCCTGGGACCTTTAAGAGCTGGACTGTGTTCATGTGGGTGTTCCCAAGCTTGACTGTGAAACAACACGTGTGGAAACAACAGCCAGATTTGTGCTTTTGCAAGCATTACTCAGGGGTTTCCAGATATATTATGCTGTTTTAAATTCAATCATACCAAAACAGAGCACAGTGTAAGCATCTTAGATGAAGACTGCGCTCAACACGAGATGATGGATATGTGGTTTTATTGTGCTGATGTCACCATTTTGTGCCTCCAGTTTGACAGCCTTCAGTTGTTGGAGTAGACTTTATTAGCTGACTACTGGCACTTCCAGCATGGTGAAAGCGTGGTCCAGTTTAACATAAGTCACTAGTGCGGCTCCAGCACCAGAATCCTGTCTGTGGAAAAGGGCTATTAGAGTCCTGATCTCAAATCCTCAAACCCACTGAAATGATGCGGTGAGTTAAAGTGGCCTTTTAAAAAACAGCTTTTTGTAGATCAGTGGTCTCCAACCCTGGTCCTGGAGATCAGCCTTCCTGAGAAGATTCCAACCGCAATCTGCAGCAAATGCTCTGGTTAATGAACTTCTTCAGAGGTCCCTGATTGGCTGGAGTGTTAATTAAGGGGGTGGGGCAGAAGGTGAGATGGAAGTTGAAGCGAAACACAGCAGGAGACAAGATCTCCAGGAGAAGGGATGGAGACCATAGAGGGTCTGGAGTGACCCCTGCACATTTGAGTGTCTGACTTCACCTCAAGAACAGCCAGGAAACTGATTAGTACATTGATCACTGACTAGGACAACTGACCAGCTGTGTTGTGAGCAGGGAAGACACTAAACTGTAAAGGATGGAGGTTCCTCCAGGACCAATGGTGTGGAGAAATGGGTTAAAATACCTGCTACACTCTGAGCACAACAAATCATCAGCACCTTTAGAAGCAGAGGAGGCTCCAATAAGTACTGAATGAGTGTCCACATAATTTTCTTCAATTATGTTTATGACATTGTTAAAAGGTTGTGGTGTTTGCTAAAAAGACTGTGACTCATGACTCATGATTACATTTTGGGAGGTGTTCGATGTATCATTTCATAAAATTTGGTATAATAGGAGTCTGCTAATTTGTTCATCTTAACACTGCAGCGCTTCAGGAAAAGTGAGGCCAAGGTAGACACCATACAATCATTTTTTAGGAGAGCGCTGCCCAAGGAGACTGAGGGAATATTGTCATCATGGTGAGTTTCTCCTCATTAGGGCTTCTTTAACAGAGTTTTATCTGTGGTGACGTTCTGTACCCCGCTGTCAGATATAGCATAGCTTCGGTCGAGCGCCGCAGACTTTCGGATGAAGTTAATCCATGTTACGCAACCAACTCCTGCATCTCTGAGCCTACATTCACGCCATTGTACCCACACACAGAATATGGGGAGATACACACACACACACACACACACACACACACACACACACATGCACAATTCAGAACTCGTTGACAGCAGGGCAGCAGGGTGAAAGTGCTTACGTATCTTTCTTTCTAGAGAAGGACTCCACAGCGGTCTGTACACTGGGCAACAAAAACAGGAGAGACAGTGAGCGAGGCTGGCGGAGGAGGACACCGAGAGAGTCAGGCAAGTCTCAGGCTTCAAAACGAGAGGTTTAACTTTCAGCGATTTACTACTGACCAAAAATAACAAATCAAGTCAGATAAGTAATCCCTGTAGACCAGTGAGCAAACTGGGGCCTGCAGTCCATGGCTTACATAACGGGTCCAAAACTGCAGCTTTATTAGACCATTTTTACTGATACTTTATTATTTTCTTTTTTCACCATTTTACAGTTATATGTAGCCTACCTTGAGCATCAGCTGTCTCAAACAAGTAAACCCTGTTGTCTTTTCTTATTAATTGAATTAATTTCCACTGGAGTATAAAAATGAGGTGACACAAAGCCCACAAAGACCTCTTATATTGCTGCTTTTTTTAAGGACTCATATGTCACCGACCTTGAGCCTCAACTTGGTTTAGACAGTAAACAAATAAGTCATGTTTTCTTCTTTACTCAGTTCAGTTCATTGTTGTATGTAGAGACCTTCTTTTTTTTTTTTACAGTGCCCTCCAAAATTACTGGCACCCTTACTAAAGATGACTGAAAAGGCTTTAAAAAAATTATTATTATTATTAAAGTTATTATTATCAGTAATTATTATTATATTGAAAATGAAAAAAATGTTACCTTTAAGTTAGATCTGAGAATAAAGCAATTATTGAAAGTAGTGAAAAATAACATTTTTAAATCAAGTCAAATATGTCACAGTTACCGGCACCCAAAGAAATCTGAGTTAAGGAAATGTAAGTGAAGTACGATCCCACACATTTTAACACATTTTAAGTCGGACTAAGTGTTTAAAAAGTTTTAAGCAGATTTCTGTTTCACTGGGGTATAAATATAAGGTGACATCCATCCATCACCAATGAAATGATTCAAGAGCATCCCACTGCAACATGGCAAAAGTGTGTTGACTTGTACAAATGGATACAAGGAAACAGCTGCTCGACTTCAAATGCCCCGATCAACAGTTCAGGCAATCATTATGACGTTTGTGAAGTTCAAAACTATCCTCAACCCTCCTGTAAGAGGATACAAGGCTGTTTCATCAGTAAGGAGGAAGAAGAAGTAGAAAACTCTCCAAAGACCACAGGTTTGGAATTGCAGAGTTTGGTAGCATCTTGGGGTCACTGTGTCTCCAAATCCACAATAAGACGTCACCTCTGTGCCGAACGTCTGGAAAGGATGCCCAAAAGGAGCCTGTTCTGTCTTTCCACCACAAGCAGAAGCATTTGGAGTTTGCCAGACGCTACTGCAGTTTTAACTGGGACAACCAAACAAAAGCTGAGCTCTAAGACTCCAAACTACTCCAAAAGGTGAGTCTGGTGTAGAAGTAAAGATGATTATAGAGGCCTCTAATACCAAATGTGAAATATGGTGGAGGACCTGCGATGCTGTCGAGGTGTTTCTCCTCCAGAGGCCCTGGCAGAGTTGTTCATGGCTTTATGGATTCCAGGGATTAGCAGGAGATTTTACATCAAAACCTGCCTGCCTTGGCCAAGAGGATAAAACCTGTTTGTGGCTGGATCTTCCAGCAGGACAGTGATCCAAAGCACACATCAAAATCAACTAAAATGGGGTTAAATTAACACAAAATCAACTGGCTGTTCCAGCCCCCTGACCTGAATCCAGGATGAAACCTGTAGGTTGAGCTCAAGAAGAACACAAGAGAAAAAACAGGACCCGGAGAGGTTCTGCACTGAGGAATATTGGAAGAACCCTCCTTCTGTGTTCTCAAGTCTTATAAAACATGAGGAACGGTGGATAATCCATTCTAATGTGTTCTTAAGTCTAATAAAACATTAAGGGAAGATTCATTGCTTCTCTGCTGGCAAAAGGGGGTCGTGCAAAATACTTCAGTGGTACCAATAATTATAACCATAAAATGTATTTTGTGATCTCATGTAACTTTATCCCTCCGTTAAATGGCTCATCTGGGATCGATATGTTCTGTTATCTGCGGAATAAAGACATTTGATAAACATTTTTCACTCATTAAAAAGGGTGCTGATCAGTCTGGAGGGCACTGATTAAGTATTGGAGCCTAAGAGAGTTCTAGCAAAGCTTCAGACTGCACTCAGTTCTCATGCAAGTTAAGGGGGGGTCTGCTATTACAAAACCACTGTGACATCTGTGTCTGCCTGTTTAGGGTGGGAAACGTCTTCAACTGAAGTGGAATTGGATCAGATCAGACCTCAGGCGAATGAAGAGTCCAGTGAGAGCCTGTGTTTTCCAGCTACCAGCTGGATGAGAGGTTGAGTGGGAGACCTACTGCCATATTCTGTTTAATTGATGAAATATTAATGAAAATTATTTAGGGACCAAAAAAACTTAATTTCCTCTCTGATCGTTTCCACTTCTGTTGTAATAAAGGTCATACCTTTCGTTGTCACTTTCATCACTGGACTCCACCTCCTCCAGGGCGGCCTGCAGATCGGCGATACGCCGGATTGATGTTTCCAGATCGGCCTGCAGGGTCTGGCGCACTGCGCTCAGCTCTTCCACTTGCATTTCCTGGCCAAAGATAAGACCAGATCAGGTCTCCAGATAATGAGAGACATCCATAAATGCAAAGTGAGCCAGGGCAAAAAAAAAACAACAAAAAAACAAAGAGGAAAAAAGTTTTATTAAAGAGAGAAACAAAACCGAATGACAATGCAGGAAATCAGTTCATGGAAAATGAAGAAAATCTGGAAATGATGTATGTATATATATATATATATATATAGTACAATATACAATAATGCATAAGTAGACCTTTCCTATATATACTAAACTGGAGAGAACATAAAATTGATGCATTTAAAGTGGCAGTCTTTTCCAGTTTGTATATCACTTTTGATACTATATATATACATGCATGTACATTATGTATTGCATATAATGTATGATTTGAAAAATGTCTAATTAATAAATCAGTACACTATAAATATGTATATAAAGTGTCTCTGTGGATCTTCACATTTATGTTATTTTTTTCTTTTCATGATCTCAGTGTTTGGTCTAATGATGATATGAAAAACAGCGCATAAACAGCATGTAGACCAGTTTATTGAATGAGCCTTGCTTACGGTTTCACCTGATCACTGTAATTACAGTAGGAGAGCGCAGGCAGCGATTGATTTAATAATTCATCTTGCCATTTTCTTTGTTTGGCCTCCAGACCCGGCTCTCCTCTATTGGCCAGCCGCCGTCTGCCAGTGATTAATTCCTATTGTCTCCTCAAGGTTATTGATACAACAAATCCCATTCCACTCCTCTCATCTCCATGACAACCGCATCTCCAGTGTCCCCTCCCTTTCACCACCAATAACCTGGAGTGCCTCAGAGCGCGTGTGTGTGTGTGCCTGTGTGTGTGCGTGTGTGTGTGTACAGAAGTGTTTTCAGTGTATTAGTGCTCAGAAGAAATGCCTCCCACTGTTTGTGAATGCGGAGAGCATCCGTACTGGTGTCTCTAATTCTAACAACACTGGATCTCCTTCCACCGTCGACGCAGAGGTCAAATTATATTACACACTCGCAGGTGTCTGAGCACCCCGTCCTCGTGTTAAATTATGAATGTTTACAGTTCCTCTCAAGGCTTTCGATATTTCTCTCCCTGCAGTAACGTGCTGGGCTCTCTGGAGGAGGTGAAGCGAAGGAGTGACAGCAGGGTGACAGTTCAAAGTGAAGTATGTATATATATGTATAATGAAAGCATATTGATGATTTGTTAACTATACACAAGTAAATATTATGTATGGAGGGGGCGACGGGTGCCCGGGGGGAGTGTGTGGGGACGGTACCTTGCTCAAGGGTACCTCAGTGATGACAGTAGCTGTGCTGGGATTTGAATGCACGACGCCCAGCGCCCTAACCACTAGGCCACCAGCCGCCCCAAACTGGATTAATTATAAATATGTATTATGTATTTATTGTAAATTATTTATATAACAAACAAATACATGTATAATATATATTACATAAATATATTTATATTTATATTTATTTTATATAATATACTTATACTTATATGCATGCATGTATATATATATATATATATATATATGAATCACATGGGAATGCATAGTATATAGTACATGTATATCCCTTTAATCTTTCATAAAAACTGAGTGCACATCAAAAACACACTCTGATTCCTCTGTCCCGACTCTTCCGGCTTGCACTACAGATCCTCTCCTCCTGAATCAGTTCCTTTTAAAACACATTTAGAAGTGACTTCCATTTGCAGCACAGGCAGCTCTTCCCCCCTTAACCTTTCAGGCCCTTTCTGACTGTGACTGTCCAGCAACGAAGGGCGTGTATTTTGTGTTGTTTTACAACGTGATAAACAGTTTAATCATCTTTTCTTTAGTACTTTCAGTTCTTGGACTACATTAACACTACACTGCCCTGCAGTACTGTGCAAGACTCTTGAGCCACCCTCATTTCTTCCTGTGAAGATGCCTGAGTCACACGTGAAAGCACTTTAAATGATCAAATGTCAATAAAAATACAAAATTGATGATTAGAGGTTGATTTAAAGGCATGACAAGTTTGGTCTTGAATAGGGAAGTATAGTGATGCTGAAACCGGAAGCTCAGAGCCTCAGAGCTTCATGTTTAGACCGGTCTACTGATAGGAATGATATTATGTTTAATTATAAATTGTAAATGAAATGTTCAAGGGTTGTATGTTTAGAACAAGTGTTTGAATGCTGCTTTGGGAACACCAAAGAATCTCCAAAGCCTGTCAAATGAACGAATGTCAGGCCACACCGTTCAACCCGTCTCACTGTCCGTCCGTCTTCCTTCAGAACATTAGTCCAAGGTCAAATGTGTAAATGTGTGAAGTGTCCATTTGTCATACGTGAACACGCCACAGCACACAGTGTGAACAGCACAAAATTCTTCTCTGCATTAAATCCATTCACCAAGTGAAGCAGCGGGCAGCCAGGAACACGGCGCCCGGGGAGCAGAGTGTGGGGACGGTACCTTACTCAAGGGTACCTCAGAGGTGCCACTAGCTCTTGCTCAGTTATTTTATTATTTTATATTATTATTTAAAATTTGGTGAGGATCCAAGAGGATAATGAAGCTGAAATGGGACATTTTTTTATTTGGTTTAATTTACTTTGGATTGCCAGATGATGATTTGTGTTTTTGGTCACTGAGGTTAAAGGTCAGTGTCAGGTTAAAGGTAGTTGTAGTTCACGGTAGTTGTAGCTTTACTGACATTTACTATTATGTAAGTCAATGGAATGTCCCCACAAATATAGTAGTACCAGTGTGTGTGTGTGTGTGTGTGTGTGTGTGTGTGTATGTGTGTGTGTGTGTGTGTGTGGATTTATATCATTTTCCAGTCATTATGAGAATGTTTAGTCCTCATAATGACAGGGATACTGGAAAATCTGTAGAAGTGAGGACATTTTTTGTAGAAAAACTAAAACAACAGGAAGGGCCTTTTGGTTACTGAGGTTAATGATCAGGGTCAGGTTTAGGTGTAGGTATCGTTTGACTGACATACACTATTAAACAAGACAATGAAATAGTGTCCACACAAATGTAGTAATACCAGTGTGTGTGTGTGTGTGTGTGTGTGTGTGTGTGTGTGTTAATTACCAGCTCCATGCGGCGATGCTTGCTCTCTTGCTCTCTAAGGCTCAGATCTTCCATCTCCAGCTTCATGTCTGCCAGTCTCTGCTGGTAGTAGCGGGCGTTCTCCCTCTCTCTGGCCTCCGCCTGGGCCGACTGCTCCAGCTCCTCACCCAGCCTCACCACACTGTCTCTCAGACGCAGCACCAACACCTACACACACACACACACGCACACACACACACACACACACACACACGCACACAAGCACATCAGCAGGAAAGGGATATGCAATACACGTGATACTCGAGCCCTCATTCAGCTCAGCACAACTGACCGAGCTTTAAGACTCCTTTAAAGTTTGGGGTCGGTTTGCCCCCATTCAGCATTTAATTATCTCTAAATCCACAACTGACATTTTTTCCTTCATATTAAATGACTTTTCCTAACTGAATAGGGCCAAACTACGTAAACACAAAAATGAACATCATGATGTGTTTTCTACACATTGTGTACGTCGGTTTTCTTTGGGCTCAGTTTGACTCCAGACTGTTTTATCTGTTTATAAAACATATAACAAATATCAACATCTTACACACATTTGTTTTGGTCGTTTTGGATGATATTGAGGACACTGTCATATGCAGTTTTATAATCTTCAAGAAAACTTCCCTCTGTTTTCCCATCTGAACATGATCAGAACTGTAGGAGTGTGAGAACCACTGATGGTAACATGACGGGGGGGGGGTGGGGGGGGGCGTGTTTTCCACCAGAACCGTGGGAGTTTCATTACATGTATGTTTTATTCAAAGCTCTATTTAAGTTGTCAAAAAAGAAACAAAGTACTGGCACAAAAACTTGGGCAGAAACCTTAATTTCAACCATTTTCTGGAGGTTTTAATTCTGAGTCAAACTGATCCCAAGCATAAAGGATATTAGAAAATTTGAACAGAACATGAGGCTGAAACAGCTGAGGGAAGCAACGGAAACCGTAAAACTGCGCAGTGCAGACTAACCGGGCCGGGGAAGCAGTGATCTGGATGACACCGAGTTAAAGGGCATCACTTTATTCACGTTATTGGGCGTAAACTCCACGAGCCATCTGTCGAAGCATCTAATCATGCTAATATGCACCTCACAGAAAAAGAATCCTGAGCCCCAACCTCCCCCAAACATGTCCTGCAGGAACAGCTCTGCGAGCTTTATATTTTATTCATAAATATTTGACTTGAGGCAGTTGTTTTTGAACTGTTTCTACAGGCTGGTTTTTAGAGCTGGTTTCTCTCTCTGTGGGATAGTGGCCTTAAAATACCCTTAAAATGATGTTTACTGGTTGGTTCTACACAAAGAGCTGAAAGGGTCTGTTGAATTCTGGGCACTCGATCGGATGGTGTCGGACTGATTGCAGGTTTTTATTGGTTATAAACAGCAATTAAGTCATAAGTGGTGAGATTATAATTACCAGGAGGTAAAGTAATCCCATTACAGTAGACCACTCTCAAGCCAGCAGCGTGTGAAAATCCCATGAACGCCACTGTGTTGTACACATTTGTGCCAGTGCAACATAAAATAACATGCCATTAGGACACTGGTGTCACTGCTGCACTCAATCTGGTCTACAGTACTGTGCAAAAGTCATTTCTTTATATTTTGCTTTGAATCACCTTGTTGGTGCAAATATACTATTTTCTGCCTGTCAAACTGTCTTATATTTGGAATACTGAATAGATTAAATGAAAGAAAAGTGAACAAAGGTTTTACTGTGACAGACTGAAAGGGAGCCTAGATAAAGGAGTTCCAACCACTCAGCATTCAGCACCACCAGTATACTGATCACCGCCTGATCATCTGG
>JBBPCZ010000037.1:11429214-11439779 GCA_037974445.1 Brycinus macrolepidotus | reverse complement strand
ATCAGTATACTGGTGGTGCTGAATGCTGAGTGGTTGGAACTCCTTTATCTAGTCTCCTTGTGTCTTTAGGCACTTTGTAGCCTGTCACAGTAAAACATTTGTTCCTGTTTCTTTCATTTAGTCTATTCAGTATGACAAAGATAAGACAGTTTGACAGAAAATACTATTTTTGCACCAACAAGGTGATTCAGAGCAAAATATTAAGAAACGAGGGGTGACTCAAGATCTTTGCAAAGTACTGTACTTCAGATTCTGCCACTTTCTGCATTAAGGTTACTTTGGGTCAACGTGTGCCAAACACTGAGAATATGAAAGGAGAAGGAGAACTTCGGGACATTTATACTGTACAGACTTACCAAGAGTAAAGCCATTTTTATGAGTGTACCACACAGTACCAGCTTCATACCACACATCCCTCTGGAGAAAGAATGAGAGAGAGAGAGAGAAACAGAGAGAGAGAGAATCAGTAGAGAGACAGAGAGAGAGAGAGAGAGAGAGAGAGAGAGAGAGAGAGAGAGAGAGAGACAGGAAGAGAGACAGAGAGACAGAGTGTGAAGTAAAAAGATTATGTCCATGGAGGACAAAGTTCAGCATATTTGGATGCATATCTACTGCTTATTTGCTGAATTTACCTTATACCTTACCTATATAAACAAACAAACAAACAAACAAACAAACAAATAAATAAATAATTTTGTCTTCTCTTTCTCTCATTCTGAATGAACTTTATTCAGATGAGATAAGATGCAACCAGTCAGATTGTTGATGAGTGGCACAATAACTTAGATATACAACTTCAATAGTGCACAGCTTCTGCAGATTAGGAAAGTACACACATAAAACATAAAATAAAAGTACAAACTCCACATCTGGGAATCTTCCCGCTTGGCCCCTGCCCTCCGCACTTGTGTGTTTTCTCTGCTCTTCCAAAACCCACTTTAACTCAGGAGGGGCTCATTAATTAGCTGATTAGCTGGAACAAGTGTGTTAGATAGTGATGGACTGGTGATCTGTCCAGTGTGCTTCTCCACCTTTAGCCAGGTGTGTGCTGGAATGTGTACTTGTCGTAACCACCCTCCCCCTCACACTGGTTAGGACAAGTGGCTCAGAGAATTGATGGATGAATGAATGAAAGTGTGTTAAAAAAAAGGGAAAAAACAAAATACGCAGGGCATTTGTACTCCAGGAGCATTAGTTTCAAACTGTGAGACCAAACACAACTCACCACAGGCTTCTTCGGCTTCTCTGTCATGGTGTTATCAGCGAGCTGTCCCTCTGGCTCCTGCCTCACATCTTTGACCTCCTTCTCTTTGACTCCTTTCACCTCCTGTTGAGTCTTTAGATACTCTTTCGGCTTCTCTTTCTGTGCTGGCGCCTCTGGAGACTTTCCTGGGATGGAGCCACTTGGTTCGTCTGAAAGCTCCTGTTTCTGGCCGCTGACCTCCAGACTGGTGGCTTTGGAGTCGTCTTTCTGGTCCTTTGTGTCTGGAGTGAGGATCCTCCTCGGGGAGGAGGTTTTCCTCTCGGCCAGCACTGCATGGCGGCCACGCTCCCCGTTGACCAACTGCTCGGCTCGAAGGGCCATCTCTGCCTCCAGGATGGGCGGGGTCTGATCTGGAAGCAGGAACTGCTGCACCAGGTTTTCACTCAGTTTACTGGGCTGTGGAGTCGGGTCAAAAGGGGAACAGCAATTAAAGATGTGTTTACGACAACAAGACACCAGAAAACCAGACACCTCAAGGGGCCTTAATTAAAAAGTTCCCTTTAGAAACTAAGTAATGTAAGGCAATGTCTATTTTTGTAAATATTTTCAAAGATTTGGAAAAACTAGGTGTGGGGGGGGGGGGGGCTAGAAATAGACTACTCTAGATCTTATGAGAAAGGGGTTCTTCCTCAATTAACATTCTCCATCACACATTCGTGGGATTACCAGCACATTAGACGCGTTAGACAGGCTCCCAGCAAACAGCTTCTACTGCTCTGAGTTGCTTATAAAGGCGCTGTTAAATTAATCTGGACTCGAATCAAGTGTATTTTATGAGGTACAACTCATAATACATGATACTTCATGAATATGTCCATTGCTCTGAGCTGTGACTGATCAAACTATCAAACTGGCCGATCGGTGGATGTATTTCACGAGTGATAATCGTATAATTATCGTCGCTGTTCCAAAGAGAACCTGAACATGGCCTGGGCTCCTGTGTACCTACATGGCATGGAGTGTTGTGTGTTTAGTGCTTTAAACTGACTTACAATTCAGCAGCTACTGTAAATTTTTTGGTAACTACTATGAATCTAATATGTACTTAACATTATGGGGTTGTTAGATTGAAGGCCCCTATGGTTTACTTTCCATACAAATTTGGTCATTTTTGGCTAAACGGTTGTTGAGCTGTTGCGCAAAAAGTGCTTAGTGCCACGCTCACCTAGGGGGACAAATCTCTTATTTCATATCAGACATGTCGGGCTACAAGCTCACCAAACTCCATGAGGACTGATGAAGTCTAAGTATATGAAATCATTAATTAAACCTGTTTTCTGACAGCGCCGTTGATGCCGGAAACAATCCGGAAGGTGCCGGAAGTGGACGCTTGTTGCTCCAGCACAGACAACACCTCAAACTGTGAAGACACTTCACAGCTGCTCACCGCCTTCTCGTCCTTGAGTTCTGGTTCTTTCTGCCGCGTCTCCTTTTCTGTCTCTCTCACCAGCTGCTTGAGGAATCCTCCAGGTACGGCAGACAGGGGCGGGGGAGGCTGAGCGGCAGCTGCTGGCTTCTTCTCCTCCTTGATCTGCAGGCGGCCAGGAATAAAGGGAGCGCCCGTCACACACAGAACATCGCTCCTGACTGACAAACACGATCACCTGCATGAAGACACGACACCGTCGCGCTCTCCAGCAGGCCACTTTAGAACTGCTCTCCCACACTCTGACATGCTGAATACTACAGTACTACACATGATCCTCAGCTCCTTTTTTACTCCGGGTATCCGCTCACACTCAGAGGTCTCTGGAAAGGTGTTTACTAGAGGTGTTTCAGTGCCCTTAAGAGAAGGGAGGGCAGCAGACCCAGTGAAGAGTTTAAAAGAAGTTGGTCTCCTGAAGAGGAGCCAGAGGGTACAGTGCAGACTGCCATGCTAGCTGAGGTGGGTCTGGTCTACCAGTGACCTAGAGAACTGAGGCCTGGTCCACACGGACATGGGTAATTTTTTTAAATGGGTGTTTTCCTCTTTTATAAATAAAAAACCCCTTCCACGCAAACACTGTTTTAAAAAAAAAAAAAGACTTAAAAACTCAAAAATAAATGATGTCAAGAGCATGCTAGATCAACAGAGGTCGATGTAACCCTAACCATTAAGTCAAGTTGGTCAAACAGAAGCTAACAAGGGTCTCCAAAACTGGGCAGCAGGGTCTGTGTCTGCATCCCAGTAGTTGATAAAATATTCTCTCTTGTCCTCCTCCCTGATTCTGACTGAACTGGATCCAGTGGATCCACATGCTGGTCAGATCTGATACATTGGGTGAATCAGAATGGAGGATTCATTCCACTATTGGGACGCAGCCCAAGTTGGTGGGGGGTGCTGAGTTTGGCTTTGACCTCCGTGACCTCTCGGTTCCTCAGTGCAGTGGGAGAGGAACTGGAGATGTGTGGAAACACCTAAAAAGCCTTATTTTGGCTCCGCCCACCATTGCACAGGATTGCCCAATGTAAACAAAGGAGATGACAGACATACTCCTGCATTACAGGAGAAAAACTGTTCTTCTGTCTCCATGGCAATACTGAAAATGTCCTGAACATCCTGAACATCCTGAACACCCAAATGGTCAATTTTTAGTGGATGTAAGGACAGAACACACAGAAAAAGCTACGTTTTTAAAAAACACCCTTGTACATGTGGTTGAGGCCTGAGACCAGTTCAGATAATTCAGTCTCCTAAGATGTATAAAGTGCAGGAACGAGTTGACACTACTGAGAGCTACTGGAGTGGACACTGCGGCCTGTGTGACTCCTGCAGACCTCCAGAAGAAGTGTCCATTCATTCAGACTGAAAGCTGCAGCTTGAGCAGAACCGCTCTAAATAAAAGCCATTTTTTAACCCTGACATGAATAATTGATGGCTTTTTTAATGTTTATGGATTTCTTGTGATGTGCTTTGCAGGATTTACCCTGAGGGGTTCATGCAGACATAAATTCACACATGCAAAACCGGCTGGAAGTCACAGTTAGACACGAGACAAGACCTTCACTGAAGACTGGGGTTCAGTGTGGTTGGTTAGTGTAGAGGATAACTTTGCTGTCTTCCAAGCAGGAGAGTGTGTTGGATTCCTAGACATGGGCAACATACTGTACTACACCAGTAAGAGTCCTTGGGCTCCAAACATTACATTCACCTACAGCTGTAATACACAAACTTTGTAAGTCACTTCTGTTAAATGATGCAAATGTTCATAAGGCTTCACAACGCCTACATAAACCACCACCCCAACTGACATAAACCTTCATAAAGGGGAATGAGGTGAATGAGACTGAGTTGCTGATTGATGTAAGTTTAACACTATAAACAATGCAGATACATTAAATATCATAATTAATGGAGTGCTTCGTCTCTATAATGTATGTCGTCACACTTTTGCATTGCGATATCATCACATTTTGGTGCTTATTAGACAGTTACACCCCTAATACATATATACAGTAAACCGCATGTACACATTTATACAGAATCTTTCTGAAATGCATCTTCACTGCACACATCATAGGAGATTCTCCATGCTGTTAATTCTGTTACTGCGGAAGCTAACAGACTCCAGAGCTGGTCTCCAGAGAGATTCAGCTGTCTGAACAGAGTTCAATCTCACAGCCATCTGAGGCTGAGAGTCCAAGACAGCATAACTGGTCTCCCCTGATCATGGACAGCTGAACCTCTCTGGAGCCCAGCATCCGATTGGGCCTTCACTCCAGACAGTGGTATAACAGACTGGTCTGGATCAAAATTCACACTTTTCTATTTCGTTGTGAGCCTTCTGAACATCTAAATAATGTTAGTTCATCTTTTACACTCCAGGCATCGTTTTCATGCAGCCCGACACCTTCCTTCTGCTCCCAGAGCTTTAAGCGTGAGGACAGCGCCATGGTGGACAGTGGGACAAGGGTGCAGAGCCACACACACACACAATTCAGTCAGGTGTGTTGGTCAGGCGTGGCGAGGAGGAGCAGAGCGGAGACAGTGACACTGTGGGCCTGCCAGGGGGAGAGAGAGTGAGACACACAGACAGACAGACAAACAGACAGACAGATCAATCATGGGAATGGGAATGAAAATCTCCACTCACATATTAGGTCATATTAGGGCTGTTATTTATTAAAAACGATATATTTTAAACATTTGCTTCGTGTTGAATCAACAATGATTAATTTATAAATGAAAAAACCTGATGAGTGCAACATTTATACATTTTTATTGCTATTTAGCTTTTGATTATATTTTGAATGTCTTTTTAAAGGTTTCTGGAATCTTAAAGTATTCCAAAATATTTTGCATGGTTTATTATTGTTCATTCCACTTATTCATTTTTTATCAGTGGACTTGATTTCTAATTTAACAGCAGTGTTAATTCCAAATCAAACCCTCTTGGGAATTCTACAGGGTGTTGAGGGGTCACTGGGCAGCACGGGGTCCCGGTGGTCCCTCTCAGACCTGTTACTCCGCTCTGTTTATGAGTCTGGACAGGTGAATAAGATATGCAGGGCCATCAGATAATCAGGTGATGCAACACCTTACAGTCTCGATCACCAGACGAGTTTCTGAACGAAGGCCGATCTGTAACACGAGGCCGACTCGGCAGAACAGAGGCTCGGCCACTTTCAGGACACTGTAACCGCGGAGACGACTGAAGGTGTTTTGGGGCCTGAAGCCACATGACATGACCAAAATGTTCTGGGAAAATTCAGTGGCCTGTGGGAGTCAAATTCTGCATCTTGAATAATTAAGACATAAAAAACAATAAAATAATAAAATCTAGGGCAGTTGCTAAGCTGATTCCTATTAGAAGGACCTGGAAACAGTTATTTCACCTTCAGCTTGTGCAGCAGCGGGATTTGTAACTGGTTCTAGGAAAAGGACCCGTATTTCTCCTGTGCTGGCTTCTCGCCACCAGTCACCAGGGAGACTTAGAACAGATTAAAAAAATTTGTTTTTTGTTTTTAAAGCTCCACAATATATTTGTGACCTCCTTCATCTCTTACTCTGCACCAGGATCTCTCAGGTCCTCCAGTAAACTGCTCTTCATGGTCCCAAGATCACAAATGAAGTTTTGGGGCTTTCTCCATCACAGACCTCAGGCTTTGGAACTACCTGCCTCTTCATGTCAGGTCTCCCTCCCGGCAGCCAGGAACACAGCGGCCAGGGAGCAGTGTGTGGGGGACAGTACGTTGCTCAAGGGTACCTCAGAGGTGCCACTAGCAGTCCTGGGATTTGAACCAATGACCTTCTGATCACAGGGGCAAGTCTCTAACCACTAGACCACATGCCTGTTCTCATTTTTTAATTTTTAATTAAGATTGTGCATTATGAATAAATAGACTTGACTTGGAAAAAAAAACTTAGGCATCAAACTGATACAATTAGAGGAATATTCATCAGTTTTAATTGGGTCAGTATGTATTACAGTTTCGATGCAGCTGCAGGATTCAATTAGAGCCGCAATTCTTCAGGACAGCCTTCGTTTCAGTATCAGATCTGATGCCTTTTTTCATTTTTAAGTCATTTTTCATTTTTATTGAATCTTATTGAACGTTGAACTATGTATTTGTGCATATCGTGTTAGGTGTGTGATTGTACTTGTACACCTGTTTTATTATTTTTTTTTATAGTTCTTTTATATGTTTAGTATTTATTCTGTGCAGCGCTTTGATAAACACCCAGTGCTTTTAAATGTGCTTCATAAATAAACGGACACTGATGTTTATATCAGTCAAAAACAAGGTCAAGCTGTAAAAAAGACTTGATGGTGAAGAAAATCAGCATCAAATGCGCTCCATGGTGTCCCATCTCCTGTAAACAGGACAATAAATCTTACAAAACATAAACAACAGAGCCTTTAAAGATGACGTGCACCGAATATTATATCTCAATAAGCAGAACTGGGCTCAATTTTCTTGGCTTGAGGCAAATCAACATAAATAAAAGACGCAGAAAATGCATTTACTGTAAGGTAACCAAATGTAGGGGGCAGCACTGAGTAATATTTGTTTATTAGCTATGTAGCTGACGCCAGTGTTTTCAGCACACCGCTGATTCTCACTGAATGTTTTTCGCTTCAGTTTTCAGTGTCAAAAAAAAAAAAAAAAAGCTACGCACAGATTATTGTTAGATTATTGTGCCATACATGTTACCATGGCAACCACTGCCAGCGTCTGACACATGAAAACAGACATTTGTGATTGTCCACCAGTATTGTGCACCTACAAGGCAGGTGAACCTCATAAAGCAGACAGTCCGTGATTCAGTGGAGTGGATAACGTGGTTGTCGTCTATTTTATCATTATAAACACATCATATAAAGCTCAGAGGTCACATGTGGGTACGCTGGTTCATCTGGAGAGTAAATAAAATGTGTAGGTGAGCTGTAGACATCATCTCCCACGTGCTCTTCCTCATCCAAGGGCAACTGCTGTTTAAAGCTCCGGCGGAGAGTGTTGATTTTGTTGTTGTGGACTGGAGACTCTCAGCTATTCTTCCAACAAAATCTACCTCTATTGACTCTTAACTGTACCAACTCTGTTAGCTGTAGATGACCAATCTATCAAGTTTGTTCATGAAGGCCTTCTTTTGTCAGTTATCTCCATAAAGACTCTTTTTTCTTTCTCTCCGAGTCGACCACAGGAGGATGGGTTCCTCTTTTGAGTCTTGGTTCCTCCTGAGGTTTCTTCCTCCAGCTCAGGGAGTTTTTCCTGGCCTCTGTCGCCTTTGGCTTGCTCACTAGGGGCTCGGAGCTGGACTCTGTAAAGCTGCTTTTTGACAACTTTGGTTGTAAAAAGGGCTATATAAATAAAATTGAATTGAATTGAATTGAATCTCCACTGGTTCCAACCATCAGCATTGAGCACCATTTTAGAAAATCAGTGGATTTTATACCATAAAACCTGGCAAGTTTTGGGTCTGTTCTTGATCAAATTTTCAGTTCAGCCATTAGTAGATAAAGATACATCAGTGTGAAATAAAGACAGTGTATGATTCTATTCATAGTTCAGCAGAAAACACATGAACAGCTTTTTAAGAACTTTAAATTTCAGTCTCAGTTGCGACCAGAAGAATTAAATGGGTTTTAATATTGTAAAGATATGAGTCCAGCACAGTTTAGGGCTTTCCTCTTCTCAGCTCATCTTCCACAAGATCATCAAACTGACTTCCTGTCCCTCAACTCCCCACCAACCACGATAAACAGCACCTTCTTACTGCAGCGAAACAGGCTGGACAGATAAACCTGACAAAAACTCAAAAAATGACTTTCTGCAAAAACAGCTAATTAAAAACAATAAAAAACATAAACCGACAGAACCGACTGAGGTCGTCATGACCACGCTCTTATTTTTTTTTACCTTAAAGAACATAAAAATCACATCAGAGATTCAGGGGGCTGATGGACATCCGCTCACCCAGCGAATCCCAATCCGAAATCGGCCCATCCAGAGGGCCACCCGCTTAATGTATGAGGTCATATCGATATAAACAGGTTAACACTGTACGCCACTGTAGGTCATTCACCCATATCACTGTATGACAGAACCGGTCTCTCGTACCTCTAATACCGTCGGCCACGAGACGCCAGGAGGAAAGTTCACACTGGACTGGTGACGGCGTAACTGTCACAGGCCTCGTGTGACTTCCTAAATAAACAACTGCAGGGAGGTCTGAATCAAGAGCTCTAATTTAGAAACGAGTGTCATTTCTGTGAAATGGTGAACTTCAACATGAATTGGTGGTCTAATGTCTCCGTCTGCCTTTTACCTTCTCAGAGAAATACTGCAGGCATCGACGCGTATTTTGAGTCAACAGGCCTTTTTCGTTCTTTAACCCAGTACTAAGAAAAGCACTGTCCATGGTGGTCAAACCCTCTGCACAAGTTGGAAAAAGTTGTATTGTTTCTTTGTTTCTTAATATTAGGAAAGCCTTTCTTACTTTTTCACTCCCTCTGTTGGCATGGCGTCCACCTCCAGCTCAAACAAGCTGAAGGTACAGTAGAAGAGCATCTGCTGGTGTCTCCTTACAGCAAGGAGTAATTCTTAGCCAGATGCTGCAACCGCAGGGTCACCAGTGACATTAAAGTGGACAACAAAACAAAGTTGAGGGAACCGAGCCTTCTTGTGCTGCTCTCTGGTTTCAGCTGGACTCAGCTTGGAGATACGGAATGGCTCTGGAGCTACAGGGCCTACCTATGGCCTGTAGAAGACCAGCTGCCACGGAAGGCGTGCCCAACCTCAGGGCCTGGACAAAACAGCCCAACGTCAAACTCAAACTGCACCTCTGGACGAGAGAAGTTACAGGTCGACCTCAATGGAAATGGCTCGGATATCCACCCGGACCTGTCGTCTCTATAAATAAGCTTTAAAGGTCGCTGTAAAAAGTCTTGCTGAAACAAAAACTGGAAGTTCAGCTTGAAACAGAGGCACAGAACACATACCTTGTGATGGCGTCCTTCGCTGAGAAGAATAAAGTCCAAATGGAGTTTTATTTATTAGATATTTTGAGGCCAAGAGCAAGGAGCACAGTCTCACTGTCACTCAGACAGAGGCACAGCTAGTCTGAAATAGAGTGGCAGAGCCAGCCATCACACACACACACACACAGATAAGCAAGGCAGCTGAGTTAACACAAGACCCTGCTATAAATATCCATGTGGTTGGTGTGGACACTACCCTGTTTGGGAAATGCTGTGGGGGGAGCAGACAGAGCATGGCAGAAGAAAAGAGGGGCTCATAAACCTAAACGTTCATCTGCCGTTCACAGTAACACACAGTTTAGTGTTTCCTGCTCCACCATCTGAAACCAACAGCTCTTCTCTAATGAAACCAGGCTCTTCCACCTGTGAGGAGAGGTTTAAAGAGTTTAGGCCCAGAAGCTGAAGACCTCGTACTCAGCCGGTAGCCCAAACCCAACACAGCAAAACGAAAAACAGAACCAGAGCTCAGTATCTGAGCCTCGTGCTTCTGTGACAGACACACTCAGCTGTGAGGAGCAGGCTGGAGGAGGAGCTTCCTACAGAGCAGATCCCTCAGGAGGTGGGGGTGGGGGGATGGGAGAATGTGTGTGTGTGTGAGAGAGAGAGACAAGAATATGAGAGAGACAGAGAGAGAGAGAGAGAGAGAGAGAGAGATCTCATTTTCACCGATTGTGAATACTTGCAAACATCGCAAAGATGTTTTAGGACACTTGGAACCATTTGTACTGGTTTATTATTATTATTACCCCTACAACAGACTTCCTTGTATTTTTAATGTGGTCTTGAGGAACAGTTCTCCAGGCTTCCTGAAGGACTTTCAAAGACTCTCATTTTCAGTC
>JBBPCZ010000037.1:11314508-11336839 GCA_037974445.1 Brycinus macrolepidotus | reverse complement strand
CCTCTACATCACAGTGGGCTTCGAGGAGTCTTCTGGAACTGTTTCTGTTTTGCTGTTTGGCTAAAGTGCCAGGTTCAGCCGCTTAGGTCTACCTGGACAGGGTCTTTGACACTGAGGGACTACCAGGTTCAGCCGCTTAGGTCTACCTGAACCTGGCATTTCCTGGGCTTCCCTCCTCTACACCACGGTGGGCTTCAAGGAGTCTTCTGGAACTATTTCTGTTTTGCTGTTTGGCTGAAGTGGCGCTGTATTCAGCTCTTTGCTCTGAGACGGTTTCTGTTTAGTTGTTTTTTAGAAGCTACGCTGTGCGCAGCCCCTCCCTTGTATGTATTTCCCATGAAAACTGAAAATAAGATCTCACAAGTACCTCCCACAAGTGTTTACCTCGGCTAGTCTGTATATGACACCTATGGCAATTATAAGTTTAAAGTAGTGCATCCTGTTCCTGTTATTTTTGGCCTAAAGTGAAAATGAAAGATTTTTTTTAACTGAGAAACAGTAGTAAATTGGAATATTTTCCACTTACTCGGCTACATCCAGGATAGTCTCTATCCGAATTGCACCATCAAGATGCACGTGTAGCTCGACCTGCAGATTCAAACATATACAAATATTAAACCACAAAGTATGTTCACACACACCGATCAGCCACAATGTTAAAACCACTGAGAGGTGAAATGAATAACATTGCTTAAGTCAGTACAATTACATTTGTCAAGGGATGGGATATATTAGGCAGCAAGTGAACGGTCAGTTCTTGAAGTTGATATGTTGAAAGCAGGAAAAATGGGCGAGCATAAGGATCTGAGTGACATTAAATCAAATTGAGATGGCAAGACGACTGGGTCAGAGCATCTCCAAAACGGCAGGCCTTGTAGGGTGTTCCCAGTATGCAGTGGTCACTACCTACCAAAAGTGATCCAACTGGTGAACCAGGACCAGGGTCATGGGTCTACTGCCCAGAAAGCGCCTATATGGGCATAGGAGAATTAGAACTGGACTACTGAGGAATAGAAGAAGGCCTCGTCTGATAAGTCTTCTTGTTATTTACGTCATGTGGATAGCTGGATGTGTAGGATTTGCTTACATCGGGAAGTGATGGAACCAGGATGCACTATGGAAAGAATGTGAGCTGGCAGAGGCAGTGTGATTGCTGTTTGCGAATTGTTTGAGGAACATGGCAAAGTGTTGACTTGGCCTCCAAATCCCCCAGATCTCAATCTGATCAAGTAACTGTGGGATGTGCTGGAAAATCTAGTACAAATCCACGGACCCTTCCCTCACAATTTACGGGACATAAAAGACCTGCTGCTTACATCTTGGTGCCAAATAACACAGCACACCTTCAGAGGCAAGGCCTCAAGTGCATGCCTCAGCAGATCAGAGATGTTCTGCCAGCATGACGGGACCTACCCAATATTACGCAGGTACGTTTTCACCCATGTTATGGTTTTAAATCAGGTTATCATTACATCTAAGTGAAGACAGGGCTTCAGCACAACAGGGAGACCTTATTATCTGACCTTTAAGGTCCGAATTTGACCCCTAGATGTGCACAGATGCACGTACAAGTCATGGCACCAAGCACTGCATTTTCTTGCACAGCTTTCGTGTGCATGTAGAATGAGGAATGTGTAACTGGGTGCAGCCCAGAGTGCTGAAAAGGCCATGGATGCCACAGGGGTAAAGGAGAACTGAGATGAGCTGTTGTGCCGACTCAGATAGTCTAGCAACTTATGCAGACATATGAACATGCTACTTCTTGACCACAGCTTCCCTTCCATGTGTAATTCAGCTCATGTGACAAATGTCTTCTGAATCCATTTTCTCTGTGGTATGAACTGCAGTCAACTCACAACTTGGTCTCACGTGAAAGAAGACCTTGTGATTTTGAAATGTTCCTGGAGAAAGAATTGCTGTTTAAACGGACCAAATTATGATGATGGAAAAATGAATTTCCTTATGATGCAGAAATAAAATAGTCATGCAGTCCGATGTTTACTATACTGTAAAATTAAAAATGAATTCTGTAGCAGATCCATCTCGAAGTATGTCATACTATGTCCTAAACCACACTGACGAACTGGATGCTGTTTGAGCAGTCTGAGAGAAGTTTTGGGGATAGATTTTACAGAAATGATTTGGGTGACTATTGACTTCTAGGGCCCTAGCCTGCACCAGCAGAAAGCGCGCGCCAAATTGGTCTTAGAGTCTGCGACAGCATGTCGCGGATGTTCAGACTCTGTAGTGGCCAGCGCCATTTTCTGTGGTGTGGTGTGCTGGGGTGGAAGCATGAAAGTGGCAGACACCAAAAGATTCAACAAACTCATCAGGAAAGCTGGCTCAGTGGTGGGTGAGGAACTGGACAACGTGAAAACCGTGGCTGAAAGGAGAACACTGTCTAGACTTCAGTCCATCATGGACAGTGCTGATCACTCACTACACAGTGTTGTGGCGGAACTGATAAGTACCTTTACCCACAGACTTACAAGCATAGAGTGCTCCACCGAATGCTGTAGAAAATCCTTCCTTCCCACCAGACTCTATAACTCCTCCCTCTGTCACACATCCAAACAATAATTTGTGCAATAGCCTGCTGCTACTTTGTTGCGCAATTTCATATTGTGTTTAAACCATTATCGTTATGTGCATTACTATCTTATTATGATGTGCAGTAGTCTTATCATGTGCAATTGTCTTATTGGGTGCTAAATCATTTCATTATGTGCAATATCTTACTATTAACAGTCTTACCAAGTGAAATATCATTACTTATGTCAATATTACTGATCTACTACTGATCTCTATTATGTAACTCTATTATGTAAAATTTAAGTAATAAACAGTCATTATCAGTATGATGTATTGATGATAGGGTATTTGACGAATTGACACACATGGCCATTTAAACACACCAGGTTGCACGTGCTGCACTCGGTGTCTCGTGTGTTTCCCTCATACAAATCGCTGGGTGGATAAGCGGAGGGGGGTGAAACGAATGATTTTTAAAAGTTGGGAGGGCGGGGGGGCACCCATGGCTGTAATTCTATCATCCAGACTACGACTGGGCAGCAGACCTGCCTTTTTAGCGTCTTCTTCAACAACTTCTTCATGTTCTGTAGAGCAGTGCCAGAGAGGATGTATGTATGGCCATGTACAGAACCTTATTTTTCTGTAAACAAGATGTGTGGATGTGAAGAACCTTCACCGATAGTAGTTCTGCTGTGGGATTGCTCTGTAGAAGGAGCGGAGCAGTGGTCACCAACCCTGGTCCTGGAGATCCACCTTCCTAAGAAGGTTCCAGCCACAATCTGCGACACCTGTTCTAGTTAATGAACTTCTTCAGAGGTCCCTGATTGGCTGGAGTGTTAATTAAGGAGGCGGGGTTAGATGCAGGTTGGAGGGAAACGCAGCAGGAGAGAAGATCTCCAGGAGGAGGGATGGTGACCACCCCTAGTGGCTGAAAAACCACAGGTAGTGTAAAGGTCCTGTACCAATGGAGTAAAAGTTTTCTCCTATAACTGTACCTTTAAGAATGGAAGAGTGGAACTTTGAGAGTGGTTTTGGGCAAAAACTGAATATTTGAGAAGTGGGTAATAGATCCCCCCCAGTCCCAGTGGAAACCCCCCAGTGTGGGACATTAAAGCCGTTTGACGAGTCGGTAAGGGTTCTTGTTGAAGAGAGTGTGGATGGAGGTAGAGTGGGCTCTCAGGGACTCTCCAGCTCCCTCTTGGATTGAGCCGAGTGGACTGATCTGGGGTGACCCGCTGTTGGCCTCTCGCAGCGCCAGCGCAGCCGCTCTGCAGCACAGTGCCTGCAGGGCGCTCCACAAACTTCACTCTCTACAGCTTCTGTATTCTCGCAACACTCCCCAAGACTGCTCTCCACTTTCCATTTCATCTCCTGTGTAGGTCTGTTTTCTCCCCAGTCTCCACCTCAGGCCACTCGGCCCTTTATATATTATATTACACACCCACCAAAACTTTAGCCGGCTGCACCGACAGATATGGGACGGGTGGAATTCTGTACAGTGTCACTGTACGATTTTCCGAATACACGAAACTGTGAAAAAGTCTTTAAAACTATTCATCCTGGCAGCTGGTGTGTTTTAGCTTCAGAATAAGTACAAATAAACATAAATACAGTAAAATGTATAAAGTTTTTTTTTTTTGGTTAAAGTTATTAATATTTTGCTTCTAAAAGACAGTGGAAAGAATACACTTTGGTTCCTCACTTCTCCATCAACTCCAGTCACTGCATGT
Organism: Brycinus macrolepidotus; assembly: GCA_037974445.1. Lineage (NCBI taxonomy): Eukaryota > Metazoa > Chordata > Actinopteri > Characiformes > Alestidae > Brycinus > Brycinus macrolepidotus. The sequence continues at coordinate 11,332,577 of JBBPCZ010000037.1, read as the reverse complement.
TTTTGTGAAATTACATCACCAATACATTCAATTTGATTTCATAAAGTATTTATCTGACAAATTATTGGATTGTGACTGTTAATACTGGTTCTTTCTGGAAGAGAGGTCTGGAAAGGGTTGCGCTAAATTACAAGCATGAAATCTCAGTGCTGTTTATTTGTATTTCTTTAAATGTTACTTTAACTAACTAACTAACTAAAGAAAGAAAGAAAGAAATAGACGCTGACAGGCTTTTTGCACAGTTTTGATTTTTGCTGATGTGAAAGCTCGATCATGTGTGTTTAATGTCTCTGTAAAACTGAAAGATTTACTGAAGGTTTGAAGATCATGACTGAGATTTCGGTTCTCCGTGTAGGTATTTGTGTTGGTGGTTTGGAACTTCGAGCTCTACATGGTTCCACTGATGCTACTGCTCTTCCTGGGCTGGAACTACTTCCTGCTGGCCTCTGGGAAGGCGACACGTGAAGGCAGCATGGTGAGCGAGTCGGTCTCATAGCTGGACCTCCATCACTCAACAGCTCTTTATTCAGACTGAGAAACTCTCCAGTCGGCGACGTGGGCCTGAAACATATCAGAGAAAAAAAAAAGTAACAACCGGAGAGAGCAGAAATCAGTTATTCCTGCTAAACAGAGTCTAAAATACCACACAAGATGAAACCAATTCCACTACGTGTACATGTGCGTGATTCTGATTCTGCACTTGCCGGCAGTGAGTTATTAGACAGTAGCGCTTTGTCCACTAGATGGCAGTAAACTCTAGAGGCACTGAGCAAGAGAGTGTTTTGGAAAGCCAGCAAGAACATTCTACACGTATCTAAAGATACATCACATAACTCTTTCTGTTTTTATAAACAAAGCATTTGTGTAGAATTGCTAAAGTTAAGCTAACCCCTAACCCTAACCCTAACCCTAATCCGGTCCTAACCCCTAACAGAAATTGCATGTAGTCCCTCTAGTGGACAAAATGATCCAATAAAATCCACAGGATGTGTATAAACGCATGTGACGCACATGCAGAATTGTGTAGGAGGTATAAATACAGAGTAGGAGGGTGTGTTGCCTGCATTGCAAAATAACTAATCAGACAAACTAAATAAAGCGGCTCAGGGGTTGGCATACAACAAGGAAACTTTCAAACTAAATTCAGCAGCAACATTTGGAAAAGGCACACTGGTTCACTGGTGCACAGAGATGAAAACTGATTGTTACTAGAGTAACTTGATTTAAAAAATTTCATTTCCTCTGGTGGGTGGAAGCTGAGCCAGTTTAAATTCTGCGAAAGAGGTGAAATTTTGAGAGTGGCAAGATTCTGGTATGAGATATCTGGTGTCAGTGTGAGATTTTACCAGGTGTGTGTGAGGTCTTGGCCCTGGTCCTCAGATCTGACCATGAGATGTTCTGTAGAAATGCAGTTCATTTCACCTTCCAACTTGTTATGAAGCTATAAATGAGTTATTTGCTCCTTATTTTAATTTTCAACATTTAGTTTGACCACATGCATATTCAAAATACGCTCATAACTGGAATAGAATATTTTATTCCAATTACTTCAGGTAATTAAAAATGGGAGAAGAGATCTTCACACTTAAAAGCCATCATTCCATTTACCAGGTTTATTTACTTATCACTTTTTTCCAATTAAACTGGTAATTTCATGCCTTCTTGAATGTTGCCGGTCATAGACAGATGTACATGGAAATTGATTCCAGCTCAGTTGTAAAGACAGCGAGGCGGGAGAGCTGGTGAATTTAAATAAGCACGCCTGCTGGAGAGGGCGTCCACTTGCCAATTACAGCAATCCATCAAAATTTTAATTACATTTTTTTATCCAGAAACACCCAGCCGGAGACTAGGATACAATATGTGGCAGATGAGACATAAAATAATAATATAATAACATTTCAGCTCTTCTAAAAATTCATTTGAATTTATGGTAAAAAACAAAAATGGTGCATAAAGAAACTGCACTCCAAACAAACAGCTTTTGGGATTCTCACATTATGTACTATTGTAGTATTAAGTAAAATAATATTTTTAATTATCGCAGTACCGGCAATAACATGGTCACAAATATGAATAAAACCTGTTAATCTCTTTCAGTCAGTTTACATAGGAATTCTTCTTATTCTGCTTTCATGTATTTTATAATATATTTAATATATAAACCAGTATTATAGGATCCATATCAAGTGAATTTAGTTGATACTGGTAGATGATAAATGACAAGCTGTAAAATAAATACAATTCTGTGCATTTAAAGGCATTCTTTTTTGAAAGATGTCTTGAATGATGCTCATTTCTCATGTTTCCCCAACAGCAAGCAGTGGAAGACCTGCTGGAGAACGAGGATGAAGAAAGTGAAAAAGATGAAAAGGTACTATAAGGCTGTAATGGTGTGTGAAGAAATGTTAATGTTAAATATTAACTGAACTGAATAGGAATAGTCTGGCAAAATGTAGAACATGCTGCTTTTATGAACGAATTAAAGGAATAGTTCATGAAAAAATCCAGTTTCACCTAACCCAGATGTGGTCAATCAGTCGCAACGTGTCTGTAGTTTAGAACTTGTTAACAGTACTAACAAGACTACCAAATTTTTTTACTATTAACACATCCCCAAAACACCTCTCCACCTGCTCAAAACACATCCAGCTCTTCATTAAGGTGGATCAGACTTGTGGACGTGGTTTAGGACACAATGTGACTTACTGTGAGCTCTAAAACTGAACCGAACTTCTTCATTATGGTGGATCAGACTTGTGGACGTGGTTTAGGACACAATATGACTTACTGTGAGCTGTAAAACTGAACCGAACTTCTTCATTAAGGTGGATCAGACTTGTGGACGTGATTTAGGACACAATATGACTTACTGTGAGCTGTAAAACTGAACCGAACTTCTTCATTAAAGTGGATCAGACTTGTGGATGTGGTTTAGGACACACTACAGTATGACCTACTGTGAGCTATAAAAATGTACTGAACATTAACATGTAACTGCATGCAGCTACATTAAACTACAGGGTCTGTTTTCACATCCCACCAGAGTCTGTCCTAGAATCAGTTTTTGTGTCATAAATACAGATCCAAGATCAGTCTTCTTCAGCCTAGGTATTGTTTAAAAGTGGGAGTAGCAGTGAATTTGTATTCGTTTTTAATCACTTGAAGTCATTCTGTGTCCTGAACCACACTCACAGGTCTGCTCCACATTAATAAAGCGCTGGATGTGGATTTGATTGAGCTGTGAGAAGTTTTGAGGTTGTATTTATTAAACAGTTTGGGTGACTATTGACTTCTAGTCTTTGTTGGCAACTTCAGGGCTAATCTGGAGTCCCACAAGTCTCAGCTGATGTCTCTGAGGTCAGTGGGAAAAGTGTGCGAATGAAGTTTTTTTGCTTTAGTTCACTCATAAAATCAACACGGTCTGCCCTGGGTCAAACAGATCCAACTAAAAGTCAGAAAGGTTATAAGGTCAGGTACAAGATCCTAAACAGAGTGGCCATGTAACTCTCAGCGACCTTGTGGAGGTCAGTTCCAGGAAAGAGCCTTAAGGACGGAATATAACTTCCTTTAATATATCTGTCAGTGCTTTATTTTAATTGCACCTGAAGCTGGTTCCGTCTTCAACGTCTCCCAGATGTTTCACCCCAGCTGTTGCCTCCCCCTTCCATTTACCCTTTGTTCGCCACAAGGCAGGCTTTAGCTGGTCCACCTTTGACCCTGGGGGATTAAAGGGACTGTTTTGGTGCACATGACACATCCACCTGTTTTCCATTCTTCAGGAGCCTTCGCAGGCGCCGCCTGAGCCTCCACACGTGTTTGCACTTATTGGAAAGCAGGCCGAGGGTGGATATCGCTCTTTCAGCCTCCATAAATTGTCCCTGATAGTGTATGGGACGATTTGGCTGTGTAAAAATAACACAGCCTCATCTTGTTCCCTTGTTTTCCCATCAGCACCTTCACAGGTGAAGTCCAAAGTCAGGGGTCGGGACAGACGACGTATCACCTGATTCAGACCACAGCATGTACCCCAAACCGCAGAATTTTAACGCCTCTTCTGGCTGCAGAAATGAATCTTACATGAACTTTGGGGGAGGAGAAGGTCTCAAAAGACCTCCCTTTTACTCCAGCATTTGAAAAAATGATCAGTCCTGCCTTGGCAACGCCTTTAGTTATTGATTACGAAAGACATTACGCATAGATCAGAGGACGGGGACATGAGACACACATCACTGAGGCCTGTGTTTTAGCGGCGGTGTTTTAAATTCTGTTTCTGAGTGAGGGGCCCTCTTTTCCATATAAATAAAGCTGCTGCCACAGAGCTATTGTGTTAAATAACCCAGAGACTGACCCCTTCTCTGAAGAGACACCAGACCCCCACCCCCAGCACTCCTGCCTCTCCAAGCATCACACTTCTGAGGCCTCTTCTTACCTGGACTAGTTTTTTGGTATCTAAGGGCTCCCAAAAGTTCCAGAAAGTTTCTGTTGGACCTGCTTTACTTTCTCATTTGTTGTTTGTTGTTGTTTTTTTGTAACGGCGGGACATGTTTTCTCACACTGGCTTTCACACAAAACTAATATGACCAGACTGCTGCCGTAACACTGATTGTAAATATTACAATTTACAGTTCATACGTTTTGGCACCCCAGTCAAATGATTTTTGACGTTTTTCTGATTTTCTAAGTAAAAATAAAAATAAATACATGTCCTCTACCGAGACACATTTCTCCAACTTTTGATAAGCATTTTGCTGCTTATTTGCTTGAGGGGAAAAAAATGAAATGTGGCCTTTGTAAAAGTGATTTTTTTTTCCAAATTTGTTAAAATAAAAACAAACTCTGGACTTAAATGAACATAGTTGAGTTTGTTAGTGAAGGATGTGTGCCTGTTTTTTCTTAGAATTTAAATTCAGGCTTTTTCATATCACTGAATAGTGTTTATTAGTTCTCAGGTTTGTTTTTGGGGAAGCATGGTGTGTTAAAGGTTTGTTTCGAATGAATAGGACTCTGATAAAAAGGGCTTCATGGACAAGCTGTACGCCATTCAGGACGTGTGCATCAGTGTACAGACGGCCCTTGATGAAGTGGCCTCCTACGGAGAGAGGATAAAGAAGTGAGTTCCTCAGACCTCTCTAGAATCAGTTCTGTACAGAAAGCGCTCCATCAGAAAGGGTTTAGAGCCCCACTGTGCTGTGTAGATCATGTAATCATGCTCTCTTTTTCTCTTTCTCTCCCTGCTTTCTCTCCACAGCACCTTCAACTGGACGGTGCCTTTTCTTAGCTGGTTAGCCATAGCAGTGCTGTGTGTGGCCTCAGTGCTGGTGTACTTGGTTCCTCTGAGATACATCGTGCTGGTCTGGGGTAAGTTCTGACTGCAGTGATTGTCTTTAGTTAGTATTGGTGTGTGACATTGTGCACTGTAGAGAATAAGCATCCTATTATTTATGATATTTGAAGTCTCTGCATTGTTTAGAGAGTTAAACCAGCACTGATCAACAGCCCAGTCCAGGACATTCACCTCATACCCCCCCGACGCACCCCCGTCCAGCTCTAGTCTCATTAGTAAACTGTCCCACAACTGAACACAAGCCTCATTTTTCACTCTTCGCTCTAGATTTCATTCTAAATATTGTAAGAATATTGAATTACTTTTAGTCTCGCTTTATACAGATGTGTATTTATGTATTATTATACATGTGTACACATCTAAAGTGCTTCTATTTGGCACATTGTGGAAAAAAGATTTTTAAGCAACTTAAAAAGCCTTGATCACGCCCTCACGACAAGAGAAGATCAATAAGATTTAATCTTGAAGATACTATAATAATAACAATAATAATACTAACAAAAGCAACAACAACAATAATAATAACAACAACAACAACAATAATAATAACAATAATAAGTTTGCATGTTCTCCTCGTGGTGGCCTGCGTTTCCTCCAGGGTTTCCAGTTTCTCCCACAGTCCAAAGACATGAGCGTCAGGTGAACTGGGGATTCTAAATTGACCGTAGGTGTGAGTGTGTGTGTGTGTGTGTGTGTGTGTGTGCGCCCTGCGGTGGCCTGGTGTCCTGCCCAGGGTGAGTCCCTGCCTCGCGCCTATTGGCCCCGGGATAGGCTCTGGGTACCTGTGACCCTAGTAAAAACTGATCCATTATTAACTCCATTATATACAACTATAGCAAGGTCCTTCTGCATGCACTGTAACCATGCCAACGCTTCCCTCCCAGGTATCAATAAATTCACAAAGAAACTGCGAGACCCGTATCTCATCGACAACAACGAGCTGCTGGACTTCCTCTCCAGAGTTCCGTCTGATGTAGAAGTGGTTGGTGAAGTTCTGTTCAGTTTCAGCCTGAGAATAAAGGGTTAAATTGCAGTGCAGCTCTGAGAGGAGCGCAGCCAGAGATCTGCAGCCCAGCTGGAACTCAGTGTCTGATCTGTGTTTTACAGGTTCAGTACAAAGAGCTTAAGGTGGAACCTGGACAAAACCCCAGCAAGAGACGGTAGAACAGTCCTGGATCTCTGCTCTTCTAAAGGTTCCTGAATTCTCTGGACGTTTGTCTCCTGCTGTCCTGTCCAGCTGTGAGGAACATGCTCTGAACAAGGATTTTTAAAAAAAACTGAGATTTGGGCCTAGCAGGAATGACGCTATGAGTGTGCGTACAGATGCTTAACTGGTAATAAAAGTAGTTTTGTTGACGGGGGTGGGGTACCAATACTTGAGGCTTTAGTTCATTGTTCTGGGAATAAAATACACTGTAAATGTTGTACAGACAAACAACTGATGAGCTTCAAATGTAACTAAATATAATTTTATCATTCATTTTCCTTATTGTTTTTCATTCTTGTTATTTAAGCCATCTGGCAGCGCCAGTAATGAGTCTTTTCCCAGCAAACACAAAAGAGAGAACTCCAGCACTGAAGGTTTTTGAGGTTTATTGTAATGAGGAGGAGAGTGACATGAAATGCTACAGCCAAAGGAAGGTAAATGCCAAGAGGAACCAAAAATGCTTCTCTTTCGTCCTCCTGTCTGTTCTGTGTGGTAAAAAGTAGCCGTGGGTTCAAATAAAACCATCTAAAACTGCAGTCCTGAGGTGTTCAGTTCAGCCTGTACAACAGAAAGCTTTGTTAACTAATCTACTTTTTCCATTTAAAATGTTCATTTAATATACTTATAAACTGAGTTTCTAGAAAATGATATTTGTTTATCTGTTAAACCCATGTTTGAAGAACACACTGAATTGTTTGTATGTTTCAAAAATATTAAATTATTTGTATCTAAGCTTCTATTTACATCTGCCTGTGTGTGAGCGAGATTTCTGTGTAATGTCTGTATATAATGTTCCAACAAATGTGGTTCTTATAAGCATTTTCCTTTTATTATGGGTCAGTTGTAAATATGAGTCTCAACTCTTTGCTGCTAAAATATCCAGACGTCTTCCCTTATGAAGGGAAATTTATTGTTACACAGAAACTGTATAACAATACAAAGATAAAACTTATTATAAGCGATATAGACTCTCCTTAAGGCTGTTAAATAAGTAACAATTACGAAAAACGAGTTACCAAACAAGAGTCAGTATATAAGGTGCCTACTTAGTGTTGACTGATACTAAGTACCAGGAGTTCCATGTAATTTTTTTCTTCGTTTATTGTCAGTGATTTTTGGTTGACGGTTTCATACGCGTATTCTTTTTGAGTCCACATGAAGTTTGGTGAGCTTGTACAGAATAAGAGAGAGCATTTGTGGGCAATCGCTCAACAACACTTAAGCTAAAATTGTGCAGTTTTGTGAAGTAAGTATGTGTAAGTAAGTAAGTGACCATTTATCATACGTGAACACACCACAGCACACAGTGTGAAAAGTGTGAACTTCTTTCTCTGCATTTAACCCATTCACCAAGTGAAGCAGCGGGCAGCCAGGAACACAGCGCCCGGGGAGCAGTGTGTGGGGATGGTACTTTGCTCAAGGGTACCTCAGTGGTGCCACTAGCAGTCCTGGGATTGAAACTCGTGACCTTCTGGTCACAGGGCCAACTCCCTAACCACTAGGCCACCAGCTGTGGTTGTGTGTTTAAGCTCACAGTTCCGGTTCTTTTTTTCTACAGTCCCATTTGGCCCACTCAACAAAACAGACACCGACAGGCAATCAGAATTCAGCACCGGTACATGCCCGTGTGAATGACAAGCCTTAATGAAGTTTTGTAGCTCGTTCATAACATATAGTCACTATTTACCCAACTTCAAACAAATCAGGCACTTATAGCATGTCCTACTCTGTTCCTCTGATGTGGTTTGGTCCATCTACAGAATTTATTTAGTCTTTCAGTAGCTTGGAACATTAATACAGAATTTTAAGTCATGTGTGGAATGTGGTTCAGCCAATCAAGTTTTAAAGCTAAAACTATCCATTTTCTTATTATTTTTTTAATTTAACTGCAAACAATCGATTATGCTGCATTACTGGCTGAGAGATCAGCAAACATTTCAATTCTTCAGGGGAAGTGTTGGGGAGGTTCTAGATAAGGAATGACACAGTGAATAGAGCATGCCCTGTGAGAACACCCACCACTTGAGTCTGCGCGTTCGGACCGCTGCCCAGCTCTGAGACTGAGGGAGGGGAAGAGGGGCCGACTTTCAGCTCCAGACGAAAGGCTTATAATTAGCTTCTTTAATCCTAGGCTTTATTAAATAAACGCCTCTCTGGGAACCAGGACAGACTAATTGAACTACGAAGGACGTCTTTTTAAAGGAGTGGAGGAGCAGACTCACTGAGGGCCTTGACTCTTCACCTCATAATGAGGATATAAAATGACCTGCAGCGCCCCCTGTCACTCTCACACGTCCTTTAGGTTTTGTTTATTGATATTCATGTTCACTCAAGTTCATCCTCCCATTTAACAAAAAGAACTGTTTAATTATGGCAGTAATTAAAAGACTTTAACACTGTGTTCTCTCTCTTAGCCTCTCATTAACACACACACACACATACACACACACACAGACATACACACACGAGCACACACATACTACATTTCTACATATCTACGGAAGATCCAGTATTCCTATCATTATGGGGACATTTGGTCCTTGCAAAAAGATAAATACACACACACACACACACACACACACACACACATACCCACACACACATACATGCTCACACACAGGTAATACTACCTTTCCTTGTGAGGACCAGAGAAAGTCCCTACTTCTACAGATGATCCAGCATTCCTAGCATTATGGGGATGTTTGGTTCTTCAAAAATATAAATGCACACACACACACACACACACACACACACACACACACAAAGTAGTCATAGTTTAAGGAACACAGCGCAGCGGTACAGTCAGTGGTTCTGATAGAGTGAACTCTGAGTGCAGATACAAGCTAGGGGGACCTAAAAATGTCGGCTGTCAGTATATACACGTTGTACCTGGATGTATGTGAAATACACGCTGAATTGAAAGCACAGTCTCAGCATTTGAAGGAGGGTATTTCCACAGAATAAAGAAGGTGATGAAGAAATCTACTTGCCCTGCTCCAACACACGCCAGTTAACGTGCCCCCAAATGTGAAAACAGCTGGTTTTACAGTTCATAACACAAAACAAGGGACATCAGAAGCATAAACTCGTCTCTTTAATCAGCAAACAGGACTGTATTTCAGTATTTGAGGTGATCACTGCTTTGTGTTTCAGTCTGAGTGGAAATTCCAGTGTGTGAAACCCCCCCACCCCCCACCCCCACCCCCCCCATAAATAGGCTCCAAGACAAAAATAGCTCCAAAAAGAGTTTAAAAAATGAATGCTGCAGCAGCCGAAGTTGACTCATCTCTTTTCTGGGCTACTCGGTCGGTTAGGAATGAATACAGAACTGAGCAGAACTGCTTCCTCTCTGTGCCTGAGGTTCCCCTGTGCAGAACGCCCTCCACAGAATCCTTCACACACTACGGGTTCCAAAGCTCTTATGGTAATAGAACGTTTTATCAGAGAGCCAAAGCAGTCTGAGCCTGTAAATTCTGTTTGCATGTTTGTGCTTCTTATTGGAGCGCTGAACATTTTAATGAGCTGCCAGAACTGTTTTGATGCTTGAATTTCAAAAGATGCAGATGCTCTCGTGGGTTTTATTCCAGCTCAAGGAACCGAGCGTGAATGTTTCTTTCAAGCACCGTGTGCTGCAGGAACTTCCCCGACACATTTCCGAAGCTCTGGACCCGGAGTCTCCCAAACTCTCTGCTGCTGGGCTTCAAAACAGACCCCTGGGACAAAAGAGAGGGTCTCCAGGACCAGGATCATTTCTATCAACCTTATCAGCACAACAACGCTGACATGGGATCATTTTACTCCTTACAAAGCACTGAGTGGGACTGAATGGGCTGATGGGTCTAATTACTGTTTCGTAATTCATAGAAACGCATTGGAAAAAGTATATTATAGAATATTATGGTATGTAGTATATTATAATAAGTTGTGAAATGTTGAAAGACTATTAAAAGTACAAAACAAAAAGTACAAAAACATTACAGCAAATAGGTGGAAGAGGAATGGAAACTCTGGAAGTGAAACTGAATGGCTGAGTTGAGTAAAACACGCCTAAATGGTCGGCCTCAATGCCCTATTCATCCCTCGTTCTTGCTAAGTGGAGGAGCAGACTTGCTGCATGGATACAACACGTTTAAAATTAATAACTGCCCAATCAGTATGTGGAACACGTAGCAGCAGTTGGAAAGCAATACATGAAAGCTGCCCCCAGGTGCAGAGGAGAATATGAGCACTGGCACCTCTGTGGGTTCAAACAGAGTGCCATGCATCTAATTGCTGGAGTGTCCACTTTCAGTCACACAATTTCTCCACAGCATACTAATGGACCGGCAGCTCCAGATTGGCTAAAAAGTCCCCGATACAGACACACGCACGCACCCCAGTGTCTCTACGAGATACTATAAGAAATTCTGGACTGAAAACACCCCGACCTGGGCTGTTTGATACACCAGTGCTGGGTAAATACTGGACAGAAAGCGTGCGGTGTTATTTACACCCAAAAGATTGGTTAAAGTAACTGAACTGTTGTGCTGGGACGTTTCATTAACCCAACTCTATTCTTCAACACTTAACCATTGATGTTTGGTTGTTTTTTCATCCGAAATACAGTATGAAAGTGTATGCTATAGTTATTCACAGTGCAACTAACCTTCAGTACATCACATGTAGTTTGGAATTTAGACACAGAGACACTGTAACTCTCCTGGCCCAGTAGAACTTTACCAGCTCAGCAATAACCAAACTGGCCCAGAATAACCCTGTATTGACCGAGCTCAATCCAGTACTTGAGTAGAAAAAAGTATCCCAGCATTTTCTAGAGTCTAGAGTAGGCACAGAGACATTAGCATTCATCTCGGGTTCATTAATAAATACTAATGTCCAATTATCAGTGTTTTTTTTTTTTTTTTTACACTTTTTTACAATGTTTTGTTGATTACAATGTAATAAGTCCCCTACATCTTAATAAGTGTAAGTGTAAAGCGTCCATACATGAACACACCACAGCTCACAGAGTGAACAGTGTGAAATTCTTTCTCTGTATTTAACTCATTTACCAAGTGAAGCAGTGGGCAGCCAGGAACACAGCGCCTGGGGAGCAGTGTGTGGGGATGGTACCTTGTTCAATGGTACCTCAGTGGTGCCACTAGCAGTCCTGGGATTCAAACCCATGACTTTCTGATCGCAGGGGCAACTCCCTAACCACTAGGCCACCATCTGCCCCATAAATAGATAAATAATAAATAGTGACCTGTCTTTCATATTAAGTAGTTCTCCCCTGTGTGTTTGTGAAGTGTGTTTGGTTAGTTCTCAGTAGTGCCACAGGGTCAGTGGACCAATGGGAAATTCACAGATCATAACTTCCCCCTTATTGTACACTGATTTGTCACACAGACAAGAACAACACGTCTAGACATTCTGAGACCGTACATACATGGAGACAGAGCAGCAGAGCAGTAGTTTCAGTTGCTATGATAAGTCTGTTTGCTGTTGTGAATGGAAAAAAAGAGAACTGAACTTTAATAACTAAATTCTGGAACTTGAAAGATGAAGTTCTGCTAAAGGGAGCATCGGCACTGACGGGAAGTCATACGTACATTTGGACACGTCGAAAGGGCTGCTCAGGTAAACACTTTCATTCACAGTAGCAAATATTCATTCATCTTCATTAACCTTTCTATCTGCTCTATTCAGGGAATAAATGTTTTGATACTACATGTCTAAGCTGCAGCAATATTGAAGTTTTCGCATTTATAATTTATAACATTTTACAATGCTTACAGTCATCTCTGACTTGTTCTGTTTTTATTTTATATTATTCTGTTTTTTTCTGCTTTTTCTCCTTTTGGGGTATGGCGCTTTGTAATTCTTGCCTGAGAAATGTGCTATGTGAATAAACTTTACTTATTTACTATTCAATGCAAGTTGATATAATTCTAATCTCTTAAGAGTGTGTCACTTAATATTAAGATGTATCTCCTATAAATCTGCCACTGTTTCCCCTCCACAGGTCACATTACGCCTAAAGGAGAATGATGTTGACTGTAGTTTTGATGTCCTGTGTTTTTTTATCACATGGTCTTAAATGGTCTTGGAAGACATTACCCTGTGATATTTCGTTATCGAACACCTCCGTTTCGCTGGACTGCTCTGACAGAAAGTTGCACACAGTTCCCAACATTTGTGTCTGGAACGCGACTCAACTGAACTTGTCTAAAAATAAAATAAGGAGCGTTCCCAGTGATTCCTTCTCCAAGCTGCACAATCTGACACTGATCAATCTCAGAGGGAATCGGATTACAAACGTGCATCGGACAGACACAATATTTTTTTCTGGTTTGGTTAAGCTCAAAATATTGTTACTTGATGATAATCATCTCTCTACTGTTCCACAAGATGTTCCACCGGGATTACAAACTCTGGGTCTCAGTGGAAATCACATCTGGGCCGTCGGACCTTCAGACTTTAAAGGAATAAAAACAGTTGCAGAGATCAGATTAGCCAAGAACTGCTATCATGAAACACAATGCGAGTCCTTACTTATACAGAACCGAACATTTTCAGATTTACATCACCTGACCTACCTCTCTTTAACACAAAACAGGCTGAATAAGATTCCACCGTTTTTGCCCAAGTCTCTCCAAAAACTCCATTTACGGCAGAACACAATTGAGAACATTGACACGTCTGACCTAAAAAACTTAACACAGCTCAGATTTCTGGATTTATCTGGAAATTGCCCTATTTGTCACAACGCTCCTTTCCCATGCAGACCCTGTAAAACTAACGACAGTGCCCTGCAGATTGATCCAGAGGCTTTTAGCCAGCTCTCCAAACTTCAGGAGCTGCGCTTGTCAGGAAATTCTCTACGAGCACTAAATCCGTCATGGTTCAAGAATCTTAAAAGACTGAAGTATTTATATCTTTCTTTCAACTTCCTGGTCAGCGAAATTATAAGTGGACACTCCTTCTCTAGTCTACCTCATGTGGAGATCATTGACCTTTCATACAATAACCCACCACAAAAATTTTCCAGGAGACTGACACTCTCGAGGGATTTTTCGAAACTGAAGTCACTGAAAACCCTCCACCTGGAGGGCTACATGTTCTCCACACTCTGTGAAACTGACCTGAACCCTCTCTATAGTTTAAAAAACCTATCCGTCCTAAATCTGGGGGTGAACTTTCTCTACCAGGTCAATCTGTCTCTTTTAGAAAACTTTTACAATTTATCCATCATTTCCTTGATCGACAACAGACTCACGTTCACTGGGATGAAAAATGAACGAGAGGCATCCTGCAGAAGTGATGATGACTCTGAGGGTCATGAAGAACACAGTGTGCAAAGCCCCTACATCCACAGAGATGAAGAGTTCCGCCGCTATCCTCCCTTTGTCAAACCTGAGTGCTTGGAAACAGGGCCTGTTCTAGATCTCAGCAAGAACAACATGTTCTACGTCCGTCCAGAGTATCTTCAAGCTGTGGGGAATATTACATGTCTTAATCTTTCTAATAACGACATTAGTTCATTTTTCAACGGCACCGAGTTCACTCAGTTCCCTCAGCTTAAGTACTTGGACTTGTCCCATAACCGAGTCTACCTGTGCTTAAAGTCAGCCTTTAGTGAGTTAAAAGAGCTGCGAGTCTTGGACTTAAGTCACAACAAACATTACTTTGATGTAGCGGGGGTGAACCACACTCTAGCATTCCTGGAAAACCTTGAGAACCTTAAAGTGCTCAATCTCAGCTGGAATGAAATAAACACTTTGAGTGATAAGACCCTGAACAGCAGCTCAATCAAGGAGCTCCAGTTTCAGGGGAACCGACTAGACATGATGTGGAAAAAGGACAAAGGCTTTAAATGTCTCTTCAAATTTCTAACGAACCTAACACACCTTGATATCTCATACAACAAACTCCAACAAATCCCTGAGGACATACTGAGCTATTTCCCACCAACTCTGAAATATCTGAATTTGAATAGGAACCAACTGGGTAAGTTCTTTTGGAACCAGCTGAGATACCTACCTGAGCTGGAAATACTGGATTTGAGCAAAAACAAGTTGGACTTTGTGTCAGTTAATTCAAGTTCTCTTAAGATCTTAGATTTGAGACATAACATGATCTCCGAACTGGGAGACAACTTTCTGCAGCATGCCAAAAGCCTCATGAGTCTTGATCTTGGTTTCAACAGGCTGGAAACAATCAACGTGACTTTCCATAATGGAAATTATCCACATACTCTGTACCTGGACAGCAACCCTTTGCGCTGTACATGTGACCTCCTAGACTTTGTTCTGTGGCTGGAGACCAGTGAGGTGGTGATCCCTCACCTCGCCACAGGGGTCCTGTGTGACTTGCCAGCTCCCAAGAAAGGCCTGCCGATGATCGAACTCGATCTTAAAAATGCCTGTATCAATGACAGCACTGCACAAATCCTCTACATTTTCTCCTCCACCCTCATCCTTGTCTTGATGTTCACGGTCTTCACAATACACTTGTTCTACTGGGATGTGTCCTACATCCTGAAGTTCTGGAAAGCCAAAATAAAGAGCCACAAATCATCAGAGTGTGTTTATGATGCCTTTGTCATGTATGACACCAAAGACCCTATGGCTTCTGACTGGGTACTGAACCACCTGAGAGTGGAGCTGGAGGACAGGGGCGAGCGGGTCCGCCCCCTCTGCTTTGAAGAGAGGGACTGGATACCTGGCTCGTCTGTCATGGAGAACCTCAACCAAAGTGTCCGATGGAGCAGGAAGACGGTTTTTGTGCTCACTGGGGGCTTCGTCTGCAGTGGTATTTTTAAGGTGGCAGCTTATCTCGCCCAGCAGAGGCTGCTGGAGGAAGGTGTGGACGTAATGGTGTTAATCCTGCTGGAACCAGTGCTTCAGCATTCGAGAATACTGCACTTGCGACGGTGCCTGTGTGGGAACAGTGTGCTGGAATGGCCCAGGAACCCTTCAGCAGAGAACTGGTTCTGGCAGAGTCTGAGGAACGCCATCAGAAATGAGAATCAGGGAATGCAAAGCAAACTGTTCAAGAACTATTTTACCAGCTAAAGATCTCACTGAGAATGGTGTGTGTGTGTGTGTGCGCCTTGTGGTGGGCTGGCACCCTGCCGAGGATGAGTCCCTGACTCGTGCCCATTGGTCCAGGGATAGACTCTAGGTACCCGTGACCCTAGTAACGATTAAGTGGTTACAGAAAATGAATGAATGAATGAATGAAAGATCTCATTGATGTTTCCAGTACTATATATATATATATATATATATATATATATATATATGTATGTATAAAACACTGCATATTGACACTGTACAGATTATAGTTTATTTTACAACTTTAAGTTGAAAATAAGTTTGATGAAATCTAATCTTGAGTCTTATCCTTAAATCTAATCCCTAATCTGTTGATAATCCACCGATATTCGCCAGTTTGTAAATAATATAGATCATCTACAAAGAACCATCAGAATGAAGTGTGACATAAATTCCTGTTACTGTTCTAATT
Source organism: Brycinus macrolepidotus (assembly GCA_037974445.1). NCBI lineage: Eukaryota > Metazoa > Chordata > Actinopteri > Characiformes > Alestidae > Brycinus > Brycinus macrolepidotus. The sequence continues at coordinate 11,316,513 of JBBPCZ010000037.1, read as the reverse complement.
AACTGTTAGAACTGTTGTAATTGTTATATTGAATTATATTAATGATTATATAGAATTATATATGATTGTAAACCCTCATGACTCGTTATCTGTGACCAGGCCTCCAGACCTCCACACAGAGAACAAAACTCTCACACAAAAGTTTGCTTCCCTCTAAAACTACAGAGATCTGATCTGTCACTTCCTCTAGTACATGTGCTGAGCAGATGACGTCCCTTCCTGAGTTCAGAACAACAGGGACAAACTTATTAACGACTGTTATAAATGACTATTATAAATGACTGTTATAAACTACTGTTATAAACAGTTGTTATAAACGGCTGTTATAAACAACTGTTATAAATGACTGTTAGAAACGACTGTTATAAATGGCTATTATAAATGAATGTTATAAACGACTGTTATAAATGAATGTTATAAACGACTATTACAAATGGCTGTTTTAAATGACAGTTAAAATTGATTGTTATAACTGACTGTTATGAAAGATTGTCATAAATGACTATTATAAAACCACTGTTATAAACGATTGTTATAAACAACTGTTATAACTGACTTGTAAATAACTGTAATAAAGGACTGTTATTGACAACTGTAATAAAGGACTGTTATTGATGACTGTTATAAACAATTGTCATAAATGACTGTTATAAATGACTGTTATAAACAGTTTTTATAAATGACTGTTATAAAAGGTTGTTATAAATGACTGTTATAAATGACTGTTATAAACAACTGTCATAAATGACTGTTATAAAAGGTTGTTAGAAACAACTGTTATAAACAACTGTTACAAACAGTTTTTATGAATGACTGTTCTAAACAGCTGTTACAACCTGCGTGGTTTTCAGTATCCAGTTACTCCTAGTCCAGCTCTCTCTGTTCTGCGTCTTTTTATCTTTTATTTATAATGTGAGGAGAGATGAATAATTCATGAGCTTTGCATTGGAATGACTGCAGAGTGAAAACATGGGGACATATAGAGACAACAGGTGGAATATCTCTATAAGAATATCTCTACCAGAATATCTCTATCAGAATATCTCTGTCTGAATATCTCTATCAGAATATCTCTTTCAGAATATCTCTATCTGAATATCTCTATCTGAATATCGTTATCTGAATATCTCTATCTAAATATCTCTATCAGAATATCTCTATCTGAATATCTCTATCAGAATATCTCTACCTGAATATCTCTATCTGAGTATCTCTATCTGAATATCTCTGAGTATCTCTATCAGTATATCTCTATCTGAATATCTATACCTGAATATCTCTATCAATATATCTCTATCTGAGTATCTCTATCTGAATATCTCTATCTGAGTATCTCTATCTGAATATCTCTATCTGAATATCTCTACCTGAATGTCTTTATCGGAATATCTCTATCGGAATATCTCTATCTGAATATCTCTACCTGAATGTCTTTATCGGAATATCTCTATCAGTATATCTCTATCTGAATATCTCTATCTAAGAATCTCTATCTGAATATCTCTATCAGTATATCTTTATCTGAATATCTCTATCAGTATATCTCTGTCTGAATATCTCTATCTGAATATCTCTATCAGAATATCTCTATCTGAATATCTCTATCAGTATATCTCTGTCTGAATATCTCTATCAGTATATCTCTGTCTGAATATCTCTATCTGAGAATCTCTATCTGAATATCTCTATCTGAATATCTCTATCAAAATATCTTTATCTGAATATCTCTATCAGTATATCTCTGTCTGAATATCTCTATCTGAATATCTCTATCTGAGTATATCAGTATATCTCTATCAGAATATCTTTATCTGAATATCTCTATCTAAGTATCTCTATCTCAATATCTCTATCTGAATATCTCTATCAGTATATCTCTATCTGATTATCTCTATCTGAAAATCTCTATCTGAATATCTCTATCTGATTATCTCTATCTGAGTATCTCTATCTGAATATCTCTATCTGAGTATATCAGTATATCTCTATCTGAATATCTCTATCA